>CM070035.1:51823110-51834372 GCA_036250615.1 Ptychadena robeensis | reverse complement strand
GGAAAACATAAATTTTTCTGGCCGCTGCTACAACAGCGGCTGCTACCATACCTGATTTTTAAATAAAATGTACATGACAAATTTTTATGGCAAGTGTACTTGCCTAATTTTTCTGGCCTCTGGCTGTGGCTGCATTAAAAAAGGCACATACATGTGCCACTTCCCCTTCGTGATCACTACCTTGTCGTGGTGAAGGGGCTTGCGTATCACAATGAAGCGATCACCTCAATGAGTGTGTTGGCCATGTTGGCACACCCCAGATGAGAAGGCGATTGCTTCATAGTGATCAGACTAAAAGCGATCGGTTGAATAATTTGTCGTATGAAAAACTTTATTTTTTTGGGATCATATAAGTTGATCTTTAAAGTCTAGTAGGTCAAAAATGTGACAACACTGCAGAATTATTGTTTAATGGGTCACTCAACAGTTTCAATGTTTGCAGTGCGTTAAACGGGGAGTTTGGTGTATCAGATTTGTTGTGTGCGAACTGTAAAGCCGGAGTAACCTTTAAACTAGCTGATCGATATGACTGTGAGAGTCTCCGAGGGATCACCGATCCATAGGTCAGGTTGGATACCCCAATCTCCGCTGTGGTCTTCACCTATAGACAAGCCCCCGCCTGAACGGTAGACACCATATGCCTACCCGACTTCGGTTGCCCCCTGGACTTAACGCACAAGGTACCTCATCTGAGAACTGAGACCGGTGAAATCCTCCAAGACCCCCCTCTAGGGAGTGAGTTCAGAAACAATGACAGATGCAAAGTCCAGGTTTGTGGCAGGGGTCATACAAAGGAGATAAGTCCAATCAAACACGGTCTAAGGGTAATCACTCATTGCACTTTATTATCCCATTGACTATCATTGTAGAATTCCTTGGTGCGGATTTATTGTGTGAAAAATTTTTTTCTTGGGAGTTTTGCCATGGATTCCCCTTTGTCATGTCATTGACCAGGTGTTAGACCCCTTGAAACAACTTTCCCAACACTATTGTGGCCAGAAAGACTCCCTTTGTTTTTTAAAATTCGCCTCCCATTGAAGTCAATGGCGGGTTCGCCGGCTTCGCGAACTTTTGCACTAGTTCACGTTCGCCGTTCGCGAACATCAAATTCCGGGTTCGAGCCATCACTACTCACAGGTTCAAATTGAAAAGGAACTAGCAACAAAACAATCAATAGAGACCTGAGATATTGCCATCATTGGCCTTTAATTGTGTGGAATTGTGAGTGGATTAAAATTTTGATCAGATGTGCAGGGAAAATGGGATGGCTTGCTCTCTTTACATCATCGTAGTTAAACGTTAAAAGCAAATTACCTGACCTTCCATATAATATTTAGTTATTAGTACAGTTCTCCTTCACTGCAATGTAGATATATTTGACATGCAGTACTTCTTGGCATGTAATATGCTTTTGCAGCAGCAGGGGGTCTGTATTCCTAACCTATTGAAGCGTTGTCACTTTATAGACTCAATATAGTATTCACATGACTTTCTCTTATCTTGGGTAATTGAAATACTATGCATAGCTCAGTTTCCTGGGAAACACAAAACAGTTTATTCCAATATGATCTGCTGTTGCCCTTACATAAAGTTTCTGTTGATAGTTTTGATTGCTATATATATATGTGTGTGTTTTAAATAGAACAAGTATTACACAATGTATTGAGTTTTTATGTTTCATAGATTGCTAAAGTGCACCTACACAACATTTGAAGTTTGGGCTTCTAATAGTAATATTAATATTAAGGAATGGTGTAAAGGCTGCCATACACGGGTCGGATTTGCACCGGATTCCGCCCCGATCGATTCCGGGCGCGTGCACGCGAAACGATCGGGCCGGAATCCCGTGCAGCCCACCTTGTCCGTCCGATCGGGGGCTCAGAATCGGATCCGCCAGAGAACCAACATGTTGGTCTTTCGGGTCCGATTCTGCCCAGATTTGCGGGAGTTGCATTCCGGGAGGTGATCAATCGGACACGGATCCGGCAGGACAAGGTGGTATGCAGCGATCGGATTCCTTAATTGGCCGATCGATCACACCTGAGGATCCCGGCGGAATCGCCGGAATCGATCGGATGGTGAATCGATCAGCCAGGGAATCCGTGCCGTGTATGGCTAGCTTAAAGCACTAATTGTACATAGGATTATACAAGGATTATTTCTTTCCAACACCTTCACTTGTAGGGACAAGTACCTGACACGTTGTTCTCTTAGCTACATATTACCATAATTTTGGACTATAAGACACTTCAATGCACAAGATGCACCATATACAGTGTCTTATCGCTGGAAAATACCTGTGGGAAACTGGCCACTCTGCTCAGCGTTATTAGGACTTGCAGTGTTAGGACTTGGCCTATCGTGTCAGTGACGATGTGGGGGACGTGGAGGCTGCCTGTGTTTATGACAGGCTTTCCCAGAGAGCAACAATCCCTGGTTGGCATGGACACTGCAAGATCTCTCGCAGCAGTATCATACATACACCTAGGAAACATGTTTGTACATAAGCAACTATTGCATAACAGTTTGGTACCACCACATATACAGTTAAAAAAGCAAACCAGTTTATTGTTATGAGATCATTTTTCATGTCGTTTCGTATTAACCAATATGAACACTGGAAATGTTTCTCCACAGGGAACCTAAAACCCCTGCTTTTGGGGTCTGATATTTGTTTTACATTTCTGTGTTCTTTAACAAGGAAAGATGCGGTGTTTTCCCCAAGGAATGGTGTGCAGTTGGTCCAGAGATTATGTTGTTATAAAAGACAAAGTTGTGAAGCCTTTGTATACAAAGTAGGAGCTTAGCAAAATGTATGAAGTGCAGTGACCAATAGTTATCAGATTTCAATAAATTACACAGGTAGTTTTTTGTCTGAATAATGAAGTTAAGAATCTTATCACTAACTTGCACTAATACAAAACATGTAGTGAAAAATAAGGTCATTGTATTCAAATTGTATCATTTTCTGTTTTGTTGACTAATGCCTGCCATACACACCCGATGGTGTGCAGGCAGACTAGTCCCGATGTGCACCGAGATTCAAACGTGATGACGTCATCACGTTTGAACCCCGGTGCATTATGGGGCCCCTTCAGTCGGCGGCACCCTTTGTGTGCCGGCCATAAGCTGCAATGAAGACGCCGTCTTCATTGAAGCTTATGGCATCGGCTTTCATCGGCTCGTGCCGGCCAGAGATTATCGGACATGTCCGTTCTCTGGCCGGCCGAGCAGTGGGGCGACAGGGATCTGTCGCCCCATGTGGGCACATGCCGATTAGCGGCCGATTTTTAACCTGACCGATGGCGCGAGCGCGCACGCCCGTCGGTCAGATTAAAAATCAGCCGCTTATAGGCATGTGTATGGCTAGCATAAGTTAGCAAATGCATTTAGCACACATTGCCATTTTCTGTTAAATTTGTAAAAATATCAGTAGCATTTACTATATTTTTGTTTTTAATCAAAAGGCATGCAGAAGTGTTTGACACTGATGTTGCTCTCTTTTAACATGGAGTGCATGTAACTTCAAAATATTACATTGGTTTCTCAAATGATTTCTTTTCTGCAGGATTTTTTTTTTTTGCAATTAAAGCCTCGAGTTTCCAGTTTGAAAGCTTTCATTGATCTTCAAGTTCCAGCTTTAAATCTTTCTTTGCAACTTAATGAGCAATATAAGCATTTTTTTTCTAAATTAGATCTAAAAACTGCCTGTATTTGACATTTTCTCTTTGACGTGTAAAGCATTTTAGCATTGCCATTCAAGGACCTTGCACATCAATAATTGCCTCTAGACAAATCATTCCATTGCATAAAGCTCTATTCTAAAATATTTAAAATGTGTATGGGATACATCATTAATTATTTAATAATAACAGTTACATTATCACAGCAAAATTATACTGTCTATGCCTAGATCATACACATAACCCTTACATTTCTAGCATTAGATGTAAAGTATTAGTAATTAAATACATTTTTATCTTCCTGTGATGGATTGATATTCATATCTCGTCAGTATGCTAATATGCTGTATTCAGGCAGCACTTTTTTAGCTTTAATATTGCCCAAATGTTTTCCTAAACCCTGAGGAAGTCCAATAATTGGATAAAACATGTCGAAAGCTATTTGGGAGTACGATTTTTCCAGGACCTCATACTCATCAGGCCAGACTTTGTACCTATGTGAATCATTGACATTTTTACTTTTTTTTGTGATGATTAATGGACTGTAAATTGCAGTTTAAGGGATCATGTGCACTGTGATTGTTAACCATTGTATTATAAAATTAGCTTTTTACCTTATTCGCAGATTGGAACACACCTCTGTATTGCCAATAAAGTCCCAAAGATTGGCCACCTCATGTGGGCTGTTCACCCGATTTTTCAATGTAATATAAACAGATGATTGCCAGAATACAGCTCAACATGCTTTCAGATTAAGCCACAGAATAAGTAGGAAAAAATAAAAAATAATTATGAAACTATGATTGTGGTTGCCACACTTAAAGCAAAAAAGCATTATGATGGTCCTCTACAATTCTAAAAGAAATATATTTACCTGCTGTTCCCTTAACCCTCTTAAGTTTCCATCTGTACTATTTCAAAGCTGCCATTGGCAGGGTTTTATTACCTGTGGTATCGCAAACATCCACCAGATGGCGCTTCCATGAATCACTTTCATTGCTGAGAATTTATCTGTCATGGGTGAACCACGAGAGCAGTGACACCAGACAAGCATAAACTAGAGTCTAAGGAGCCCCCCGGTATTGACCAGAGCAACCCGCAAGGAGTGATTTTTCTGCGGGGAGCCCCCAGATTGTGGTCCCTAGTTACACTTACTGGCAGCGGCTGAGAGAGCAGAGTTCCAAGGCGAGGTACAGAGATGACAGGCTGAGATGTAGTCAGGCAGGCGGTAGTCAGGGCAGGCGGAAAACAGGGTAGTCAAAGATGGTCCAGGGGTCGGTTACAATAAGGCAATATCAAGCGGAACCTGTGGATCAGAGACTTAAAGAACTCTTTGTGCAAGTCCCTGTTCCCTCAGACTTCCTTATGTACAAGGTCAGGTGGTCTGATTGACCAAGGACAAGGCTCCAAGTGTGTGATAATGAGTGGTAACTGGTATCCTCCAGCAGAGGGCGCAGGAGCCACATTATGTACCACAATCACTTCCATCAGCAGAGGGAGCTGATCTGGTCCTGGTTCTCTGAGGTTTTGGAGGAGACACAGCAGAACTGGTAGAGGGCACCGCTGCAGTTACAAATCGCTGGGTGATATTGCGATCTCAGACTGTGACAGTATCTCTTTATGCTTATTAAGGGAGCATAATTTAGTCTCTGCCCGAGGTATTTGGCTGCAAGTAACATGCAGTACAACAGTTGAGTATGGGTCCACTTTAACTTTGATAACATATGTATATATTTCCACATACTATGTGCCGCCTAACAAAATAGGTTGTGTCTGCATTTTAGCACTTGTAGAAGTGGCAGTGTAATAATTCAATTGGACTACCATTTTACCCTACATGGTGAGATTTTTTTTAGAATATACATGTAGTAATTGGTTGTAAAGCTTTATGGTGAAGAATAAAATGTAGAACTGAGACATTTATAAAGCTCTGGAACTCAAGAAGAGTAATGGTAGAAAGACACTTGATGGTTCTTAAAGGGGTTCTTACATTTCCTTTCCAGTGTTTTCCAGTTTAATCGAGTTAGTTACATATTTTTGTTTTCAGGCTACAGTTTCCAGGTCTTTATCAGAGTTATTAGTTAGCTTTGTAGTCTTGTTTATTTATTTTATCTAAATTGCCCTCTATAACCTTTGGTCCTGCACCTGATCTGAAAACTGTAATCTTTAAGAAAGGTTCTGTTTAATATTAGAAAAAAAGATATTAACACAAACAAGTGATAAGCTATGTTATATAAGATAATTAATTTAGCATGAATACTGACATTCTTTTTATATGCTTTTAGGTAAGAGATTGGTAAACAAATGTTCAAAGGTCGGTTTTTGTTGGCCCATAGACCTGCTGCTGCTGACTGAAAGCAGGCTGGAAAACAATCGTGTAAATATAGCCTTAAGTGTACTATAATTAGCTGTACTACATACAGGGCATATGCATTTCTCAAACATAATGACAGGGTACATATCATACCTGAACTTATGCATTAAAGGCAGCTTTTGCAATAATATTTCCTTTACTGTCCTATTCATATATATTTTAACCTCCCTAGCGGTTGTGACTAATCCTGCTCGTCCAGTGCTGACATGCTGAAAGTGCACTGGAGGAGCTGGACTCGTCCAGCGCCTTGAAAACAGTTTTCTTTGGAGAAAACTGTTTTCATTTCGATCTACACCTAAAGCCCGAAGCCCCACAGCGCTCACTTACTGTGTGTTGTTTTGGCGGCGGCGGCTCCGAGGCTTCTTCCTGGAATCCTTGCTGCTCAGTGATCCCTCAGCCCGTCCGGTGTGACACGATGACGTCACATCGGTGGGAAATTTAAACATTGAATAAAGGTTTTGGTCCCCCTGATGTCCCCCCCCCCTTGCATTTAACTCCTTCACCCCTGGTGTGATGGACCTGTCATCACCAAATTTAAAGGGAAATTGTACTGGGCACAGTGATTACTGTACCCAGTACAATTTAAAGTATAAAACACAACAAACATTTACATTTAAATACAATTTTTATTATATACAACAAACAAAATTCAAATGATACTTTAAATAACTTTTTGTTTTAATATAAGTTTATTAAAGTCTATGGTGCGCTTTTGGTACAGAAATCTGCACCTATGCAGTGCATTAGGGAGGTTAAGCTGTAGAGAACATTTTAGCTGTAAGGGGAAGAAAAATACTACTGTATTTTTCAGACAATAAGACGTGCCTTTCCCCCCCAGAAATTGTGGAGGAAATGCACAACTTATGGTCTGAATGCGTGACGGCCCTGGATGGTTGTGCCTTGGCTCCCCGCCAACTCTCCCGGCAAGAAGATTATCTGGGGAGGTGGAGGAGCTACCCACGGCTGGATCTCCAATCTGAACTGTATTGTTTATATCAATTCCAATCTGCCTGTTGGCGAACAGACAAAGCCAATGCATCAAATCACTTCAGTTACTCTCTATTTCTTAGATCTCCAAGAGACTGACACTCAAGACATCATAAAACAGTCAAAAATTGGGGGTTTCCATAAATATTTGTAAATATTGTAGACTTTCCTGTCTAGGGAAAAATAACTTTATCTTATCATAATTCACATACAGTATGTGTTTTGTGTTGTAAGGTTTTTTTTCTACAGTCAATATGGAAACACAGATAAGACTGTAATAAATAACTATCACTACTAATTGCAATTTAAATTATACTCATTAAGAATAACTTTATTTTATTTTCTTCTCCTGTATCTCCTACTGCCCTTTGGCCTTGGTTGTGAATAGGTTGGTGGTCACTACGTATGTCCATACATGTTTGACAAACTCAGGTCTGAAGGAGATTTACTGCTGGTCAAATGCACCTGTCCTTGAATTTAGTTTAATCACAGAAGTGTCTAGAATAGATTTTACCTTTAATCAACATTTCTCCCCTATCACTAACCAGACATTTTGGATAGGGTCTGGTATACCTGAAAGAGGGGGACCTCAAACAGCATGGGGTCCCCACTCCAGAGCAAACCAGACCCCCTGCCTTGCATAGCCTTGCAAGCCTAGACAGTGTGTGGACCACGGACAGCGTCCCCCCCCCCCTCCAAGCAATACCAGGACCTTTTGGCAGACCTGGACAGCAAGGAAAGAGGGGGTGATGAACAAGCAGGCCACCTTATACCTGTCCAACCAGGCCCAATGCCATATCTAAATGAAGAGGAGGCCCATCTTAAGGTAGGGTGCCTCTTCGCCACAACCTTTCCCTCATTTTGTGGGAGTGCATGTGGGGGCTCATGAGAAACCTGAGGTCTCCTTAAACATGGGCCACCCCATGGAATGAGTAGAGAGGTCTCCTGGATCTGTTAACCCCTTATTTTTGAAGGTCAGTTTAAACACTTGTTTTGGTTATATGATATATTTTCTCACAGGGTGTCCTTTGAGGGAATAGCTACCAGCTGCGGGCTGATCCCCGCCAAAGTGAACAGGGGCCTCCGGACTTGGCAACATGGCCAGTGACGTCACATGCTCTGCCTAGGGACGTGACATGAATAAATTGCACTTCACTTTACTTCACTTTTGCAGTTTGTGATGCCCACCCAGGGACAGGGGGATGTCATTCAGGTTTCTGATGCGGCAGATCCCCCTGATTGGCCATTTGGGATACAAATAGTAGGATGGTGGGCTGAGAAATACACAGCCCGCCAGACCCTGGTACCCATGAATGATAGGGATAGTGTCTGTCCCACTACTGGATCAGGTATGTGTGATTATTCGTTGGGTTATTCCCGAGGAGGTTGGGTTGGCTTTAGTTAGCTCCATGGGATTAGGCTAAACCTTTGGGCTCACTTAAACCCACATGTCTGCCCTGCCTCTTTTCCTTTGGTTTTGGAGGAATTAGGTAGACATGTTGGGTCTGTGCTGGGGTGTGCCGGTTGTAGGGACATTTCTTGGTACCTGCAAGTACCAGGATTCGAAGGCAGTACAGCTCTGTGTCACATGAGTCAAGGATGAGTGGCAATACGCATTGGGATAAGCTAACTGAGGGGTTTCCAACATGGTCCAGTATGGTATAGCCTATTTGGAGGTTACAGTGGTATATTTTACCTGTACTTACCCAGGGGCTAACCCCCCCCCCATCCAATTATGCTTTTGCCTATTTTACCTGTGTTTCATGTATTATTTTCATCTGTTTTTGCATTACCAGTCTCACCTGTTATTTATCCACTGTTATAGTTATTCAAATTCCCTTGCCAGGTCAAGTGTCCTACGAAGAGGTCACATCCCTGGAGCTCCAGCATTGTGACAGGTCCTACGTCGGTCCCCCAACTGATACTGTTAAGCAACAGGTATATTTTTATGGGGTCAGGTTTGCGGATTGTAACAATGTTAAATATGGGACATGCTTCACAAAAGCCACCGGAAAGGTGACCACAATCTCCCAACATCATGCTTCACAATAATAATAATCTTAAGTTCTTTATCCCTTATTTTAACCCAAATGTTTTTTAATGTAGGGAAAACAATTGTAGCAGTGATCCAGCAAGAAACCACCTTTCTCAAACATATGCAACAATGTATGCTTTGAGAAAGCATAGACCAATCTATACACTGTATGTATAAATCTAAACATCTTATGGTCATATTTGTTGCACGTAAATCGGTCTATGTAATTTTAAATGCTTTAGTGAATGTCCCATCAATTGTTATATTTTACAGATAAGTTCAAAATTGATTGGAGGTTTATATATTGCTGGTTTTGTAATAAAGCTGTATTTTTTAATAATAACTTAGATGTAGGCCAGATCGAATGTTATGAAACATCTATGAGAAAATTTAGAATACTCAGAAACAGTTAACTAACTTTTTCTCACAATTTTATAATATGAAAAGGACAAGGTTAGGTCATATAGATAACAGATAAGATATAGATACCATAGATATAAACCACAGGTTTGGAAAACATTAACCGGTGCATTCTAATTGTCATCATGATTCGTGTTCAAAGACATATTTCTTTGCACGTGTATAAAATAATAATTGTTAGTAACCCCAAGGAAGTACACAGCCATTGACAAGAACATTTGCTAATTCAAGTTCCATTCAATATAGCAACTAGTTAGCTTTGGGTTGATACCAGAACAAGATTTGAGGGGAAATCTTTTAACAATTGTCATGGTGAGTTGTCTGAGCACTACCTTAGGATTTTACCATTTCTTTTTTCTTTTATAAAGTGTTTCTTTTTAGATTTTATACTGTTTAAGTATATTATAATGTTATTATTGTTAGGCGGGGCATTTGAATTGGAAAAACCGGATGTGACGTCAGTGATGGCACATCCGGTCCCTGGAACGCATAGTTCCTGGTTAAGGGAGCCGGATGTGACGTCACTGATGTCACTTCCTGTCCCCAAGCCGGTTTTTCACTAGAAGACCAGCTTCATGCCCGTTCTTCTAGTGAAAAGATTCTTTCTCCGGCACGATCTCGCAGGTTCTGATCCTGCCAGAGGAAGAATAGAGATCTTCTTCTCGCCAGTGAATGGGGCGCGTCGAACACCCGCACTGCTCCCTGACGAGAAGGAGGGCGCATTGCGGGCAGTTCGGCCATCACTATTTACCAGCTAATTACCAGCTTACTGTTAACTCTTTACATTTTAAATATATTTTATTAACCCTTAAGAGCTAAGAATAATGTGTATATTCTGTGATGACACAATGAGTGAAGAGTTATTTTTAAAATAGTCTAGTAGTAACTATAAGTAGGTGTACAGTGAGGGTTTTTGATATGGGCAGCCTTGGGGGGGGGGGGGAGCATCTGGGCATTGCTTTATCAAAACCATAAGGAATTCTAAACAAATAGCTCAGGCATGAAAACACATGTGCTTATGTGAAGACATCATAGAAGCTCCTTCCCTCTACTAACAAAAGACACTCTGTGGCCTGAAGTATTGGCTACCAAAAAGGTGTCTCAAAGAGTCTGGAGCCAGATGGATGAGGCACTACCAGAGTAACATTTGGAGGGGAGCTATAGCAAGAAACCTACTTAAAATGGTTCTGGTGTTATGAACTGTTTGTTTTAGGTGAGAATTGGGAGCTGTTGTCTGTTACCTGCCAAGACCTACTTGAAATCATAAATACTAGTTCCTACTTGGTTGGTTTGGATGCACAACCCATCAAACGCATTGGGGAGTGGCAGTTGATGTTTTTGAAGGCTTTGCTGTTTCTCAATTTCTATGAAATTATAGTCCTGGCCAGTAGGTGCAGTTACCTTCTGTCTTCTGTCATATGTATACTTTCAGGGCAACGGCTGCCTTCTTAAGGTCTTGATCAATACAACTATCCAAAACGTTTAAAATATTCACTGTCTATGAACAAGATGCTGGTAAAGACCCTATAGTCCTGCTCAATAGCTATAGTCCTAGATAGGATTCATTCATTAAAGTATTTGTAAAGTATCATAATAAGATGTATATAAAAGTTGGCATTTCCCACATACAATAAACATACCCAGACATATTGTTTTATAAATAACTGAAACTCTAAGCATTTTCAATAGTGATGGCCCGAACTGTTCGCCGGCGAACTATTCGCGGCGAACATCGCATGTTCCCGTTCGCCACGTGTTCGCGA
>CM070035.1:51791044-51823010 GCA_036250615.1 Ptychadena robeensis | reverse complement strand
TTCGCCTCCCATTGAAGTCAATGGCGGATTCGCGGGTTCGCGAACTTTTGAGGAAGTTCGCCGTTCGCAGTTCGCGAGCGGCAAAATCCGGGATCGCGCCATCACTAATTTTCAATCAGTTAGTTGGTCTAGGGACATCCTGAAGTATATGACTCTATTTGGCTTTGTAATGATTATAGTGATATGTGGACATTTTTAGACATTAAAATAAGTCATTTGCATTCATTAGCTGCAACAAAGCCATATAATTTAATATTCTATCTTCCTGCAGACGTGCAGGTGATCAGGAAGCCAGTAAAATTTAACACAGTCATCACAACAGTATTAAGCATTTTCATAAATCAATGGAACAGCAATGATAAGCAAAACCAGTTGAACCTGTTTTAGGTAATATACTTAGTAACAAAAATGACATTAGTGAAATGTAACTACAATATGTCCCATTTAATAATAAACAGTTTTCAAATCATGCAATTCAGAAATTTGGCAATACTGCTGAATTGAGTGTCTTTCCGTTCACCTTCTGTACCAACAGTTTTTTATGTTCCAAATAATCCAGGCTATATGATGCACTTTTTGCCAATAAAAATAAATGGGAAATATTTGTGTGTCTTATGGTCAGTAATGAGGAGTAATAGCATCTGCATCCCAGGAGGCTGGCATTTGTTTCATTCTGGCTGTATGTTCCATTTGGCTGTATTAGCACCAGCAGTACCCATTCTCTGAACACACTGACTAACCAGTTGGTAAATTGAGGCTACCTAGATAGCATGAGTTGTGTATTCACATTAAAGGGTTTGAACTAAAAAAAAAAAACCTTTCCTGGTTTCTTGCTCCTGGAGTATTCTGGAGTGTCCGATAATCCAGGTTTCAAGATGGAGGAGCGAGACTCTTTCGGGCTCGCTCCATCCACCAATCCACATCTGAATCAGGTAACGCTCTGCCCCTCCCGATACAGATAAGGCTGCCTGTGGATGCACAGGAGCATGGGAAAGGAACATGTGATTTAAAGGAACAAAGAGCATGGGAAAGGAACAAAGTGATTTACTAGGTTTGTTTGTTTTTTACATTTGACCTCAGTTCTGCCATATTATCAGCACCGTATTAAGGCAGAATCGGAGGTGGTAGGTCCATTTTACATTCTGTGTTGCAATAAAAAAATTATGTATGTATATAGGTACTCATGTGTAAGTTGTAAGTACTAGATTGTAAAATGTGCCTCTTCATAAGTTAGTGAGTGAGTTCAGAGAATGGGTACTGCTAGTGTATAGACACATGGCAACGTTTCAGCAAAACATCAGTAAGGTCCTCTCAACAATCTATATTTGTGCAGTGGCAAGAAGCACGGGGTTCAAAGTTTTTTTTTTTACATTAGTAAATAGTTGTTGTTCCACTAAACCATTTCTTCTATAGTTTTTTTTCTACCAATCCCTTTTCTCTTAAACAAAATGTGTATGGTAACTCTATACACAAAGGTAGACATCTGATAATAAATATATACAAAATGAAAACATTTATTGGGATTTACTTTCACAAATGTCAACCAAGGAATTGTGTCCTGATTAGAGATGGTCGAATTTTTCGACTTGCTAACTTTGTGAGCTTATTGCAAAGCCCCTGAACATGCTTTCATCACCAAAATTGCTGGAGATGTAGAGAAGCGTTAGAGGAACATTTGAAAAGAAAGATCTTTGCTCTAGCACATGCCGTTTTTGCATAAATTAAGTTTAAAGTTAAAGTCGAAATTCCGATTTTCTAAATTTCTACTTGACTTTGAACTTAATTTGTGAAAAAACTATTTATGTTAGAGACATACTTTCTTTTTTGTATTATACCCCCAACCCTTCTCTACATCTTCAGCAAGTTTGGTGATATGGGGCTTTGCAATTAAGTCGAAACCATCGAAATGGTCGAATTTTTGAAAAGAAATTCGACCATCTCTAGTCCTGATATGCACCTGTAGATAGAGGGTGGCTTTTGCTCACAGTGCCAAAAAAAGACAAAATTCATAATTGGTACTAGTAAAGTTCACTGTGTAGCATCCTGAAGTGAAATTCTAGCTCAACTTGAAAGGCATTCATTTTCCTACGCATGCTGTATTCTTTTTTAGAATCAGTGCATAACTATTTATATGTTTCTTTTCAAGATTTTATGAAAAATGACAATGTCATCGCAACCAACAAAATGCTGGACTGTTCAGATTTATCCCCTCTTAAGTATATGAATTGACATTTTCATATTATGTACAACGTGTAATTTCATTTGTGTGCATCCTAGGGGGTGGTTGTACTTTGTCTTGAAGACAGAAAATTTCAAATTTTGCCACATTGAAATTGAAGCACAATAGATTTAACATTTCGAAGAGTGAAAGAAAAAATAAAATAAAAGAGAGAATGATTTTAAATGTCTTTGTGTACAGAAAAAAAACACATGTCAAGCTTTAGGGTCCATTTAATTCAACTTATCCTCTGTTACCATGTGTTAATATGTATTGAAATGGAAGTTACCTTGAAAAAACGTATTGAACCACATTGGTATCACATTGGCAATAGCACCTAAAAGGTTATTCTGCCGGTAACCACCTCTGCTATAGAAAGTATGCAGTATTTAGAGGGCAGCCACCAAAAGAAAATGAGTTGGGGAAGTAAGGGAAATGTTCGTACTACTTGCTGACTGCTCATTAAAACTACCCGAAGACTTGTTCCAGTGCGAAACATGTCTTGTGGCGTTAGCTGCAGGGCAATGAGGGATGGCTTCTTTTTTTTCTCAGCCTCCAGAATAATGACCTAACAGAGTGGATATAGCCTCACACCATAAAATCATTTATATTATTATTATTATATATCATTATTAAACCTTAGCACATGCAGTATAGCAATACCACCCTACCCAGCATATCTCCTGAAACTCATTCTGAAATTCTCCAAAGAGACCTAAACTTAGTTCAGTTTTGATTACCTAATCTCTAATTTTCTCCTGCCTTTTAAAATCATTACGACTGTACTTTTGCAGGCTCTAAGACACACTCTTATATATTGTTGTATAGAGAGGTGCATGCTGTTTCGTGGCTGACAGTAGGTATAGTCAGCACAGATAGGCACAGCTAATAGAGCAGACTGGGTGTTTAATGTAAAGGCGGTCAAGTCACTTAGGACTAAACGATTGAAAGGTGGTGGAGGTGGTGGGGGGGGGGGTAGTCTGTGCTGAAGCTGTGGTTCTTAATAAATATGGGAGTCAGTTTTGTACACTTGTGGTCTGGCAGCCATTAGGGTTAAGGCTAGTATTTCTGCTATGTAGTACTAGTTACTGTATCTTTCAGACCATAAGGCAAACTTTTTCACCCCCAAAATTGGAGGGAAAATATAGCCTGCGTCTTATGATCTGAATGTGCGACCCTTGGCTTCCCACCAGCTCTCCAGAGCTGTCAGCTAGATTCCTCATCTGTACTGTACAGTTTCTACCAGCTGATAGAAGCAGTACAGCAGAGAGCCATACATGGAAACAGCCAGCCAGCAGCTTCCATGTATGTCTTCCTGTTAGCTACGATCACCATGCATCTCACCTTACAAGAAGGGAGAGAAGAGTGCAGAATCGCCCACTCCCCCTCCCCTTCTGCCTGAAGTGTGCTCTCTAGTGACAAAATTCCAACATTTCACATTTTTTTCTGTTTTGTCTTATGGTCCGATGCATCTTATAGTTCGAAAAATACGGTAAGTTTATCATGTGACCACAGTAATATTTGTTTAGGGAACAGTTGCTGTTTGAAGGACTGGATCTGGCATATTTCTAAACATCTATATTTATCTACTTAGGAATGTAGAAATAGATGTAGAAAACGTAGAAAACTGGCATATTTACAGCAATTTACAATCAATATTGCCAAATCTTAAACTATCACAATGCGGAAAATGGTTCTTTAAACAAAAAATAACACTTTTAGTCCTATACAATTAGAATCTGTGCAGTAAAGCACAATTAATATGCCTCATTTTAGACAAACTCATGCTTGTTTACTTTGGCCTGGGGTGATGTTTGTTCTGCTCCAATGGATGTGGAGATTAAAAAGGTTAATAAGATGACAAAATATTTTGTATAAGTGTTTATAAATGCAGTCATTTTAGGTAGCTGTTTCTTAACGTTGACAATTTAAGCACAATTTGTTACAACCTGTGCTAACACTTAACTGAATACTCTTTTATATTAGCAGCAATATTTTTTTTCTTTGAAAAAAAAATATTAACTTACAGATGTACAGTAACACACAATGCATTTATGTAACATATCCAGTATGAATAAAATGATGATGGTAACACTTCTATGATTATGATAAGGCAAGCAATAATGTTAATTGTTGGGGATCACAGAGGGAATTAAGCACCTGCATATAAGAAATTAGGTGTAGGCACATAATACAAAACAGCTATTAGACAGCTGAGGAATTTGACTATGTTGCAGATTTCGACTAGATTTATTTATATATTTGCTTGGTTATTAGTGGTTACTATTACTGTGGCCATTCCATGAAGTTTTTTGTTATGGTAATGCAGCCTTAGCAGTTTTTCGGACCATAAGACGCCTTCGAAAATTGGGGACAAAAAGTGCCTGCATCTTATGGTCCGAATGCGCAACCCCCGCGGCCACTGTGGTGGTCGCACCTTGGCTTCCCGCCAGCTCTCCCGGCACGGAGATTAGCCGAGGAGCTGGAGGAGCTGTCAGATGTGAGATGCTGGCTCCCATCTGAACTGTGTATTTGCCTATGCCAGCAGAGCTCAGAGCCCAGCTGGCATAGGCCATGAAGAGAGGCATAGATGAACTGCCATTTATATCTCTCTCCTCTCCGTAGGAACTGCAATCACTCTGCAGCTTCCACAGACACAGTAACAGCTGATCGGCAGAGTAGAGCAGAGGAGAGTAGAAGACAGCCCTCTTCCTCCAGATCAGTGTGGAGAATGACTTGTTCTGCTGAGAGTGTACTGCTGCTAGTGACACCTACTGGCTGAATTTAATATTGCATTCATTGAATTCATTGCATTAACCCAATTGATGTGAAAACTTATTATTCAGGTTTTCCTGCCCTAAAAACTGGGTGCGTCTTATAGTCCGAAAAATAAGGTAATTATTTTACAAAATAATTTGCCTGTCTACATAAAGGCTAGTAAAACAAATTCATCACCCCATAACATTTATCACACTGCTTATTTAGTTGCTAATGTTTGAAGATGAATTGAATGTTTTAAAGTAGGAAAAGGTGCTAAAGTGAAAGAAATATGAGTAATAAGTTAGTCATGAAGATGCTATTGTGTTATAAGGACAGCTTTCTAAGTCTGCCTCCTCCATAAACTTGGCAATCTGTGTTTACTGACTTGGCTTTCCAGGTATTGGCATAGTATTTAGACATTTAGGCAGCTAAGAGGATAATTTCACAAATCCCGCAGACTAGCCAGATTTTTGGAGGGTTGATATAGCTCTTTACACGTTACCATTTACGTCTTTAGATGTTTTTATTATACATAGCTTTATTAGTGTGGCCAAAAAAAACCACCAGCCGGTGCAGTCATTAGAAAGAAACAATATAAAGTACAGTATTTTAAAGAAAAATAAATTAGAGTAATTTGTTCCGATAAAACTATTGAAACTAAAGTTTATATGACCTGGAAAGGGGCTAATAGTGCTCATAGTTAATAGTCGGACTTGTGTTGTTTACAATTAACAAACATACCCCTTCTTATACATAAATGAGACTCACACATCTTTATTACCTTTGTATATAAAAGGACACAGCTTTTAATCAATATTTTTTTATTTTTTTTTTGTTTAAATATTTTTAATCAAAAAGAAAACAAAATAAAGACATGTAGTTTGCACAAGACAGTTACATCACCATGTTACATTCCATATTGTCTTACATAAGCCTTGATACAGATTAGTTCGCCATGCCTTGTTCATAAGGTTTAAAACCTACGTCATACAATACAGTTATTGCTTACATCAGCTTCCCATCAGTGGATAACAAGTTTGTATTCTTCACTGCATTATGTCAAACATACATTTCTTCTAACATCAACTAACTAAATATAACCTTTTATCGGATAGCGTCTTTTCCCTAGTAACTTCCCCTTGTAATCCAATTACTGGTGTCCCCGTTAATCATCTCCCTTGTAGATCCCTATGAGGATGCTCTGGGGGATAGCAGTCACTAGTATTGTGTCAGTACCCCTGATTCTTTTAGAGCGGGAACTTATTATAGAAAGGCTCCCATTTCTTATGGAATTTTAATTGCTGTGAATCCTCCTTGTGCTTGAGTAGCAGTGCTCGTCCACTGAGCCATAATGGTTCTCCTTGCCACCAGTAGGCACGTAGTTACCCATATGGAATTATTAAGTAAAACATAGTTAGTGCTGTTTGACATGCAGCCCAGCACCATCAGTATCGGGTCTAGGGGGATGGTTGTCTGTACCACTGTACCCATCATCCCGGCAACTAAGTTCCAGAAGGTTCTTATTTTTGGGCAGTCCCACATACAATGAAATTTAGGGCAGCTAAACTGCCATTTAGTACCCCCCGTTGGAAGAGTAATCAACACCCCTGGTGGCTTGTAGGCTCTGTGCATCACTTTAAATTGTGTCTCCCTCCATGTCTCGGATATCACACAACGTCTGACTGTGATATATCCCTTTATCGCCTTTTCCACCACCTCCTCTGTTTCCAGATTTTTTCCCCACTTAGCCATATTAGTTTGCGTCTTATGTATAGTGGTAGCCTGGAAGAGAGCTTTGTATATGGTGGATATGTTCTGGCCTCTGCCCTCCACAAGTGTGTCCAAGGGGTTTTTGCCCAGCAGCGTCGCAAAATTATTCGCTAACTTAGAGCAATAATGGTGGACTTGCATTTAGTAGAAGGGATGTAGTAGCGGGCTAGTGAGCCCAAACTTGGTTCGTATTTGTGGTATTGTGAGCAGTGTGCCTTGCACATCTGTCACCAAGTCTTTCATATAAATAAGTCCCTTTTGTTTCTATCAATGGAACACCTTGTTATTAGTTCCCTGAGGAAATGCTTAAAGTTAAATACTTCGAAAAACCATAAGGCCGTTTCCAGATCTTGCACACCTCTCTGAACGTCAAAATCGTGTCCCTGAGCATAAGATTGCTTTTTAAGTTTCCTGGGATGTTGGGCAGTGGGCAATGTAAAAGGGCCCTCAGGTCCCATGGAAATACTGAGGCCTGTTCTAGCTCGTAATTTGAGTGCACTGAGGTGCCCCTTACCCAATCCACCACATGGCGAAACACGCTGGCCAAGTTATACTTGCGTATATCAGGGAATTCTGATCAGTGGTTCAAGAGCTATATTAAAAAGAAGTGGGGATAGTGGACACCCCTGCCTGGTACCCTTCTCCAGTTTGAAAGCTTTGGAGATATACCATGGTGTATTTACCTTCGCAACCGGGTTTGCATACACAACCGGATTAGGTTGAGAAAAGGACCCTTAAAACCCATTGTGTCCATAACCGCAAATAACCAAGCGAGATCCACATTATCGAATACCTTTTCAGCATCAATGGTTAATAAGGCAACATCTTTATCCGGGTTATTTTTGGCATAATCCAGCGCCATTGGTGTTTTTCTAATATTGGCAACCGCGTTTCCTCCTTTTACAAACCCTACTTGAGACTGGTGAATTATTGTCGGCATTACCGCTGCCAACCGTTGGGCAAGTAATTTAGACCGAATCTTTGCATCCGAATTGATTAAAGAGCCTATAGGACCCAGGCAGTGTGGGATCTTTTCCTTTCTTGTGGATGAGTTTTATATAGGCCTCATTAGCCGTTGGAAAATAGCACCCCTCATCCCAGAGATGTTGATAAAGCTCTCTCAGGTGCACCACTACCTCTGCCTTCTTCATCTTGTAAAATTCTGGGCCGAAGCCATCTGACCCTGGGGCTTTAGTGCTGGGTAGGGAATCTATCACTGCCAGAATTTCTTCTGCTGTTATACGGGCATTAAGTGCTTTTAATTGTTTTGCGGTGATAGACGGGATGGGCACCTGCAAAAATTCTGCCTGGGTTGCCTCATTCCGTGGTACAGCCTGATACAGATCTGCATAGAACTCTGCCAGAATTTTGTTAATGCCACCGCGATCAGTCACGATCTCCCCATTTGTACCCTGCATAGCGGGAATATGCATTCCAGGGAAGGCAGCTCTAACCAAATTTGCCAGTAATTTTCCGGCCTTATTGCCATATTTAAGATATTCTAAATCACTGTAGGATTGCGTTAGACTTTCTTTCTGCTCCAACCAGTGATCAAAACATCTCTGTGCCTCTTGCTGTGCCTGTTTGTTAGTCGCTGCTGGTGTACTGTAAAGTGTATTTTGGGCGGTCTGGAGGTCGTGTAAAGCCTGGGTGTATTGCGTGCATGTGTTTTTCGTAAGACATAATCGCTCCTCTAATATGGGCTTTTGCGGCTTCCCAAAATAAAATCGGGTCAGACCGATTTTGCTGATTGTCTTGTGCGTACTCATGAAACTTTTGTGAAAGATATTCCCTAAAGGGTGTATCCTTTTTAAATTGGGTAGGGAACTTCCAAAGGATATCTGATCCCCTTGGGCCATACTGTCGCAGCACTATACTGACAGGGGCATGGTCGGATATAAGGACATCGTGTATACGGGGGTTAGTTGTTGTGGCCTGTAGCTGAGGCACCAAGAAAATATGGTCAATTCTGGACAGTGATGCATGCGCCTGAGATATATGTGTGAACTGCTCCTCAGATGGGTGATGCATTCGCCACAAGTCCAGTAGGTGCACAGAGTCCACAAATTCTGCCAGGTTGGTGCCTATATTGGTAGTTTTGTTTGCCCTAAGTCCCTTTTTTCTGTCCGTAGTCTCTGATTTTCTGTCCCATCTAACGTCCTTCGCGTCATTAAAGTCCCCCCCCCCACTATTTTGTAGGGGTTCGGGTCCTTCCCTATGTCCTGTGCCAGTCTCATGAAATAGTCTTTAGTCGACGAGTTGGGGGAGCAAATGTTATACAGGCTAATGTCGCGGTCTGTAAACCGGAGGAGTAATTTCAAGAACCTACCCTCCTCATCACATTCCTCATGTATAATCGTACATTGTAATTTTTTGTGCAGCAAGGTTATCACCCCTCCTTTCCTCCCCTTAGCTGGTGACACAAACACTTGTCCCACCCACGATTTGCGAAGTCTGCATGCATCCCTTGTGTCCAGGTGCGTTTCCTGTAACCTTGCTATGTCTGATTTCAGCCTTTTCAAATGCTGCAGTACCATTTTCCTCTTAGCAGGGGAATGCAGGCCCTTAACATTCCAGAACACTATGGATACTGCCATTGCCACATTCTGTTATTGCAATGCCCACAGGGCCCAGAGATATGAAGTCCTTTCTTACCCCCTTCAGTGGAGGTCCACATTGTAAATAATTGGATTTGCGTACTATCCGATAAAATCAATTAAAACAGTCTGCCAACCGGGCAGATATAACTTATGATCAAATGGTAGCATTAAGCTAGATAGCTTTCCTTTTTTCCACATGGGTAGGAACCGCTCAAGTCCCTGCACCTGGAGGGCCATAAAGTCCCAGCATCTCCCTCCCCCTTATATTTCCAAAGCGTAAATATATTACCTTACATAGAGTGTTCTCCCTCCAAATAAACAGTTGCAGTCCATGCCTGACCTATAGTCAGTGTAGTATCCTTTACCACGTTCCTTGTCTCCTCTCTCCTATAGTCAGCGATTTTTCGGCGGCTTGCCCTCTTTCCTGGTGTCATACTTGGCCTTCAGGGGGGTGTCAAATTTGGTACGTTGCGGTTTAGGCGATGGCGTGCCCTTGGCCGGCGTCTTTGATGGCGTTGTCATTGGTGCCTTGTCTGCCCCCGCGGAGTTGGCTCTTTGGTCATGGACATCAGGTAGGCCTCAGCATCGGCCACTTCCTTGAACACATGCTCTATGCCTTGTGAGTCCTTGAGGTAAAGAGTTGCTGGGTATGCAAGGGTAAACTTCAGCTTTTTCTTAAAAATCTCTGAGCAGACCGCGCTGAAAGCTCGCCTTTTCTTGGACACTTCAGCTGAGTAATCTGAGAACAGCATGATACGTTTGTCACCGTATTGTAGGGCCTTCTTCGACCTATAAGCTTGCATCAACTTATTTTTTTCTGCATAATCCAGGTACTTTGCCAAGACAGGTCTGGGGGTCTTTCGGTTTTTATCTGGGGGCCCTAGCCAATGTGCCCTCTCCACTTTAAACGATTCAGCGAGACCCAGCAGTGCAGGCAATTCTACTGAGCAGATGTCAGCCAGTTCAGAGGTTTTAACCATTTCAGGTATTCCCACTATCCTCACATTATTCCGCTGTGATCTATTTTCAAAGTCATCTTGCTTACCCTCAATGTACATCAGTAGTTTTTCCAGAGTAGCATTCTTTGCCCGGCTGTTAGATAGGTCATGCTCCAGTGTGGATATGCGTCCCTCCATCTCTGCCATCTTGACCTCATGTTCCTGCACGTTTTGCTGCAGTGATAGGATTGCCTTTGCGATTGCTTTGTCCACTGCTGCATGAATGGCAGGGGTCAACAAGGCTGCCACAGCCAGCGCAATCTGGTTGTGTTCCGCCTTCGGGTCTATCACCTCTGATGTAATGGAGGACTCTCCGTCCGAGTCTTCTTTGTCTGTTAGCCGTGGGTGCCATTTTGCGAGCCTTCGCGCTGCTATCCACGGTGATGGTGTTGTGGTGGGAGCAAGATTGGGAGCGCTGTTTTCTGAGAAATTTCACCATCCAGCCACCCCCGTAGCTGGGCAGCCAGTTGGGGGTCATTTAGCGGCGGGTGGAGGATTTTAAATGCCGGTTTACCCTCCGGTGAATCGGGAGCTGTGAGACGCGCTGCCTTCACATATGGCGCCGGAACCGGAAGCTTCCAAATACATTTTTTTTTACAACAATAAAGTAAAGGTTATTGACAGTGCCTAAATATTGGGAACTGCCAACCAATTTTACCATCTTTTTCAGCCACAAGATTTCTGCTTGTGGGGAAATTAATAATCCACCTTACTTACTTTACCTTCCATAACCACCAAGGTAGTTGTAATCTTAACCATTTCTGTATAACCATTTCTGAACTCTGAAGTGTTAACCCTTCCAATTAGCCAAGTGCAATGCACCTATGCAAACAATCACTACAAACAGCAGATATCCAGGTAACAGGCTTTATTAGGTCATCCAGTCAAGGGTCATACACAAAGGTCAGTCCAAGAAAGTACTGTACAAATGGATAGGGCAGGGGATGTGGTCAGTGAAAATCCAAAGTCAAGGCAAGGAAAATTCAAGCAAGATACAAAATCAGGCCTGGTCACTGTAAAATAAGACACTTGAAGACATATAAGCAAACACAGTAGTTAACCCAAGAACACTGCTATACAGAGGCTATAACGGGCAATGGTGTGCAAGTCAGAGCCTCATAAAATAGGCTGATTGCCCAATCAAATTATGCCACTTGGCTCTATAAGATTGGTACAATTAGCTGTTGAATCTCCTGCAGCTGAACATGTCCACCTCAACTCTAGTGTTAAATGGATTTGTAAAGGCTCAGGACTTAACCAACGACAAGAGGCAACTGATTTGCTCTATTAAACTTTTTTTAAACAGGGTCAACTGAATAAACTACAATCTATTGAATCCATAATAGTTTAGAATGTAAGGGATTCACCCGATGTGAATAAGCGGGAGGGGGACTATTGTCCATTCAAACCACGTAGGGCCAGTGGTAACCTGGGCAGTGATGACCAACTGGTACTTGAGTGTCCCTGCAGCAGAAGCGTTTGACTGATGTGAACTCTGCACAAACATCAATTCCACCAATTCCACCCCATTGGAACGTTGGCGGGAACGGCAGGCATCCGCTCTAGCTGGTGCTTAAGACAGTGCTATTTTTCTTTCCAGCTGCCTGCACGCTGGACCAAATGGGGGTGAGAGACAGGTCTGGGAGTCCAACGTTTTCCTATCTACTGTGACTCCTTAAGGGCCTCTCTCACCCCTGGGGCTGACACTTACCTTTTTACACCCTTAAGTACCCGGGGCATCATGTTCGGGATCCTTAAGGGGGAAACAATCTCTGTCCCATAGTTTCCTACTTAGTCACTATAGATTCATATGGTCTTTGGAATGTAGTTTTGATTATCTCTCAACCAGAGCACGGAGGCATGTCTTTACTGTGTTGAACACATCCCTATGGTCTTTGAGATGTCGCTTGGCCAAAAAGTAGAACAGATCAGGGAAACATGCTTTGGCCAAAGAGGCGGATCCGGAAAAGATTGCCAACAGCTTGTCAGGTATAGGGAGTCTAGCTTGGGGTGAGTTTGCAGGGTCAGCACATATTGACCAGTAAAAAAGGAGATTTATTTCTCATTTTAGGATGACAAGCAAGAGCCTCTGTCTGCCTGACAACTGTGTTTTGGGGATGGATTTGATTTCCTAGCAAGTTTAAAATGTAAATCTAAAAGAATATAGTGAACAGTTTTTCCCCCCTTCAGAACAACAGATTGGCGCAAATTAAACAAAGCAACTAATATATGACCTGGATAAGATATTTTATTTGGGATGAGGGCACATTCAGTACATTTTGAGTTTGGGGTGACTCTAATAAAGACAGTTTAAAAATGTAGTATTGCCTGCAAGATACATCTTGCATGCAATACACAAGAATGTAGTCTCACTTGATACTGAGAGCATATTGTAATGAGGATATACTGCTATAAAATCTAATAGAAACAAATCAAATTTGAAGAGGCTGTCATCAGTAAAGGCATAACATTCTTTAGATAATTCTGTTATACATGTTTAAAGTATTTCTCTTTTTATAAGGTCTGTGAACCATGCTGTGTTCCATAGTGAAGGTGAGTTGACAGATGTGGTAACAGCGGTAAATTCAGAGGTGTCTCCACTGGTGGGATTCTATGTCATATAAAATAAATTGGTAACTTAATTTTATGTGAAGAATATTGGTAATAACACAAACGGAACTGTTCTTTATTTCCCTTCAGGATATGCTGAAGGTTGTGTTCAATACCTGGTAAAGGTACAGGGAAAAATGGGATAATATTGAAAACAAAACAATCCGTGGTTAAATAGCCATTGAAAAAATTTGAATTTTATTGAGTTCTTAAATACAGAAAGTTTGCAGTTTAAGTTATACCCTTTATTGGGGTAAGACATTAGAGAAGCAAGATTTCCCTTTCACCGCAATCAGTCAAGTGTGTCAAAAGAATACAGCTGTTTTTGTTAAAACATTTATGTCCTTATAACTTTGTGTACAAAGCCCCCCATACACCTTTAGATCACTCCATACAATTTGCTACCTCTACCAACAACTATGTAGTATAGTGGCCTACCTGAAAGAATACATAGTGATTGGAAGGTTTTGAAATGACCTCATGTTACATGGTTTTGGTAGAACAAAACTTGATTGTACAGAAATTGTATGGTAAGACTGTGAGGTATATGGGAGCCTTACATGTCCTAAAAAACAGAAATGTATTTAAACTGAAAAAGGTATCTGAGACATTCCGAAAGCTTGCTTCTCTAATGACTTCAGTTAGCCAATAAAGGGTATCACTTAAACTCAAACTTTCTGTATTCATCAATGGCTAAAGCCCCCTATAGACCTTTAGATAATTCTATACAATTCCCTTAGATCTACCAACAACCATGTAGTGATGGGTCCTCTCTGATAGAATACATAGTGATTGGAAGGTTTAGAGAGGTCCTCCTATTACATGGTTTTGGTAAAACAAAAGTTGATTGTACAGAGATTATATGAGAAGATTGTAAGGTTTATGGGGGGGGGGGGTTTACATGGTACAACACTCTTCTATTGATTTAAAAAAATAAAATTATGTGCTTTGCATTTACCCATTCTCTTCTTTGGAAGGGTCTCTTTAAGTTTGCTGTTGTGTTCGAATCACAATAGATTGTAGCAGATTTAAACTGCCATTTAAATTAAAAATTTTACTTTACCCACGTCCTATTTTGAGTTTTGACTTTGCTTCAGACACCATGGGTTCTGAAAAATAATTCTTTTTTTTTCTTCTTTTTGCTCAAATGTAGTATTTGTTCTTATTAGTGCTTCCAGAGAGGACACCTTGCATTCTCAGATAGGAAGGAAGTAAACGTTACATGCTAGGTGGGACATGGGGAATCAGCTATTTCCCTGGTGGAAAGCAAAGAATATTCTGGTTTTAATACCTCCTTACTAGAAGAAAGGTTGGCAATATCTGTAAGGAGCTGGGTTGAGAGGAATCTGTGTATTCATTGTCCATAGATTTGTGCCCAGGAATGTATTTGCTGTAGTATGAAGAACCTGCAGTTTTAATTGGCCCTCATAGCCAAGACATTTAGCAACTTTTGGCCATAATGGAAGAAACTTTATACTGAATGAAAGATCAGCCTGGTATATCACAAGGTACATATTTATTTACCACTCTTTTTTCTGTCCATCCACCTACACCTACACTTTTGAGTCTCACTGTACCATAGGGCAGTTATTAGTGGTGTTTCCCTTCAAATGAGTTCTAACCCAGTATTTAAGGGCCAAAAAGATCCCCTGAGCAACAGAGTAAGCTTAAATTTCAACCAGCTAGCCATAGTTAAACTTGAGCTACTTGAGCAATTTTATGGAAGAATAGACCACAGTACCGGTACACTTTTTGTGTTGCAGTGTGTGCTTCACATACCAAATTCTTAAAATGAACACTTTTTGTGTGGTTACATTTTTTTACTTACTTTAGCTTTGGGTGTTTTTGTGTTTTTTTGAAGGTAGTTCACAAGCACCCTGGGCATCTTTTAAAAAAAACTATCCCTAAAAAATTAGCGTATATTCTAAATCAGTAGGGAATAGGGAAAATATCAAGTGTTTGTTTTTTTCCATTAATGCCTGGAGTTAGGCTTTGACTGTATACAACATACCTAGTGTGAAATATGCCTCAATCAAGGCAAGCAGATGGTGAACCTTGTGTATAGACCAACCTTTAGATGAACTAATAGATCAATTTAGTTTAGTGTTGCTTTATTCATCACTAGAAGCAATTACTTTTTGAAAGGCCATCTGCATGTAAAAGCAAATTTTTATGTTTTCTGTTAGGTATTATTTTAAATAATTACATTGTGATATATAGTATTTAATAAAATACATATCTAATCCTATTTCTTTAAATGTCTTTACAATATTTATATATTGCATATATTGTCATTAAGTCTTTGAAGTCTGTGGCTAAGAAAACATGTATGCTTGTATAGATATAGCAAGCATTTCAACTACCTATTTCCATTGTATTGATTTGTGCCTCATCCCATACATACAAGTACATCGAACGAGGAGGGGTTATGAAGAAGTGGTAGTTATCACACCAACATCCTCACTCCCCCTTTTTTTTTTGAAGACTAGGGACTTCGGGACTTTAAGGGCACCAGGTATACAAAACGTTATGTTTGAATAACATTTGTTAAAAGTTTATTTGCAGCGTTAATGTCAATAAGTACAACCATTGTAGATAAATACAGTATAGTCAGTAAAAACGGTATGACAGTATGACATAATTCAATAAATAAAAAAATAAAAAAAAATTATTGTAACATATATTTGCAAACTCATAATCAGATTCACAATGTACATGGAATACAGAATTGAGCAGGCCATGGGACAACACTGTTCTCGACGTGTTTCGCTGTTTAGGCTTCATCAGGAGACATCCTGTGTTCCCATCTAATAAGTAAATTTAATTGTCACTTTCACGATTTTAAAGGTACAAAAAGTATATATGTAACATGTTTTGTAGCTCAGAAAGAGCGAATATCTGTATGTACTTACAACCTGCGCATATGGTAAGGATCAACTGGGATACGCTGAGGGCTCATCTCAGATGGGGCAAGGCCCCACGGGGGAGGAGCGGAGGGGCCCCCAAACCGCACGCCGCCCGGCGGTCTCCGGGATAACAGGGGACCACGGGGGTCGTGCGTTCGTTCACCTACGGATGGAGATGGTAAGTAGGGTACTATAGCAACGGTACTGCGGTGTAGACGGGGCCACCCTCCCCACAAGGGGGCCTACCCCTAAATAGTGAAAGTGTACCAGGTGTATGCAAATAGACGTGTGTCTATTGTGCTTATATGTTTATCTATTGTGATGTGTCAGAGTGTGCCAATCCAACCCCTATGTGAGAAGAGGTCACTCAAAACTATATGAGTGTCCTTGTATTAGATCACTGTGTAAACAGTGTGTGATTGTCCAGTGAGACAACATGTATGTGCCTGACCCTAATTCCTATGTGTTGTGTAAAACAATTCAAACCCAAATAATAATAGTAGTGTCACTGTGTATGGAGAGAGAAAAGAAAAGAGACCCAAACGACAACCAAAACAAAATTCTAACAGTGACGCGATCAGCACGGCTCCCATGGCGACGCGCGGACACCAGAGCGCACATCACCGGAGGGTGGTATCCGGGAGGAAGCAGCCAAAGCTAACCCCCTCCCGAGGGGACCAATCCACCGGCCAAGGCCATAAACAGCCACCCATACCGTCCCCCCCCCACCCCCCGACCAGGGAAGGGGAAGAGACGGCCCGGGCGATAGTTCAGGTGGCTGCGAGATGACACAGGAAGCGGTCCCAGAATAAGGGGGACCGCTTGGCGTCCGCGAATCCCGCATCTCACCCCCAACACGGGCGACCCGCGGGCAAAGGCCCCATCCCGAGAAACAACCTCACCCCACCAATAATCAGAGCAAATTTTTTATGTTTTCTGTTAGGTATTATTTTAAATAATTACCATGTGATATATAGTATTTAATAAAATACATATCTAATCCTATTTCTTTAAATGTCTATATATATATATTGTCATTAAGTCTTTGAAGTCTGTGGCTAAGAAAACATGTATGCTTGTATAGATATAAACCTACATTCTAATTTGATTATGATAAGTTAAAAAATTATATTTAAGGGTCTATTTAGTTAGAGCAAAGTAGACTTAAGCTGGCCATACACGGCCGCTAATCGGTGTGTGTATCTCAACAGGGCAGACAGACATACAGGGAACACAACATTTTGCCCAGTGATTATATTGGGGGTGGTTGTCAGTATTTGCGGCTGCCCAAGTGTGCAACTGCAGCCGCTTATTTTATTTTTTTAAGTAAAAAATTTACTGTGGGCCATTTAGTGCATACCATATGTTAAATGTAAAACACAGAGATAAGACAATGAGGTTTAGGTTTGAACTTGAGTTTCAGGCACATCCTCTTCATAATGCAGCAGATAAAACAAACGCTCCTTCCAAAAATCAAATGGCTTGATACCAAACAATGCTATTTATAGTTAATTTTAACATTGTTGTTCACAATGTTTAATACCATATGCTAATACTATATAAATTCATTAGAATTCCTGCTCACAGTCCCCCCCACATAATTCTACCGTTGGTAAGAGATTTGACCACCGGGTCAGACATTTTAAAACTGAAGCGCACCAAAGCTGGTCCTCAGCAGTAGGCCCAGGGGATATATGTTTTTTTTTCTGAAGAATTCTATGTATAAGGCTTCTAATTGAACTATATTGATCTGCATTTTTTAATTCTATCCAACTACTTTTTAGGCTTAACACCCATTTTGATGTTCAGAAAAATTGAAAAAACAGACCTGTGGCATCTTTAACCTCCCTAGCGGTTGTGACGAGCCCAGCTGGTCCAGAGTTTGTGTGCATGCATATCCCCGGAAAGCTACGGTGATTCTCTTACCAGCTGCAGCATTTCCGGGGTTGCGTGGCGTCACCGATCGCGTCACGGTGACGCGGAAGGGGGCGGGGGGTGGGCGGTGCCATAGCCCTCCATGTTAATGGAGGAGCTCCGGCTTTCCAGCCCACACAGCTGACTTCATTAATGATGCCGGCTGTGTGGAGAGAGGCGGGGGGAGGGGGGGAATTGCAGGCAGTGTACTGTGCACACTGCCGCGATTGCCCGTACCGTGCTGTTAAAAACAGCACGGTATGGGCAGTGCGCTAGGGAGGTTAAGTCTCCAACCTAGGGAAGGTTCATAGATACTGATACTAATTTTATATAAGTATACATCTAGTTTAAATTGAAGATGAATTATATCTCTCTAGAGTTCTGATTCTATATTTTCATAGGGAAAGGCTTACATACATACATGTAAACATACAGGTTTACAATACATTTACCAGTAGCTGAAAAGGACAAATGATTGTTTAAAAAAGTGCATCTGTAGAACTAAGTGAAAGTATCTTGCTGAAGTTTTGTTGAATTTTTGCTATTTACCTGACTCCTGGTTCCTTTATTGGAGGACTAGCAAAATGTATTTAACAAAAATAAAAAATAAAAAGCGAAGGATTTGACTTACTATTGCAGATATACTATGACTAAGACTAATAAGAATCTTCACATATTCAGGTGTAAGATTACATTTTGGGGATACTTTCTGAGATCATTCTAATTAGAAAAGAAATGATTAAGTAAAAAAAATATGCCTTTATTTCTTCCTAATTAAAACCTATAAAAGTTAATGTATTCACATCGGCTGCCAAATTACAGCTCTATCTGTCCTAAAGAAAATGCATAAGTAGTTTGAATAGACTGTGGATGTGAAGTTATTTGGCAGAAAACTGAAACATTTCTTTAACCTGAAAGAAACGTTCTACTTCTATAGATTGTAACCTAGTGGTCAATGGGATAACATTAATGTCTTTCTGTCTTTCTTATATTATCTAGTGATATTTAATTAAGTTCCTAGTGCATCAAGCACTTCCAGAAATTTCCGCACTCAGATACCAAATAGATACCATTTTTTTTCTCCTTAAGATACACTTTCCCTCCTTAAACTGTGGGGAAAATATCTGTGAGTCTTATAGAGTGAATCCCCCGAGAAACACTTGCTGCTGACTGGCCACCCATGACCGAGCAGGAATTCCAGGAGGCAGGGGATTTGTCAGGGGAAAGAACTGGCCATTCACAGCTGATACATGCAGTGGAGGCAGAGAGACACTGTGTGTTGCCTTCACTACTTATAATGCAGTGTGTCTCATCGACCACCAAAAAAAAGGTATGTTCCAACCAATACAGCATGGCATTTGTCTCATAAACACTTTTGCCCTATAGAATGAATTGCCAACAGACATTGCTGTATAGGTCATGTATTTAAGTCACTAAAGGTAGTAAATCCAAACACATGCAAATTGTAAACAGGTTGGCTCAGGTTCAGCCCGCAGACAGCTTGCTAGCATTTGCATGATAATATCGAAATTTCAGCATCTCATTGACTATCTCTAATGGTCAACCAGCCAAAATGTATCATCCTGTCTCAGGAAAACACATTGCAGTAAGTAAGGATTGATGGTTAATTGTCTGTCAGATATACAGATTGCCGTTAGGGAAACATTGTCAGGATCTATTTTTATTATGGCATGTGGAAACAAATGAATCACTCCAAGCCACAGCTCCTTAATTAATTTCAGTACAACTTACAGAAGTAAAAATAAACAGAATTTTATTAATTATTAAAGATGCTGAAGCATAACACGACTCTACTGAAATTGATATTCTAGAAACAAAATATAAAGTTGTTAATTTGCACAATAAATTACCAGTTACCATGTGAATGTGATGGGGAAAAGTGTCTAGAGTTGATTAGGTGCTCCAATGAGATCTTCTGTATGACAGGATACTCTATATAGCAGTGATGGCTAACCTTTTAGAGATCAAGTGCCCAAAATGAAACCCGAACCCCACTCATTTAACTCAAAGTGCCAGCATGGCAATTTAACCTGAATTACACACATCATATACAAACACGAAACATGAAAACTCACACTTCACTTTCTTATAAGATAGAATAGCAGAGGGTATGGGGCACTGTGTGCAATCAGAAGATAGGGGAAGAGAACTGACAACATTGAGATCCAATAGGCCGCAGTTTTTTCTGGGGGCCTATCAAGAAAAATGGGAATTACATACTAAGGAGGAATTGAAGATGGTATATGGTTAACCTCCCTAGCGGTTTGCCCGAACTCAGCCGAACTCCTTGCTGGGATCGGGCACAACCGCCGTCTCTCTGTGTCCTGTGTCCTCTCTGTGTCATCTGTGACGCCGAAGGGGGGGTGTGGCGGTGCCATAGACCTCCATGTTAATGGAGGGGGTGTCGCTCTCCTCTTCACACACCGCCGGCGTCTATTTGACGTCGGAGGTGTGTAGAGGGCTTGCGGAGAGCCGGCAAGCATGGTGGAGTACAGTGTACTCCGCCGCGATTGCGGGTAAAACGGCTTTTCGTGCCATAAAAAATGGTGCAAAAAGCTCAAACCGCCCAGAGGGTTAATATCATCCTATTTATTAAATTTATAATACACTTTATACATAAAACATTTTATGTTGGTTGAATAGGCACTGGAATTGGTCCATTAATACCAGGAGAGGGGGATAACACATCTTGGGCCACCAATATTGGGAGGGGGTGTAACACTTCACTGACCATAATAATAGGGAGGGGGGTTAACACTACCCAGACCCCCAATACAAGGGGCAGGAGTGTTTTTCTACCACGTTATTAACTTATAATACAGAAATAGGATGTTACACTCCATTATTGGGGGAGGGGCTCAAGGTTTGAGTTCATTGACCAAACAATGGAATTGTGCAGCCCTTTGGTAGGGTTGTGGGACCCACTTGATGCCCTTTGTAATTTTTAATTTGACCCCAACTTCTGTAGAATGAGGGTTCTCTGCAGCTCTTGCTGCTTGGGTAGTTTACAGCCCATATATGTAGAATGGGTCTTCTGAAACACTGCACCTCAATACCTACAGAGTGAAACAAACAAACCTGAGAAAAAAACAACTCCTGACCCGCGCTGTCAAATCGGAATAACCATGGCCTCCAAAGCCAATACCAAATGTATCCTATAGAACGTTGCCCTCCAACATAAAAGTCCAACTCTACTCAACTTTATTGAAAATATAATGACACACAGTGATACGCCAACTCCTCTGGTGACTTTTGAATGTAAATGCAGTGGTATAAATTAACAGACCATGTACGCAAATGTAGTATAACAACCCAGCTCATCACACAATACAATAAAGTGCAAAACTCATCCTGCACATATACATAAGGAAACATAAAAAACACACATTTTCCTCACATATAATTCTGCAAACCAAAGCTAAAATGTGGGTGTCTTTTAGCACTGCATCATAACACACAGGGTGTGCGCTTTGATTGTTTCAGTATATAATATATTATATTCCATATAAACTAATACAAGGGTTGGCCATATCACCTTCTCTCTACTGCATTTTGCCCTCAACTCTCTTGTCTCTGAGCACCCTCCACCCCTACCTATCTCTGTGTACTACTGTCCCAGCCTAGCATTTTATGTCCCAACCCCTTTCTCAATCCCTTTTCTTCCATCTTCCATCAGCCTGATGCTGATCCCTGTTCTTCTTACTCTTTTAGTCTCTCTTTCTCTAGTGTCAGCTACTATGCCATGTAGCTCTTTAATAGTGATGAGCAACATAGGCAATATTCAAATTTGCGATATTTTGCAAATAATTCGAATAATATTCCATTCCATACAATTGCCTCACAATTACCTTTAAAATGAATGGTCACATGTGCTATTTATTTTAGCATTGCGAATATATATCAATATATATCAATCAGTGGCCATAATCTCCCAGTGCAGAATATCGCAAATATTCGAAATCGCGAATATCCGCCTCTATATTCACAAAATTTGCGAATTCTCAAATAGCCAATATTCGCAATTCGAACATTCTAGCTCAACGCATTAAAGCGTTTTGGTGTTTGTGTTGTTCATACACAATTCCCTATTGATTTTCTCTTATACCTACATACTAAAATCTTATATACATTTTTTTTACATTTGCCTTACATTTTCAACACACCAAGGAAATTCTTAGGGACTTGAATATTGAAGTGAAAAATATACATTTTAATTATATCAATTAAAAAGACCAATTTAACCATTACAATTTAAAAACAATGCAATCAATTGTAAAAACATAGCAGATGAAATTTGAATTAATTTATCATTTTAACGCTCATTAAGTGTTGCTGATGAATACTGTATGCCTTGTTGTGTGCACTGTTTTGCTGTTTAAATACAAGTATATTGGCATTGCATCAGCCCAGAAAATCCAGGATGCAGGGAGTAGTGCATTGAATGTGACGCACAGTGCTGCACAATGGATGCCAGTGTAAATATTAAGCAGATGTTCTATGGAAAACCTGCAGCATGTTGTTGTCAAAAGTGCAATGCAGTGATTATAAGTGCATAGAATTTGAAAGAGCCTTTTTGTTTATGTCATAGGCTGCAGGAGATCGCTAGCACCCAGCGATCTCTCGCTTGCTATCTGGATCACGGCTAAGTGATTGCAACATGGAAGGGGGGGGGGGAAGGGACAGGACATTTCCCCTTTCCCCGCCTTATCGCGCCCATAGACAGTAAATGGGCGCGGTTTAAGTGAAAAGCAATCTTTAAGTGCGCCAATTCAGGTCTATCTTCACGATCAGCAAATGCCTGCGGCCCATTAGTTGAGCTGCCCACTAGCCCATTAAACTAAATGGAGTCGATCAGCCACGATTGTCACACACGATTAAATTTGCGTTGGCCCATAGGCTATCGCCTATGTGGGAATATAGCCTTACCATCTGTGGATCTAAACTGAATGTGTAAAGTTCAGGGGAAAGTATCACCAGTGCAGCCGGGCGATAAACAAAACGTAGGTTTACTTTCACCAGAAGGAAAACATAAATCAAAACTTGCAGTACAATGGACAACTATTCACTGGTACTTTGTAAGACTTTGTAGCTCACCATTGTTGCTCAGTCTGCCTGTATTTTCCAAGGCCCCTGCCAGCCTTTTTTGGCTTTCCACAGGACTAGTCGTCTCTAGAGAGAGTTGGACTTCACACAGGCTTCCCACCTGGTCACTAGAGTTTCTGTCTGCCTGAAAGCTATTAGCAAATCCCAAATTTTATGCCGGATGGAGTGGAAGGCCCAGCCAGTTCCTTCCCTCCCACTCCTGAGTCCGAAACCCTAAAAAACCTATCCCCAGGGTCCTCCATACATGACATTAGCCATCAGGCAGCCAAATGTATTTTCCCATAATAAAATATCTGCTATGGTATCCACAAGCAGTAAGCAAGTAAATCAGCCAAGTTTTCATTTAAGCTTGTTTTCATCTCAATGCTACAGACCTATGGTGAGAAAGGAGGTGCTTGCACACTGTGATTTACCTAATGATCCCCAAATATTAATATTTAACAGCACTGTGTTCAATGAAAAATTACATCACAACTGCTATTAAGCATTAAAAAAATCGTTCCCCAACTAGAATTTATTTGTAGATTTATAAATGCATTGTAAAAATGCTGCACTATTCAATCTAATTAAAGTTCAGGAACTAATAATAACAGGCATGTAACACAGCTTTCAGAAAAAGCTTTAGGTCTTTCCTTTTAAAGGTTAACCAAGTCTTGCCACTAACAATATGTATGGTAGTGCTAACTATTTCCTACCATTGTATCATCTTTAGACAAACAACACTATATGCGTTGTGTTTTTAAAGACATGCACTTTTTTACCACATGCCCTTTTACAGTATAGCGTTTTATCATAGACATCCAATGTTACCATTCACACTGCATGCATTGTGTAAAAATGCAGAGTCCCCATCCAAAGTAAGTGTCGACACACAAAGGGTGAGCGGCCGATGCTTGGCACGACCGGCTGTGCGTGATAACGTGAGCTTGATTTGATGGGAAATAGACAAGTAATAAACGTGTATGGGGGGCTTTAGGCCTAGTTTACACGGAAAGTTTTTTTATCATTTAACCCATTCTCCCAATATCTCGGGTTGAGTTTCATCATTTATAAAACTCAACCCGACATAACTGCTGGTTTACCTATTCCCCCGGCTATTCTCTGCATTGGCGTACACGCTGATGCTTCCGAGTCTGCCCGCGATCGCGCCACAGGTGACGAAAGGGACAGGGGTAGGAGGTGTCATAGACATCCATGTTATGGAGGGGCGTCACTATTTCCCAGCACCATTCCGGAATCACCATCATGCAGGAAACCTCCCAAAAATTTTAAAAGCACACTACGTGCGCAGCACTCAGGAGGTTTGCAAAATGGCCTATACTGAAATCTTTTGTACTTAGTGTCCCTCAGAGACTTACACAATTTTTTTACATCACCTGTAAAAAAAAACCTTTAATGAGTAAATCCCATATTTCCAATGTGTCATATAATTCCTGAGAACAACAGGTAAGATAACAAAGCTCTTTATGACAGTTGGCAGCAGCCTGGAAAGCACCTGCCCCCTTCAGTGTTTGGGTGCCTGCATGGCTTTGGGCAAAAGGGAATAGGGGGAACTTAATCTTGTGTCTTCCTGGCTGCAGTGCTATTCCTGAATCTGGGTGTTGTCCTTCAGACGTTGGATTAAAATTTGAAATTGGCTCTAAAAATATAACAGTACCTTTCAAGTTAATGGTGACAAAGGCGTGTGTCTCTTTGTCCTCCCCTAGTCCCCATCAGATGCTGGCAACAAAGAGTGATTCAGTGCCAATAGCTTGAAAATTGTGACTGCACATACTTGACCATCAAATACAAACCTGCCCAAACCCTATTGGCATGTTGGTTATTCGCAGAAATACACTGCCTGGCCAGAAAAAAGTCCCAACCAAAAAGGTCACGCAGTCTAATATTTTGTTGGACCACCACCTTTAGCTTTGATTGCAGCATGCATTCGCTGTAGCATTGTTACGATAAGCTTCTGCAATGTCACAAGATTTTTTTCCATCCAGTCTTGCATTAATTTATCACCAAGATCTTGCATTGATGATGGTAGAGTCTGACCGCTGCAAAGCCTTCTCCAGCACATCGCAAACATTCTCAATGGGGCTAGGGTCTGGACTCTGTGGTGGCCAATCCCTGTGTGAAAATGATGTCTCATGCTCCCTAAACCACTCTTTCACAATTTGAGCCAGATGAATCCTGGCATTGTCATCTTGGAATTAAAGTTTCTTAATATGCCCGTCAAGTGCGCAATGGTTGCACAACTGCCAGTAATTAGACATTTCATCATTCAACATACCAGAAAATGAAGCAATCAAGCCATATCTAACTTTTGCAATGTCTAAACAAATATATTTGGAACAAATCTGAACCTCCACTTTGTCATATCAGTTATATCAATTTACCCATGATCTTTCATATTTCATATTGTACTTGATTTTCACTTGCATTTATCCCTATCAGAGCAAAAAATGCTCCACATTGCTTGTCCTTAGGTCCTTAGAACATATTCTGAGCTGCACGCCTGCAGTGCTGTTTTGAAGCTGTGGGCTGCTGTGTCTTCATAGCAGCTTGGTGCCGCCGTAGACACCTTCATTGACGCGGAAGAACGGCACCTGATGCTGTTCACATGCTGTTTTTCCATGTCTTTCCTCTGCTGCGTTAATATTGCGAGCTCCCGCCCTCAGCCACAGTCAAACTGCCCGCAAGTTGCAAGGAATCCACAGTACATCCCGCGTAGGGAATCCGCAGTGGACACATGGCCTTACTCCTGTCCCATTGCAGAAATTCCAACGAACTGACTTATGACTTAATTGCAAAGTCCCTATACATCTTATCAACACCAAAACTACAAGACATGTACAGATTTGTTGTAGGAACATTACAAAAAAAGCTCTTGCACATGTGGCAAGTTTAAAGTAAATTTCAAAAAATTGGTGTTACATTTTAAGCAAAAAAATAACTGTAAGGGTTCCACAGCTCTTCCCTACATCCCTAGAAATATTTGTGATAATAACATGTTCTGTGGCTTTGCAATTAACCCACAAATAAGCTGGTTTAAAGTTTAAAACATTCAAGAAAGTTTCTTATCTTCCAATGTCATGTCCTAGCATGGCCAGAAAGCCACTTCCTCCTAAAAAGAACATGGCATCAGGGCTTAAGCTGGCCATACACCTGCAGGATTCTCTGTCAGATTTCCTTCAGATCAGATCAGATCTATCAACAACCATGTAGTATAGTGACCTCCCTGATACAATACATAGTGATTGGAAGGTGTAGAAAGGTCCTCATATTACATGGTTGTTGGTAGATCTGATCTGATCTGAAGGAAATCTGACAGAGAATCCTGCAGGTGTATGGCCAGCTTTAGGTTTACAGAGTTGCAACTGAATAAGACATAAGAATTCAAGAACAATATTATTAGAAAATACACAAACAAATATGGGATGTTTGACCTAAATGCATGCACTGTGTTTGGCAAAAACTACAAAAAAACAACATGTTAGGATAAATTTATCAGACAAGCGATCGGCAATGGTGGTGGAGGGGTAATGATTTGAATGTGTTTTGCAGATACAAAATCTGAATACATTACAGGATATTTGTTTGAAAGCTAAGCTTTGGCAAAATTGATTCATGCAACAGGACAATGATCCAGAGCACACCAGGAAGTCTACAGCAGAATGGCTGAACAAGAAAAGAATCAAGAAGTTCTTATAGTCTATTCAATGTCAGTACCGCAGAAATGCTGTGAGAGGATTTTAAGCTACCTGTGCATAAACAAATGCCTCATATCTCAGCAGTAATGTAAAGAATAGAGAGTATGATGATGAGTGATTGTTCTGATACTGTAAACATTTTACTTTTTTCAGTGTTCATGGTGGTTCTACAAGCTACTAAATCATGTAGACATTTTGGCAAATGGCTACACCATAATAGTTTTAGTTAACCTCCCTAGCGGTTGAGACAAACCCAGTTCGTTCATTCGTTTAAAAGTGCACTGGCCGGCGCCGTATGGGGAGGTAGTAGGCAGTGGCGCACCCGCTCCCCCAGCAGCTGAAAACAGCAAAAACATTAAAAATCGCCATCCGCCGTCCGCCGTTGCCGCCGCCGCCGGCAGCGCAATTTGAGCCTGCACGGTACATAGCCACAGCTTACCTGTATGGACAAGTTTGTATCCCTGGGTCCTTCCAGCAAAAGTTCCAGCAAAACCGGAAAGCAGACACAGCCATCTACTACACGCTCACAGAAATCCAAGATGGCCGCCGCAGCACCACGAACACATGAAAAAGCAGCAGAAAAAAGCGCAAAGGGGGACAAGGCACCACCAGCAGCCCAGGATAAGGGACATCCACCACCCTCCAAGCCAAATAGCTTTCCCAAAATCACCTGCCCTGAGGAACCTATCACTTCCCAACAGCCCATCCAGACCCAGTCCCTGCCCCCCCTCATGGTGGACACTGCAGAGCTGACGCCTGCAGTTGCAGCTCTTCTTACCCCAACAATTCAGCTAGCAATTGACCAAGTGGTCGCAAAAGCCATACAGCCCCTGAGACAGGAGAAAGACGACCACAGCCAGCGCCTGGCAGATCTGGAACAGCGCGTCTCAGTCTTGGAAGACGAGGCTGTGGTTTATACTGATAAAATCTCACACCTAGAAAAACGCCTGGATTATTCGGACACAAAACTTGACGACTTGGAAAATCGCTCCAGGCGGAATAATCTCCGTATCGTGGGAATTCCGGAAACTATCCCTCCGCCGGCACTTGCTGCCCTGTGTTCCGACACTATTTCCCATTTGCTGGGACTTGATAAATCTCTTAAAGTAGAAAGGGCGCACAGACTGGGACCGCCAGTCCCAGACCGCACGACCCCACGACCAGTCATAGTGCGGTACCATGATTATGCGGAGAAAACCTGATTGTTCCAGGCCTATCGATCCGAGAAAAATTAGCAACTTGATGGACAGAAACAATTAATCTTCGCAGACTATTCGGCAGAGGTGTCCAGGAAACGCTGTCAATTTAGCAAGGTGTGCTCTATGTTGTTCCAAAGAGGCGTACGCTTTGCCCTGGCCTTTCCGGCTACACTACACATTCGCGGTGATTCAGGCCGCAGCTATTCCTGTGTGAGTCCTTCATCACTCAACTCCCAGAACCGGTTGATCAATCTCGGTCTGCTGATAGAGTGGCATCCACTCCCCCAAGGGAAAACAAAGTGACTACTTCCAACACCCCGTCTCCTCTCCATCAACGCCTGAGACCGCTTACACCTCGACAACATCCGAGGCCTCCAAGGAGAGACACCCGCTTCTCGGGGTATCGCTGAAGAATTGCCATCGAGAAATTCGTAAGACTTTTTTGTCTTTACTTGAGTATGTCTTGATTTTTGGTTTACATGCGAAATGGCGGATGCCACTAAACGTCTTAATATGTCATGGTTTATATACGGATGACATTTAAATACGTACCTTGTGTCCTTAGCTGGGGGTATGGGAGCCTTACCTTTGCTGCTTATCATGCGGAAAAAAGGAAGCTCCAAATATGTTTTGGTCTATATGGCCGTATTGTCCAGCTGTATGGGTGAATTACATGTTGTTTTGAGTGTCAATATAATTTTCCACCAGTTAAGCATACTTTGTTGTTTATTTTTTGTTTATCCCGTGACTATTTTGGTTTCTAGCGATGAGTTGAATATACAAGCTATTATGCATACAGGCTCTCTGCATAGCCGACAAGGCATAGACGATATTGGGCTTGGCAGGATTTTTGAGGTCTATTTATATCTTCCGATTTGTCCCATCTTGACACTTGTATGTCTATTAAGATAATATCTTGGAATGTGAAGGGCCTTCGGGCCCCCACTAAGCGCAATATGGTATTGAGACACCTCAAAAAACTGAAAGCAGGAATAGTCCTTTTGCAGGAGACACATTTGGGCCCAGAGGACACTCACCGCATGAAAAAATTGTGGGTGGGCAAGACCTATGCGTCCCCTGCAAAGGGAAGGAAGGGAGGGGTCATGATTCTTATCAACAAAAATGTGCAATATACTCTACATTCTCATTCAAAGGATCAGGAAGGCAGATTGGTCTCTATAACTATCCACGTAGATGGTATGGATGTTTCTATACAAAATGTCTATGCTCCGAATTCCCCCTCTAAAGCATATTTTTCAGATCTGTCGAAGATTCTATTACAGGACGCGACACCAGATAAAATTGTGGGGGTGACTTTAATCACACCATGCTAGACCGCAAATCTGCATCCCCTAACCCCCGCCAACCACAGACGTTAGATAAAACACCCCCTCCGTCTCTTCTTGAATTGTTTACTGCAGACTTGGATTTACATGACATATGGAGGGAGCACTATCCGCTTGAACCTCAGTTCACTTTCTTTTCTCCAGTCCACTCATCCTCTTCTAGGATCGACTACCTTTTGGCCACCTCCACTCTTACGGGCCTTCTTGGTTGCCCAGACATTCACGACTTTGTAATCTCCGACCATGCCCCCATTAGCATAGAACTGAGGTCAAAGTGTCCCAAGGGAACAGATGTGCTGTGGCGTTTCCCAAATCAACTAACTTCCGACCCTGAATTTCACTCTGCGCTTACTTCAGGCCTCAGAGACTATACCTTCAACAATTTGCCACACCTTCACACCCCAGTATTGTTTTGGGAAGCGGCCAAAGCACATCTCCGGGGTGTGGCAATCTAATTTTTTTCATCTAAACGTAAGCGTGCATCGACACAATATCAAGTGGCTCTTGCGACGCTTAGGGAGGCTCAGAGGGCGATGAATGCATCGCCATCTCAGCTTCATATGGCTACACTGCAAGAGGCAAAAAGGATTTTTGACCAGAAATTTGAGGAGAAGGAAAAATTCTTAGGGAATATATGGGATGCCCAACTCCACAAATTTGGCAATAAATCAGGCAGACTCCTGGCCAATCTGGTCAGAGCCTCCCAGCCTCGCACTCACATACCTGCCTTACGCACATCTGACAATTTGACTGTCACTAACCCTAGGGATGTGACTGACACTCTCGCTGCCTATTATGGATCCCTCTATCAAGCACACGACACGGCCACTACAGAACAGGCAAAGCTATTAGATACTCTTCATATACCCCAGATAACTGATTCCCAACTACAGGAACTTAACGCCCCAATTACCATACAGGACATAGAACTTACCATAAAAGGACTTTCAGATAATAAATCCCCGGGCCCAGACGGCTATACCCCGGAATTTTACAAATTTCTACTTCCAGACTTGATAGACTCCCTATATAATCTTTACACCCATCTTTGGAAAAAGGGTGTCTACTTCCCTACGGCCAATGAGGCCTATATAAAGCTTATACCTAAAAAAGGGAAGGACCTACTGGACCCCGGCACATACCTCCCGATATCCCTTATTAATTTGGACGCAAAAATATTATCGAAAATAATAGCCAATAGACTAGCTAAAATCATCCCGGCGCTTATCCATCCTTCACAAGCAGGCTTTGTGCAGGGGAGGAGTGCAGTTGTTAACATCCGCAAGACCCTTCTAGCACTTGAGTACACGAGATTACATCCTCAGTCGGATGTTACGCTGCTGGCCATCGATGCGGAAAAAGCCTTTGACAATGTCAATGTCAACTGGCTCCTCCAGATACTAGAGCGACGTGGGATGGCGGGAAATATGATGCGACTGATTCAGGCCATGTACCTCTCCCCTGCTGCATGAATCTCGACGCCTGGCTTCCTCTCTAAACCTTTTAGACTTGAAAAAGGCACAAGACAGGGATGCCCACTATCCCCTCTTCTTTTTAACTTGGTTATAGACCCTTTGGTAAGACAAATAGAGTCCTGTCCGGAAGCGGAGGGGATACCTGTTGGGAAACACTCGCTTCGTTCAGCATTCTTCGCCGATGACATTTTACTGTTCTCTGCTAACCCCGCTAGAGATATTCCTCTGTATACGGAGATCATTAGAACTTTCGGGGCACAAGCAGGTTTTAAAATCAATGCCGCCAAGAGCGAACTGCTGCTCCTCACTAAAATAGCGAGGAGGCCCTGGTTGGACTCCACACAATTAAGATAGCCCTCCATTATATTACCTACCTTGGCATTAAAATAGGCAAAACTCAATCGGCTCTTTACCAACTTAATTACCTGCCGTTGTTGGCCAAGATAAAGGCCAAATTGGAGTCATGGCGAACTTTACCGCTCTCCCTATTTGGCAGGATTAATTTGTATAAAATGATACCTCTGCAAACAATCCCTCTCCTCCTAAAACACAAAGACGTGGCCACTCTCACCAAAGCTCTCAAGGTCTTCCTATGGCAGGGTAAGCGACCGCATATTTCTTTAAAGACTCTATACCTGACTTAACAGAATGGAGGGGGAGGACTTCCTGACCTTCTACTGTACAATGTGGCTAGCCTGTTTAGACATGCAGTGGACTGGTTAAAATCCACTTCTCAACACTCTAATCTAGAGCTGGAGGCAGCCATTATTGCTCCTTGGAAGCTGACTGGCTTACTACACTGCCCGGTCTGTAAGCTGCCTCAGGCTATTAAAGGAAATGTTTTGAGATACAGTTCTGGCCTTCCGGGAAGTTCGTAAGTCTCTGAAGCTTCCCTTTAAGGTGTCCAAACAGCTGCCACTGGTGGGGAACCCTGCATTCCCAGCAGGGAATACCGCAAACTGTGGGACAGAGGGATTAAATTTGCCATAGATGTATATTATCTAGGAAAGCGAGCGGTACTGTCTTGGACTGACCTCTGCTCAGAGGCAGGAATGGAACCGGCTACCCTATCACTGCTCTATTACCGACAAATTAGGGCGTACCTGGACACATTTCCAAAGGACCTCACGACTCTTTTTGACCATACCCGGTTTGACCTACTTATAGCACCTGCGGTACATGGCCTATCTGCCTTATGTGCTTCTCTCAGAGACAGCTTTACTAAACCCCTTGAACAATCAAATGCCCTGAACTGGGGAAAATCGCTACTCGAAGGAGAGGCGGACGTTCCGTCGCGTCTCAATGAGGGGTACCAAATAATACGAAAATACTGTGTCTCTGAGGTTTGGAG
>CM070035.1:51778091-51791034 GCA_036250615.1 Ptychadena robeensis | reverse complement strand
CCTGGACACATTTCCAAAGGACCTCATGACTCTTTTTGACCATACCCGGTTTGACCTACTTATAGCACCTCCGGTACATGGCCTATCTGCCTTATGTGCTTCTCTCAGAGACAGCTTTACTAAACCCCTTGAACAATCAAATGCCCTGAACTGGGGAAAATCGCTACTCGAAGGAGAGGCGGACGTTCCGTCACGTCTCAATGAGGGGTACCAAATAATACGGAAATACTGTGTCTCTGAGGTTTGGAGAGAAACACAATTTAAGTTGGTTCATAGGGCATATAGGTTATGCGTGAAGTACCCCTCAGGGGACCATCTCCTGCAGACTGCATCAAAACCTACTCCCTATTGCCCCAAATGCGACACGGAGACCCCGTCACTGGTTCATTACCTTTGGACATGTCCCCATATCTCACGGTTTTGGTCAGACATGCAAAACTATATATCAAAGGTCCTAGGGGCAACTATACCACTGACCCCTTTTCTATATCTGTTCAGCTATATGCCCCCTGAGGTTAGAACATTGGTTAAGTCTCATCAGGAATTCCTTCATGTAGCACTCATGACAGCCCGCAGGGCGATCTTGCATGAGTGGATACAGGACACACCACCCTCTATGGACCAGGTGAGATCCCAGCTCGCAGTATTGCTAAACAGAGAACTCCTTGGTCTGCCTAATAAATCCAGTAAGGGAGCATATAGTTTCTTCAATCGTTGGAGACCATACATCACCCATTCCATGCCCTTACAAGATAGACAGACCCTCCTGGATCGACTAGGGTTTCAGGATAAGGATCAACCTCGGTCACAGACCGGCTAATATATCTAGGATTTTTCTCGCAGGTCACCTACACCCGATACATATGCATGTACTGTATGAAACCATGTGTATCTCCACAGGAGGATCATCACGTATTGTTATCTGCCTATAAATGTATGCCTGTATGCGGATGTTATTGTATCTACTTGGTTTAGTTTTGATTGTTTGTTTTTGTTTTTGTTTTTTGTTCCCCACCCTCTTATACCTATGCACGATATACAGTGTACTATCTGCCTACCTTTATTATTATATGTTTTTCTTTTGTACATGAAAAAAAAATGCAAATAAAAAAACTAAATAAAAGTGCACTGAACGAACTGGATTTGACCGCCACTGAGAATTCCCCTGCAGTGCTCACTTACCCGATCAGCGGCGGCTTCGATCCACTGCGTTCGGCTTCTGGGAAAGAAGCAGATCCCCCCCCACCCCCGTGTGATGTCCGTGACACCAGGGGGAAAGAGGGATCCAGGCCGGAAGTGTTACTTCAAAACACTCTGAAAACAGTTTTCTATTCAGAGTGGTTGGATTGTAAAAAAAACTTACTGGTTCCTCTGAGATCGGTGTGGAGCCCTTTTCCTGCTGACGGTGTCACTTCATACTTCCGAGACTCTGGGGGGAAGAGGACTCTCCTCCGATCTCAGAGGAACTAGTAACACAGTTTCTTAACCTTCTGGGTGTTTAGCCCGAGTTAATTGCAGGCAGCCCAGGAGTATGTCTGCAGCGGGGAAAAAGACGCAGAGAGTACACTTCCCATTCAAATGATAGCGCAGATAGGACACAGTGCAATTGGAGTGGTGCGTCCGCTGTGTGTGATAATATGAAGCTGCGCGGTGCTGCCAATGTGCGTCTTCATTGCGCGCTGCAACATGCCGCCAGAGACACCAAGACGCGGAAAACAGCGCTCGTGCCGCATGTATGTGAATGCAGTACAGATGCAGTTTTTCCTGCATTTTGGCTCAACAGGGTGCACTCCTCCCAATGCTGGCAGGAGCGAGCCCTCAGCCATGGCAAGCTTTAGGTAATCGCCGGCAAATGTGCCCAGCGTGCGACATTGTTTCCTGGCGCGGCATCTCTCCGCGCCTGCAGTCTGGTTTATTAAAACAATGACTTCGGCTTGAGCAGTTTTTGTGTGTTCTATAAAATTTTGATCATTAACTGTTGCTTTTTACACATCTTAAGCGTTTGCACTTATCTATTCAGGATGTTCTACTAGACCTGTTTCGGACGGCTTTTGGTCAGTACAAGCTACACCCCGTCTTTTTCAATGACAGTAACGCTTTTGGTACAGAAATCTGGACCTCGGCGAAACGCTCAGGAGGTTAACACAGTTTCCAAATAGAAAACTTTGTTCAGAGCAGTTGAAGTTGGAAAACATACTGTTTCTTTCAGATAGCTGCCTGCAGGTCCCCCCCCCCCCGATGTCACAGACGTAATGATGTCAAACCGGGGGGAGGAGGGATCCGCAGCTGTATTCAGTTCTAACAAAAAGATTAAACATACTGAAAGAAAGGCTCTGGTGCCCCTGAGGTCCCCCCTTTTTATTTAACTCTCTCCTCCCCAGTGTGATGGACCTGATGACATCACACTGGGGGTGGGGGTGCCAAATTCAAAAGAGACTTGTACTGGATACAGTGATAGCTGTATCCAATACAATTCAAAGTTTAAGAAGAAAACACAAATTACTGTCCAATTGATTTAAAATTTTATGATAAACAAAAAATAAATTACATAAAAAATGTAAATGTAATTTTTTTGTACATAATTGTTTCAAACATTATTATATTCAGGATGTCTATAGGACCCTTTTATGGACATATATTGTGAAGTTACAGGCCTACAACATAAAAAAACCATTTCCATTTCTATAGTGCAATTTTGGAACAGAAATCTGGACCTCAGCAGAGTGCTATGGAGGTTAATCAACAAAACAAAAATGGAATCTGTTGTGTGTAGATCTTAATATTTTTGGGACCTGCTAAGGACAAAACGTGTTGTCCTCATATGAAAAACCGTAGACTTGAGTGATTTTCTTTTCCCATTGTCTGTAAGTACAATAATTACAATACTTGCTGAAAAAGACTTCAACCTATACTATCAATGTCCAAGTCAAAACAAATCTTTTTCTGGTTTTTAATAGAATGAAGAAGAGTTCTAACCTCTGTCAACCTTTACTTTGTCCCCATTTGGTCAATTTGTCCTGCAATAACATGGACACAATCCTCTAAGGACTGGTAAGCTTTAATATATAATGTCTTTCTTCTTGGGACTAGATACAATTTTAGAGATGCTGAAATATAAAATCCTATGGACATTTTGTACAGAAATATGAAGCTTTCCAATCCTCAGACTGACTTTATAAAGTAAAACTCTCTCGTCTTTTTCAGTGTTAAAGAAAGGGTCAGCCTGGTCAGCAACAGCCACACATGTTATGAGCCCTTATTACATAAAAGAACATCAACGTAGCAATAAAATTGGTATGTCAGTGACAGAGGTTTGCAATTTACTACGTTGTCCCTGAGTGATAAAGATGGCTATTGAGTAGTATTGTTGTCCCTAGTTTTCCAATGAACAGCTGTGCTTGTTGTAAATGGCCATTATAACAGTGGAGTTGAGACACAGCATCTGTTATCGCTTCCTGTCCCCTACAAAACTTTACACATAAAAACAACGGTTATTGTTTATTTTCATATTCGCATTTCATTGTTAATTTTGACAAACACTCTATGTACGCAGACAAATACTAATTTTTTTTCAATGATATGTAATAAATAAACATGGTTTAGTTAAGGCATGTTCAAACAGGAAGGTTGATTTGATGATTTAATAATTCTGGTTAGCACTATTAGTATAGCCTGAATGCGTTTTTGTTGCTTACATCACTTCCTCAGACTGCAGCCAGCGTGATTCACTGTTTTGTACAATTATCATTCTGTCAGACGTGAAGCTTTACATGTTGCAAGTGAATTGCTGAAGGAGCTTGTAAGTATTTCTACACATTTTATTATAAATCTTACACACATACGTTATGACTTAATCAGCTGAATATAGAGAGATTTATAAGTGCTATAGTATTACTCTGCATTATCAGAAAAAAACGGCACCATGCATTCAGAGTTAACATAACAATTGCTTTTTGTTTTCACTGATATGGGTATATAGATGTGAAAAATATTGAAAGTAAAGTATATTAGTAAAGTGACAATTTTAAAACTCTCAGGCATGGCATTTCAGTGTTAGAGTGCAGTGCAGAGTTATATCGATCATTGATTCCAACAACCAGATTTCTGCACCTTCTGGGTTTCTAGGTCTGCCCATGTGCTACAGGCAGGCTTCTACTTGTTCTACCTGCAGAATTTTTTATGTATATCACTTCTTGGATTTTTCACAAATGTCAGAGCCTAACAAAAAATTGTACATTTACCTGAGAAAAATAGAAACATATCAATGAAATCTCTCCTTTGCACACCTTTCAAGTCTTAAGTTCTCTTACATCTTATTAGTAAGGCTTTCTGTAAAGGGATGCCAACTTTTATTAGCGTTTGACTTGCATCAAACACTTAATTGGTTATAATATACTTTAAATGTGTATTTCTAACAGTCATAAGCATACTTGACCCACTTGTTTTGATCATTATAAAAAAATAGATTGTAGGCAAAGTGGATCAAATGACAACTTTGGATGGTTGCCAGAATACAGTGAGGAACAAAAGTATTTGAACACCCTGTGATTTTGCAAGTTCTCACTTGGAAATCATGGAGGTGTCTGAAATTCACATTGAAGGTGTATTGTCACTGTGTCAGACAGAATTTAAGAAACAAAATCAAGAAATCACATTGTATGATTTTGAAAGAATTGATTTGTATTGCACTGTAGTGTGTTACGCTAGAATATTAGAATTGCGAATATATTAGATGAATATCGGCTATTCGCGCATATGGTGGTGGATCTTTGCCATTTCAAATATTCAAGATATTATGCACTTGGAAGCTTATGGCCATGCATTGCAAGTGTATTATCGCAATGTGTTGCCTTACGCACAAATTTTATAATTACGAATATTACTAGAATTATTCGCGAAATATCGCAAATTTGAATATTGCCTATGGATCCCTATTGCACTGCTGCACATAAATATTTGAACACCTGGAAATCAGCAAGAAATTTGGCTCTCAAAGACCTGTTAGGTTAAATTTACACCGTCATTTCCCGAGCTGATGTCAGTCCGCAGTGTGCCCTGGCAGCCGCGCAAAAACGACTGCCTGCGAGCACCTGCTAAAATGTGCAGGTCGTCTTGATAAGGACCCCATGGAGGTCCTATCGGGCGAAAGCCCGAAAACCAAACGGCGGATGCCTAATGCTGGATTAAAAGCCGCCATTCATTAATCTAAATTAGTAGCACCTATGGATTATAAGTAACTGTAATAATCTTTGTGTTAGGTACCCTGGTATGAACCTCAATACACTTTGTAATTTTTCACATGTAATAGATCTAGTGTCTGGTTTAAATGAATATTTTAAGGTAAGCATTGTGTTTCAATATTAAATAGGTAATAAGAAGTGTATTATAAGCCACAAGATTCATTTTAGTAGTACATTTAGTGATAAGCGGCATAGGCAATATTCGAATTATTAATATTCTACTAATATTTGATTCTATATTCACGAAAATTTGCTATTTGCGAGCGCACATGTGCTATTTATTTTATTATAATATTATAATATATATTTGCAATCCATGCCCATAAGCATCCCAATGGCGAATATTCAAAATTGTATATATCCGCCACCATATTTGCCAAATTAGCGAATTATTTAATAGCCCATATTCGCTGAATATATTTACAATCCAAATATTCAAGCTCAACACTAAGTATAATGTATTTAGTATAGTATAGTATATAGGAGTATAATGCAAAGTGATGATGGTGTCAACATAAGATTACTGCTAGTCGGTACAGGCTAGGAACTTGGTGATGGACATGAACCTCTATATATGAAAGATGCAAGAAACACAGCTGGGATGCAGATCACTTACAAGAACCATACTTTACCACCCAACAATCACTCTGGTGCACGTTATCCCTGTCAAGAGGGGATTTCTCTTTAACACCGTGATTTACTGAAATATGTAAAGCTGGGTTTTGCAGAGGTCATTTGGGCTGTGTTCCGGACCCTTCTACTATGTTGCAATTCAAGTTATATTTTTTTCTTGAAGTATGCTTAGGAACAGACACTTTTGATAAAATATCTTTAGTTTGCACAGTTTTTTCTAAACGATTTCTAGTAGGTTCAGTCTAATTTAAAGCATCCTTAAAATGATATATCATACAGTTTATGAGTCCAGAGAAAAGGGGCTTCTGATTTCAATCACATACCAACAAGAATAGAACACTCTCAAAAGTGTCAGTTTCTAAATATTCTTCTTCAGTGATGCAGTAATCAGTGGCACAGTCTACAGGAACGGTGAGTATCTGGGCTCTTCTGTGCTAGAGAAGCTTTATTTTAGGGATTGGTTTTAGCATTGAAATTACTTACCGAACTGATCTAGGAAGAAATTGTGAAGCCCTATCTTGTCTTAACTTTTAAAAGAGCTTAGAGACAATGGCAAGACTTTGCTTTGCTTGATAAAAGAGTGGGATTTTTCTCACAGTAGAATAAATGTAAAAATGTGCCTGTTTTTAAATAGGATATATATCTGCCATATAGATTAAACGAATAATGAGACCACCCAGTCAATTTCCTGTGAACATTTCCCAAACATTTTATGCTTTAGCATGTGTCTGTTTTCATTTTCACAATTATGCAAGTCATGGTGTATCTGTATATATATATTGTATATGTATTTAGTAAACTAGTCTTTTTCTTTGTGTCAATGATGTTCTTTTTAGATGAAGGTATTCAGAGTTTAACAAGTTGTTTTTCTGTGCTGAGGCTTTTGCTGGTGTAACTGATGTTTAATTTTGCGCTTCAAGTACACAGATCCCTAAAATTTGTTATTATGTCAATTTAACAGATCTTTCTGTTAAATTAGATATGCCTAGATATAGTGCAAACTGCATGATTTACTACATACAAAACTTAACTTAAACTTAACTTAAACTTAATTTAGGCTTTTCTAAAAAGCCAACACTGAAACCCCTTTGTGGAGGTTCATCAGGCCTGTCTTTAAATAGAAACACCATAAAAAAAATTTTTTTCCCCCCTGAAGTTTTCTATTCGGTCTGGTGACATCACGTCTATGATATTCATCCTTAGTGGCATTGGAACAGATCCTGTCTGCATTGTGAGAACACCTAGTAAGTGTAACAGTGATAAACTAGGTTAAAGGCAAACAAGTAGCATGGCACCTTGGCAGGAAGGTAGTGGCAGTGCTAGAGTATGAAGAACAAAGTAGACCTGAGCCACAGCTGGGAAAAGAGCCACAGCTGGGAAAAGATCAGCTTATGTGATTCTTAAGCTAGGCATACACGGTTCGATTTTAGATCCTAATCTTTTAATCGGACACTGATTGTAAGCGAATCCAAAGTAGATCCACATGGAAGGTCCGATTGTAATATGACCAAAATCGTCGATTTTAGTTTCGATCACAAAACACAGGAAAGAGTCATATATAAACGTGTTTATCGAATACAACCAACCAACAAACAAAATGCTACGATTTTAGTTCGATCCTTGTACAATCGAATTTTCCAACACGTCCAATTATTTTTGGATCAATGTTTTGATCGGTATCGAACAATATTCGCCGATCTAACCATGTGTGCAGTATACAATTTAAATCTGATCCATGTGAACTTTGATAATTTTAGGTCGATTGAACACTAAATCGAACCATGTATGCCTAGCTTAACAATCTCGAAAGATGCTTGTATGGATGTCAATGACCATTATGAGAAATAATGGCTCCTAATGTAGATAGGTTCCCTGAAAAAAGGTCATCTAGATGTGTAGAGACAACTTTTAACATAGTTCTTGGATTGTCATTAGACTTTAGAGTAAGATACAATGATAACTGTGTGCATATTCTTCCAGTAGAGCAGTCCGGAGAGCCTTAGGCACCTGAGATGTTTATTTTTACTGTGAGGCCCCCATTGGTTCATTGTATTTTTCTAGATTCTTTGCTGAATTAAATATACATATATTAGGATTTCCCGGTGGTTCACCTTTATATACCATAAGGAACCACAGTGCTAACTTAAACTGTAATGCTTGCGGCTGACAGGGCTGTCAGCTTGACTATTTAATTAATAAGTTATTTGTTTCCATTTACCATTGACTTTCTGACTGAATTGACCTGGTCTCATTTAATTCATTTCAAACACGCTTTCCAATAAATTAATCAATTAATTGAGCTCAGGGTAATTAATTTGGAAAGTTAGCAGTAAATACCGGAAGAGTAGGAAATCTACATGATTAATTGGAACAGGTTGATATGTATCCAATATTATACCTTCTGCTACCCTTACTGCTTAAAACATGCTTCCATACAATATCACCAGTTGTCATTAAAATATGTTGTATTTGCTGTAATCATTAATTTATTTTTACTTTTAGAGGAAAAAATGTATACATAAAGGTGAATTTCCGATTTGGCATAATATTTACCATGTAGTGGTGCTAGCCCTTCACTGCCTTTTTAAGCAAGCCCAGAGAGTGTATGTGCATAGATAGATGGTCATTTTTATTACATACTTTGAAAGGGGTTTATAAAATGTTTAACTTTATGCATTATTAACCATGGGCGTCTAAAGGGTTAGTAATAATGTCAATTAGATGAGGGAAAAATCTCACATCTTCTCTATGGTTGTATCATCATTTTAAAATATTTTTTTTAAATTAGCTAAGAGGTCAATTCCTGTTTAAGCCTTAAATACATTCCAGGTTAGGAGCCTTGTAATTAATTAATAAATTCATTACCATTTTCATATTAAAAATAACATATCAATAGCACAATAGTGTATTTGATGTAAAACATGTTAAAATTTGTCAATTTAAAGTTTTACTGTAACTGTAATGACACAAAAATGAATATCCTTTTAACCTTCCACCCTGACCTGTATAACCCTGGAAACATCATATGCCCAACACATGATGACATTTGAGATGAGCTAACTGATCCTGTTTGTTAATTTACAATTCATTTTCAGCTTTCCTTCAGTTGCACAAGCTCTGATTTCACTTCACAAAGTGAGTTTCTCATAATTATTATCACTACAGTAGGGCAAAAAATGTATTTGGTCAGCCATCAATTGTGCAAGTTATCCCACTTAATAAGATGAGAGAGGAAATCACATTGTAGGATTTCCATTGAATTCATTGGCAGATTCCCTGGTAAAATAAGTATTTGGTCCCTTACAAACAAGCAAGTTTTTTGGCTCTCACAGACCTGTAACTTCTTCTTTAAGAGTCTCCTCTATCCTCCTCTTGTTACCTGTATGATTGGGAACCTGTTTGAACTGATCAGTCCACAACTTTATAAAGTCACACTCCAAACTCCACTATGGTCAAGAGACCAAAGAGCTGTCAAGGGACACCAGAAACAAAATGGTAGACCTGCACCAGGTTGGAAAAACTGAATCTGCAATAAGCAAAAATGAACTGTGGGAACAATAGTAAATAGTAAATAGAAAATGGAAGACACACAAGACCCCTGAAAATCTCCCTCGATCTGGGGCTCCACACAAGATCTCAAAATTATTTGGTGAGCAAAAATACCAGAATCACACAGGGGGACCTAGTAAATGACCTGCAGAGAGCTGGGACCAAAGTAACAAAGGCTACCATCAGTAGCACACTACACTGCCAGGGACTCAAATCCTGCAGTGCCAGACTTGTCCCCCTGCTTAAGCTAGTACATGTCCGGACCTGTCTAAAGTTTGGTGGATGATCTAGAAGAGAATTGGGAGAATGCTATATGGTCAGATGAAAACAAAGTAGAACTTTGTGGTAAAAACTCAACTTGTGTTTGGAGGAGAAAAGAATTAATCAAAAGAACACCACACCTACTGTGGGGGTGGAAACATGATGCTCAACACGCTTTTTTGGTCCTTCCATAAACCCTGCTATATTCCACCTTAAGATATACTCTTTTATTACGATTTTTATCCTGATGAAGTGACCCAAGAGTCACAAAATGCTTAGAAATAAACAACCAAGTGTTGATGTACCTTTTATCTTTAATCAATAACAGAATATCTTATTTTTATGGGCACCTCCACCTGAGCCTTTTTTGAAGTGGAATTAAAAAACACTTATTTGATTTTCCTAACCAGACGGTAAGGATCCAGCAACCTCTAGTCTCCCATTGGATATGCGAGTGCGACCACAGACCGAGAGAGCTTACACTCAGTGGGGACAGTGTAGAAGAGAAACTTCCCCATACACCCTCTAACTAAAGGTGGTTGCTGGTTAAAAACAACATCCCTCCTATGAGGGAGTCTATATCAGCAACCCATGAAGTTTAAGTGAGAAATAACAGGGGAGACCCACAAGTTTTGGCCCACAAGACCCACAAATCCCCTCTGTCATTGCCAACAAAGGGTATATAACAAAGTATTGAGATAAACATTGAATATTGACAAATATTTTCCACCATAATTTGGAAAAACATTTAAAATCAGACAATGTGATTTCCTGGATTCTTTCCCCCATTCTGTCTCTCATAGTTGAGGTGTACCTATGATTAGTGATGGCCAAACTTCGGCCAGGTCCGTCCGTGAACAGGCAGATGTCCGCCTGTTCGTGGGAAGATTCAAATTCCCCGCCTGTTATGTTCCACCTATGATGAAAATTACAGTCCTCTCTCATCTTTTTAAGTTGGAGAACTTGCACAATTTGTACTAACTAAATACTGACTAAATACAATTTTGCCCCACTGTAGGTCTTAAAAACATTATATAATGAGAATGGAAATAAACAACTAGCATCTTGAACAGTGAAAGGGAATGCACATCTTAATTATGATACATCACACCTAATTATGATACATTTTAGCTTCAATTAAGAACAATAACCCAAGAAAAGTATTTGTGTATGTAGGCTTTCACTAAACGTACCACAATAAACTACCATTTGACCTTAAAACAGGATATTCATTTAGGGGTATGTCTTCAACTGTTAAAAACCCCAGTGGGAAAATGAAGTTCCAGAATATTAAATCTAGGAGCATCTAGTTATGTCAAGATCTATGTAGTCTTACATTTAGGGAAACTATTTGGAATATTTTAATCAATAATAATCACCATTGTTATTACCATAATGGTGATTATTGTAGAAATCTTCCTGTGAATACTTGGTAGTGTGATTTCTTAGTTGGTATTCTATTTTGTGAAAAAAATAATGGACACCAAATCCATACTTCTTTACATCATGGAATGAACAAATGGGCTGTCAGCATGACTGTCAATAAGAATTTACTAAGCTGCCTTCCATGAGTTATTGGATATAGAGGTTATATAAATTACTTTTCCGATGGGCCTTGATTCTATACATTGCTTACATTGCTCCTGATTTGATATGCAGTAAACACAGTCATTTGGGTTAATCTCTGTCTTACTTGTGTTGGCTAAGTTGCAAGTTTGTTCACTTTCTCTGTCACGCCTGTTTCTGGCAGAATACTTCTTGCAGTTCCAGTTTTTCCTCTGCTAATAAATGCATTGCATTACATTTGCTTGTGTTCATTGGCTGCTGTGTCATGGGAAAATATGTACAATGTTTTAAGAGGAAATGGGACTTGTTTGGCTCATGACAAAACAAACATAAGTCTTTCCCTTTTTCAGGATGTGTTTGTCGATATTATCATGTTGATAGTTGATATTGTACAGTGTGTATCTGTTTAAATCTTTAAGCTGTTTACAACTAAAATATATAGAAAAGTCAACAGTCATTTTTACAGCTGGAAGTTATTATTATTATTTTTATTAGCTACTCTGTTATAAATATATATTTACTATATTAAAATGAAACTTTTGACATCCTTTTGAAAAGTATTGATGTGTGAGTGTTACATAATTCCTAACTGGGGTTTCTCTGGGAGTAAATCTGTCTGTCCCTACTATATTATAAAAAATATCTTAATAACAAAAACCAAACATATCACACTACTATTCCGGCAGCTAGGGTGATGGAATTTTTATATGGAGCCCATTGATCTGATTTTCTTTGTGGTCCTATCACCCAAGACGTTCAACTCTACAATTGGGAATTTGGTGTGCGTTGCTATGCTTTTGAAGCCCAAAGTAGTCCCAGTGGAGTGAACAGGGGGATCCAAGTGGAATAATCATTGTACTAAAGTCTTAATCAAGCAATAAAAAATCAATCTTCTCTGAAAGAAGATAGATCCATATATCTGGCAAGAGTCTTACCAAATCAGCACCTACAGTGCCTTTCTGGACCTATATGGAGTTATGTGTATCACTGAAATGCCCTCTATCTCCATCCTGCAGAGCGATCCTATCACACATATCTCTATTCTACAGAGCAGGCAATTAAGAAGCTTCAAAAGACAAAAGGTATAACTCAGGTTTTACTGATCCGACAGAGCCACTAGAGCTTCCACTGCTTCCATTATCTCTGTACCTACCTTTGACAGCCTATTTAAAATGACTGTAATGCACTTGAACACATGAAAATGTAGAAACGTGCTACAGCCCATATCAGAAAACAGTACAGTGTAAGTGGGTGTTGGTGTTATCCATACGAATGGCACGGCAGCACAAAAACTGAGTATCCCCCAGCCTAGCTATAGCTAAAAAGATATAATTTATTTTTCATATGTATCTCTTCATATTGTACCTCTTTACGGTATTTACCTTGTCTACAAGGGTAGGAGGATGTGGTAAATCCCACAATTTAGCAACTCTCTACTTTCAAGGAGATATGATATTACAGCTTGGTTTTATTTTAGCAGCCTTTAATTGAACAGTATAGTGTCTTAAAATTTAAAACCAATTCTGCTTTTATTTAATTAATGTCTTTGCGGAAGACTAAAGTCAGGACACGATTTTTTGTGCACAGAATTTTGTGATTAGTGATGGCCCGAACGGTTCGCCGGAGAACTGTTTGCGGCGAACATCACATGTTCGCGTTCGCCCATGTTCGCGAACATATGGCTAGTTCGGTTC
>CM070035.1:51735175-51746999 GCA_036250615.1 Ptychadena robeensis | reverse complement strand
CAGTGGAAGGATACAGGCGTCCTTACAGCTAGGGGGCGGTGCAGTCCGATGGTCACCTGGAGTATTCCCAAAGGGGATCCCCAGGAAGATGATGTACAGTGCTTGCGTCTAGGATCGGGGTTGTGTGTATCCAGAGCTGTAGACAGAGACCATGGGATCACAGAGAGCTGCCACCTAACCGAGTGCCTCCACGTGTGGACACGCCAACAATGACTCATATGCACTTGAGGATTTAACACTCTACCACACAAAGACTGGCTATTGTGACAAAACTATTTTTATCATCAAGACAGATCCATCTACATATGCTCCTTAGGTGCGAATGGCCTGAAGAAGCCACTATAGGCGAAACATGTAGCCACATGCACCTAATTCTGCTTTCTCATCATTAGAATTTCATTATATGTATATATATGTACTGCCGCCACACTCTATGTATGGTGTAGTGTGGCTGGCATCTTGACGCTGTTTTTAAATGTGTACAAGTCTATATGTTGTGACTGGATCCTAATAATTAATAAAATTGGATATGTAGATTTACCGGATTTGCCATCATTAGACCATTTGGCTTTACTACACACATATGTGATACTGCTCCATTTAAAGTCCCAAGAGGGAACCTATCTTTTGCTTTTGTTATAAATTACAGAATCAGGTTGGATATAACCACTTTGCAATCAATCCTTATTGTGACCAGTATAAAGTGAATCTATATTTTGCTTATATAGGACAAATGAACAGTTTTTTTTCAATGCAAGCAGCACATTTACCATGATGTATTAGCAGAATGTACCATAGACATGCACAGTCTTTCCACAAGGTTATGGATTTTTATGGGTATGATATAGCCTTGAACCTTTCATGCTGTTGGCCCACTGTTGGCCCACTGTTGGCAAAGAAAGTGCACTTTACCTTTTAACCTCCTGAGCAGAACATTTTAATTACCATTATCAGTAACCCCAAGCTACACTTGGGTAGCTTAACTGGTCCAGACTAGCATGCACTGTCCTTCAGCATTGGCGTCCACAGCTTCCCTTCCTGGTTTAAACTACTTTAAATCAGTAAGAAGTGGAAAGGTGGGGGTTTTACCTACGTCATAGGCATCCCAGGTCCTCACATCCCATCGATCACACAGGGAATATACGGAGGGCAGAGCAGCAGGAAATATGAAATAATTATTTTTGAAAAAAAAAAAAAAGATTACATAATATTCTATTTATATTTCCCATATCACTTTACGAATACAAAATAGGGAATGAGTGTACTTACAGAGAGGTTAAACTTGTGGAACTTTAAAAAAAAAACCTAATGTAATAATCCATTACTGCTTAATCTCTACATAACGAAAATAATCTAATTTTATGTATGACACATAAATACATTACCTTATACACAGTAGATGCATAAAGTGTACACACCCATGTTAAAATGCTAGGTTTCTGTGATATAAACTTGAGACCACAATTAACAATTAAAAAAGGTTCAAATGTACATGTCAAATGAAAAACAAACAAATCGATAAGCAAACAAAATAGTAAAATATATATAAAATGACCAAAAGACTGGCTGCATATGTCTGCACGTCCTCAAACTAATACTTTGTTTCAATTTTTACTTTGCTTGTATGATATTTGCTTCATTCCAGGATGCTAAGACCAGCGTATACGCTATCAAATATGTGTTCATAAAGTAAACAACCTCTTTTTCTGTAGATCACTGATCCCAAAAATAAAAGATTTGAAGTTCCTCATGATCATGTTAAAGAATTCACCGGCACAGCAGAACCAAACCCAAATTATAAAGTTGAATTGGTTGAGAAGCCCTTTGGAATTAAAGTTCACAGAAAAACTCCAGATGCCAGAGTCATGTAAGATAAGCTTGTTTCTATTAACATAATGGAAACATATATATATATTTGCAATTTAATACTTTAAGTTTAGCTAACTGTACAACATATTGTACAAATATACGGATTCCCTGCAGAAATCTCTGCATTCTTTTGAAACATTTTTCACTGTTCAATATTTGAGATGCTAAAGCTTCAATATTAAAATATCATGTAGATAAAAAGTTTAATGTCTTGTTTAACCAGCTTTGACACCACCATTGGACCACTTTATTATGCCGACCAATTCCTACAACTGTCCATCAAACTGCCTAGCAGCAATATCTATGGCTTGGGGGAGCATGTTCATCGACAGTACAGGCATGATACCAACTGGAGAAGATGGCCTATATTTACAAGAGACTGGTTTCCCAATGGAGTAAGTGCTATTATAATCTTTTTTTAATGATTACAAGCTGATTAGACACGTTGTTTACAGTATCTCTGTTTCACATGTAAGTAGCTTGCAGTCAGTAATTATAAGCAAAGCAATGTACCTGAGCAAGTCTGCAAATTTGCTGTTTTCAATAAGCAATTATGAACAAAGAACGGCTTACTCTACCTTAAAGCTTGTTAAACTATTATAGAATGAATTCTATATTTCTAATTAGTGCATATTGTAATTAATATACCAAGTTAAGAGAAATAATTCTGTAAGCTTAATTAAGTAGATTGTATTTTGCAGAGGTTTAGCTTATAAAGGATTAGCCAACATTTGAGTTGTGAAATTAAAATTTGTCTTCATGCATTTCAGCAATATCAAATCCGATTTTTTTTCTTAGTTGACATCTCAAAGTGTAAATTGACATTTATTCCTGAATAGTGATGAGCAGCATAGGCAACATTCGTATTCGCGGCATGCCGCAAATTTTATGGAAAACATTTGGAAAATATTCGCATTCGGCAATATTCGGGTTTTTTTATTGGGAATATCGCGCGCGCAATATATGTTTAACATGGCGCAAATTTTTATGCAAATTTTAAAAGTGACGATTTTCGCAATATTCGCATCACCCCAATATTCAATTAAAAAACTGTTGATGGTGTTGCTAAGCTCTTGTTGCAGCCTTCCCATTCGTCCACTTGCATTGAGAGGCGTGTGTAATGGATAAAAAATACCGAATATCCGGAATTGCGAATATTCGGCAATATATTCACCATCTTCGCGAATTTCCGAATTGCCGATATTCGCGATTAATATTCGGAATCCGAATATTCGCGATCATCACTATTCCTAAAGTTATTAAAGGGCAGCTGTATTTTCAAGAAAGCTAATATTAATCAGGCAGAGCTGGTTTGTCTTTACTTCATAGTTACTTTTAGCTGATCACAGTCTAGTCTTCATTTAGGATCTCTTACTTTGCTGTGCTTACAGCCTCATATCATTTACATGTACTGTATGTCCCACTTGGTACACAAGCTGATACCATGTGATCAGGTTAAACCTAAAATATGAAATGGGGTGCCTCAGTTATCAAATGATTGTTTTAATTTGGTCTCCCTTGGAAAGTCATATCAATATCTACTATGGGGATATTGAAGTATGCTCACCTGCCCCCTTTCCTTGAACATTTGCATTAACTTTCTTTTTTGGATATGAAAGTGTAAAAAAAAAATATTCAAACATGTTTGAAGAATTACATGATTTTAGCATTATGTTTTACTTTGCAGGATGGAAATAACTTGTATGGTGCACAGACATTTTTCTTGTGTTTGGAAGATGAAAAGGGTTCTTCTTTTGGAGTCTTTTTTATGAACAGTAACGCAATGGGTTAGTATTGAAATGTAGATTTAAATAATAACCATGCACACTTATATTGATACAGTTAGCAATTTCCCTCCTAAAGTTTATGAAAAATCTAAACTGTAACTCAAACTTAGCTGCTGTTGTTTATCACCTCTCAATTCAACACTGACAGTTGTAAACAGTGATGAAGTCTGCTATTCCCCCTAAAAATGGAAAGGGAGGTAAGGCTTGTGGTGGCAGGAGGCAGGAACGTTGCAGTTTATGGCTTTTATATTGAAGGTTCATCCTTGTCTTTTCCGAATCCCTGACCCTCAGACATTTTTGGCTAGACAGAAAAATTACATTATTGGTTATTATAGCTTCCACTGTCATGAAGTAATCTGGGTAATATAGGGATTACAATGGCGACAGTGTAGGGACTTTGGTGTTATATATCTTGGTCACAATAAAGGATAGTTGAAAATGATTGTCTTCAGAAAAGTAGGACATCAGTAGGACATCTTGAGAAGAGTGGTGCAATTGTGTGCTGCCAAAACATGCCTCTGTATGGCTTTATAACACATTTGGGGAGGGTGAATTGACTGTTATATTGACACTGGCTACAGCTGTGTTTTAGAACTTGACCATGTCAAGAAACCCAATTTGATTTATTTTTTGGAAAAAATTGTATTGTCACAATACTTTATTAACATTATTTAAATTTATAATAAAAATGTACTAGGGGAAGTATGTGATTCTGGAGATTATCTGATAATGTGACCTTGGTAATACTGACTCCTGCTTTCCTATAGGAGGTTAGAATCTTGTAGCTTATCTTCCTGAGCAGGACAAGTTACAGATATTTAGAAGGGAATCACCATGTACCCCCAAAGCAGCTTATTGGCCAGTAACATGTACAAAGAAGAAAAACACACAAACAAAACAAAAGGAGAAACACACACTACACTTAGGAACCACTGCTACTCAGGTACATATAGACACACACCACTGGTTCCTAAAGAATTTCATAAAAGTGCAAAAAGTTGCACAGTTCACTTGATATGGTGAAAGGACAGGAGAAGTAAGTATAGGAAATCATAGTCCTACATGTCATCTTTACCCTGCTGCCCTATTCTTATGACAATATGTATTGTACAGATATTTGTTTATGAATTATACTCTCTTTTTTAATTGCAGAGGTAATAATTCAGCCTGCCCCTGCAATTACATACAGGACTATTGGTGGAATACTTGACTTTTATGTTTTTGTGGGAAACACTCCAGAGGAAGTTGTTATGGAGTATCTAGAGGTAAGAACTATTCAATAGCGTTTATGTTTTGCCGCTTTTGCAGCTGTGGCATATAGTGATACTACAACTTGCTTACCAAACTGCATTCATGAAGCAAATGTTCCCAAGTCTTGAGCTGAAATAACATATATCTTAACAAGTTTGGCCATGTTTTCACAATTATAATTATGTGGCATATGTAGATAAATGTTAAAATGCTATTTAGATCAGACAAAGGCTTCTGATACAAATACTAACATTTCCTGTGATAGAATTTCCACTATCCCTCCCACTGTTAAGTGTCCCAATAGATTGGGAATCTGAGAATATCTCTAGATATCGATCATTTTGACAAGCAGTTTTCACTGAAGGTGACCTCTGCTTATCCAATTGTTCATCACAATACTTCATACTTAATTTAGAAAGTCAAAGTTTGTGACAGGTTTACTTTTCTAACCTTACTGAGTTATATGGTATGATAAAAGAAAAAGAAGCAGAAAAGAATATCTCATAAATATTCATTTACATATTCCTTGTGAAAGCAGTAGTCTTTCAACTACAATAATTCAACCCATGTTCTTGCTTTTTTCTTCCCTTGCATAAATGTTTTAGCCCACTGCAGCAAGTACTATTAATGCCTTTTCATCCTAAATCACTGATCTGTGAAAGTGCATTATAAATTTTACTATTTTGTTAAAAGACATGAGAACAGATCACATTGTACATGTATCTTTTTTTCATAGTTCATTGGTAAGCCATACATGCCTGCGTATTGGACTCTTGGTTTCCATTTAAGTCGTTGGGGATACAAGTCGTTGGATGAGGTGAAAGGCGTGGTTGACCGAAACCGAGCAATTAATATTCCATATGTAAGTCAGCCAGGTTTCACAGGTTTCATATGCTCTTGATTCTAAAATACAAATCTTATATGTTTTATGACTTCAGAATCAAGTCCACTAGTAATATTTGGTTTTCTGTCTGTCTACTGTCTTTGTGTTGAACGTTATTTATGGAATCATCCTCAATTTAAAATCTCATTATTTATTATACACCATCAAACATACTGTCCTAATCTACAGTGGATGACATTATGTTTCCTACCTCCATAATTGCCAGGTACAGTTACATTGCAGTGGCTCAGATTTGCAAATGATCTCAGATTAGAAAAATCTGCAAATGCTGAAAATAAAAGCATAAATTATGGATGTTTGCATTTTGAAGAAAGTACCATCATTAGTGATGTCGCAAACACGGAATTTGCTTTTCGCGAACCCCATAGACTTCAATGGGCAGGCGAACATTAAAAAACAAAGGGACCCTTTCTGGCCACAATAGTGTTGGGAAAGTTATTTCAAGGGGCAAAACTCCCAAGAATTTTTTTTTTCATGCAATAAATCCGCACAACGGATTTCTACAATGATAGTCAATGGATAGTCACCCTTCTAACGGTTGAACCTAAGTTTGAGCTAGAGTCCCCAAATTTGATATGTAGCTACATGTGGATAAAATTTGGTGTGATTTGGTGCCTTGAGATGATCGCAAAGTCGGGCTATTTTCCCATAGGGAATGAATGGCGATCATAATTCACGTTGTTCTCCCACTCCCGTGCAATCCTAATCTTTGAAGACGTGAAATAAATACTTCGTACGGGTCAATTCGCCCCAATTTTCATTTTTTAAAAAAAATTTCTTCAATTGGTTAAAAGATTTGTGTTGTCCATAATTAGTTAAAATAAGTGTGAGATTACGTGTATACTGGAGATGGACAGTGGTGGAGGACACTTTTGATATGTTGTCAGTATGGAGGCCCACTGTGGAGATGGACATTTGTGGAGGACATGGTGGAAATGGTCAGTATGGAGGACACTGGTGTTATGGTCATGTGAGTACACTGGGGGAGATGGATATTTCCCCATGTATGGATGGATGGGATATTCAGTGAAGAGCTCACACAGAACACTGCCCTAGACTAATGGTTTTCCCTATAGCAGCAAGCAGCAGCCTCTCTCCTAACTCTCTCCTTCTTCAGCAGAATGTGTAATGGTGTCCTGTTCTTGGTATGTTATAGGGGGTGTGAGGGTCTGTGAGATGGGGGGTGCTCATTGGCTGGATTATGTCTGCTGACTGTGATTCACAGGGGTCAAAGTTTCTGCAATGTTAAAAGATAGAGGGCGGATCGAACTCGCCATATGTTCGTGAAAATGGGCGAACGTGCGATGTTCACCGCGGATAGTTCTCCGGCGAACAGTTCGCGACATCACTAACCATCATATCTTGTTTGGATACTTCTGGGTAATAATAGAAAAAATAAATTCAGAAAGATATGTCTTATTCAGATTGATAGTCAAAAATGCATATTTAAAGAAATAGCTGTACCCAATTTATTAAAAAAGCAAAACAATGTGTAAGTTAGATAACTTATTACTTAAGTTGTGAGAAAATTGTATGTATGTAAAAAAAATTTTGACAATTTTAAAAAACAGATCTCCACTTATTGAATTATCTAATGAACCAGGCTTGCCAACAGTATTTTTTACTCTGGGTGTCTGTTTCTGTTTTTTAGGATGTTCAATTTACGGATATTGACTACATGGAACAACGAAAAGATTTTACCTATGATAAAGTAAATTTTGCTGACCTTCCCCAGTTTGCTAAAAATCTACATGACAATGGCCAGAAATACATCATTATATTGGTAAGTAATTTTAACCTTCTGAGCGCTCTGTCCGGGCGATCGAGGCAGTGTACAGAGTACACTGCCTGTCATTTCCGGCATCTCGCCGGAGCTCTACACGCAGCTGCTGTCATTACTGACAATAGCTGTGTGTGAGAGAAAGCCGGCGCTCCTCCATTAACATGGAGGTCTATGGCGCCGCCCCCCCCCCGCCCGGGTTGGCGGTGCCGTCAACCCGGAAATGCTGCAGAGATGTAGACAATCGCTGCAGCTTTCCGGGGAGTCATAGGGTCTCCCCGCCGCCGGCTTCCCGTGCGGTTGAGACGACCCTGTTCAGCGAACGAACAGGGTTCGTCTCAACCGCTAGGGAGGTTAAAAGTGTGTTAAAATGAATTATTCCACATAACATTTTAAAAGGGACCTTTAAAGCCTAGTTTAGTGTGTATGAAAACTGTAAAATATAGGCACCCACCGGTGGTTTAAATATGTTGCTGTGGAATCAGTAAACCCAAAAGACCAAAATAGTTAGGGTATGTGTTAATTGGAGTGTACTTAGCTCCAAAAGGAGGGGGGCCAGCCCCTGCGGATTTTTAATTTGAGAAAAACAATACAGTTCCGGTCAGATGTATGTGATCAACATATCTATTTATCAATTTGTGACATATAAAAAAGTACATACACTTAAAAAAACATTTCCGTCCCGTCTGGTCAGTCAGTCAAGGCAATACTGTGTCCAAAATAGCATTGTCCAGTTTTAAAATCCCAACAATCGGCGGTTAAAGCTGTATACTACCACCTGTTAGTCCCCAAGTTCAGAAAGAAGGCAATCAGTTGTGTCCAACGTGCTTCGTTCCTTAATGGGCCCTCTTCAGGGATGAAGCAATAGTGGATGGAAAGGTTTACTCCCTCAGTAATACAAACATTTTTACAAGTAGTCAAAAAAGGAAATATTTATGTTGAGGTATATTTTTGACAGACATCCTATGTTTTCTGTGTTAATTATCTGCGTTAACTTTCTGTGTACAGTCTGGCTACTTGGATGAGTTTTGATACTAACTAATTTAAAAGGATAGATGGTAGATTTCTGTTTGTTTATACATTGTGCCAGAATAAACCTTATTTTTCGGACTATAAGACACACTTTTTTACCCCCAAAATTGGGGTAGGGGGAGTGCCTGCGTTTTATGGTCTGAATGGGCAACACCCACAGCCAAACGGCCGTGCCTTGGCTTCCCGCCAGCTCTTCCAAGCTGTCAGATGAGAGATGTGGCCACAGCTAGTTCTCTCATCTGTACTGTACTGTTTCTACCAGCAGAGCCCTGCTGATAGAAGCAGTACAGCAGAGAGACATGCATGGAAGCTGCCAGCCAGCTTCCATGTATGTCTGCCTGTTAGCTGTGATCAACATTCACACATTGGCAAGAAGGGAGACAGGACTGCAGAATCCACTGCACCCCCCTCCCTTCCTTCTCTTCCCCGTGTGTAAGGAAAATACAGATTGCCTGACATGTGCTCTTTACTGACATCATTTGTGGCTGAATTTGGGTACTGCAGGGATTTTTTTCAACTGATTAGAACATTTCACACTTTTTTTCTGGTTTTCCTGCTCTAGAAACTGGATGCGTCTTATGGTCCGGTGTGTCTTATAGTCCAAAAAATACGGTATAATACATAATTGGCTAGACAGAATTAAAATCCTTTTTGTAGGTAAAATAATAAGCATGTTGTAAATGATTATTCTAATTACTTTGTCTGAATTTCAACTTTTTTTTATTATTCTCTCCAGGATCCTGCTATTGCCAATACACCCCTTATTAACGGACCTTATGAAGCATATGAAAGAGGAAGCCAATTAGGTGTTTGGGTGAATGAATCAGATGGAAAAACACCACTTATTGGAGAGGTACAATATCATTGTACTATTTAGATGAAATATAGTATCAAAGCATGTTTTAAAGTGAGGTCTGAAATATCATTGGATATCTAGACTTAATTAATGAGGTGCAGCACCCATGATTTTTCTACATAGGAAGTTCATGGAATGATTGGTCTGCCAGCCCATAATGTTAGGGCACACACCAGTAAGAAGTTCCTTCTCTCATTACAGTACAGCCAAGATTTAGCTAAGAAAGCAACGAGGGGTCCTTTAATATATCAATGATGCAGAGCATGACAAGGACATTCTTGCAGCTTAAATTCTTGCAGCTTTATTTCCCCCTTCTTATTGACAGTATAAATCCTCCCTTTAACTACTAGTGTTGAGCAGCATATAGTATATTCGAATTTGTGTAATTTCGCGAATATACAAAGAATTATTCTAAATTCGTCTGTATTCTATTGCCTTACATTGCACATGCCCGTGCGCAATGATTCGCAAAGATTCGCAATGCAGCTTTACAGCTTCTCTTCCTCATTCTGTGATTCGCAATGCGCACACATATGCACGACGTATGCCGGTAAACACCTGTTGAAGCATAATATGATGAATATCTGCCATTGCAAATATCTGCACGCACATTCGCGAAATATTGCGAATTCTCGAATGATGGATATTCGTCGAATATATTCGAATTTCGAATATTCTCGCTCAACACTATTAACTACTCATTAAATTTGCATGTGCATAGGGGGGAAATCTGTAACTAACCTTTATAAATATTTGTAAATCTTCGCTGGCTCCCCAGTTTTACAGGCCCAGGCTCTATAAGCACACCTAGTACTGTAGCTTACATAGTAACACTAAATAAGAGGCCAAGTGATTTCCAATTAATGTTTATGTAACCAATTTTTTTGAAGAAATAAATATATCTTTTTATATGAATCACTTTCTTTATGTCTGGTTGCTGCATATTGAAAATCGTTCCAATGTAATCTTTGCATTCTCTTTCCTACTCATAATTCTAGCTTGTTGTCAATGCTGGTATTGAAAACATGAAGTGTGAATAAGCTTGTATTATGGCTTAGAGAAAACCTAGTAACTCAAGCATTTAGTAGGTCATGTTTACCTCATAATGCGGCTCATTCTTGGAATTGGACTAAATGCTTACTAGATTGAAGGTCAAAATTTGTATTAACTCAAATACAGCATAATAAATATATGTTTTACAGAAAGCATGGTAAATTGTGCATAACATTACAATATTATTATTTTCTGCAATAGGTTTGGCCTGGAGTTACAGTGTTTCCTGACTATACCAATGACATCTGTACAAAGTGGTGGGTCGATGAGTGTTTAAGGTTCTATAACCAAGTAAACTATGATGGCATATGGATTGTAAGTAAAATATAAAGCATAAACATATTTTAATCTTGACTATTACATTATTGCATAATATTTATACAGTTACTGCAGTATTAATAATGTAACCATATTACAAATTTGTAATATTAACATTTGTAGTAAAGGTAAAGATTTAGATCACAATCTGTATTGTCTTGTTATCTAGATAAAACTACCTATCTTTTTTCCTATCTTTTTTTCATCTTATAATGAAAGTACATAAAGAATATCACAGTATCTAAGGGTTAAAAGATTACTCCTGTATTTTCCTCATTGGGAGATTCCTCGTTGAAAGTTTGTCATGGAAACAAAATTGAAGCAAATACTTCAACTATTTTCCTCTTTAATAAAGATAGTTTTATTGTTAAGTGTATCCCTCATGGGGAGATATGGACTCAAATTATGTCTAAATAACAGAAAGATATGGAAAATATTTGCCATACTGAAGGAGACATTACTTGTTTCCACCAGGATAAGACCATACAATACAACATTTCGATTAGAGAGATTTTGGTCAATTCTTGAGCCGGCAAGTATGCCTTGCTGGGATATCAGAAACCATGGGTCTGAATGGCAATGATGAACATTGTGACATTCAATTATTCCATGTGTACATACATTTACTGCATTAGTAGTTTCCTATTAATGTGTAGAATTGTTACTATTTAAACTATATTTTATTATTTTATTTAAGTATGTTTGATATTTTTTTAACAGGACATGAATGAAGTTTCCAGTTTTGTGAAAGGTTCAAACAAAGGATGTGCTCACAACAAATGGAACTATCCCCCTTATACACCTGGTAAGAAAATGAAAATAAAACTTCAAATTAAATGCTTTAATAGAGATTTAAAAAGCACTTATAAAACTTATAAAAATACTTAAAAGCACTTTTAATGTTTGTTAGTTACAAAATAATTTTATTATTGAACAACAACCATGTTCTCAATGAACCCAAAAAACTCATTAAT
>CM070035.1:51723588-51735150 GCA_036250615.1 Ptychadena robeensis | reverse complement strand
TGAAATATGGCCCAAAATGTGGAAAAGGGGAATCTTGGCGCTGCACTTTTCTCAGTTACATGGAGTGAGTTTCGCCTTGGTTGTTCCAGACACGCTTCGTTGCGACCCTGTTGACTATTTGAATGATAACGCTGGATTGTTCGATGATCACGCTTCAGAAGCTTTGCAATTTTAAGAGTGCTGCATCCCTCTGCAAGAAGATTTAACCATCTGAGCGTCAGTTCTCCGCAGTTATTTTTTTCAGGGATCAAGTGCTCCAAAGTAGAATGTGCATCTAAAACCATCCATATACTTATCTATATTTCTCCCAATAATATTGTTGCTCCCAATATTCTCTTAGGCAACCTCTGAGGCCATCACAGAGCAGTTGTATTTGTACTGACATTCGATTACACACAGGTGCACTCTATTTAGTCATTAGCACTCATCAGGAAATGTTTATGGGCAACTGACTGCACTCAGACCAAAGGGGCTGAATAATTACGCACACCCCACTTTGCAGTTTTTTATTTGTAAAAAATGTTTGGAATCATGTATGATTTTCGTTCCACTTCTCACATGTACACCACTTTGTATTGGTCTTTCACGTGGAATTCCAATAAAATTGATTCATGTTTGTGGCTGTTATGTGACAAAATGTGAAAAAGTTCAAAGGGACCGAATACTTTTGCAAGCCACTGTATGGCAGCCCGCTTTAGTAGTTCTTACTAAGTATATTGCAATAAGCTACTTCGGCCAGGTCCATCCAAGTCTGCCTGTTCACTGGGAATTTGAATAGAAAAAAATATAAGTGACGCACAGTTCCCCGTTTCGATATCCGGACATGATGTCACTGATGTCCGGTTTATGCCTGTTTTTTTATTCTCTAGTGACCAGGCTCTCTAAGCGGTCTCTAGTGAAACAAATACTTCCACTAGCTGGATCTTGCTGATCCTGATCCAACCAGTAGAAGAATAATAACCTTCTTCCCCCCAGTGAACGGGGCGGGTCGAACACTCGTACTTTTGCCGGGGGAAGAAAAGCAAACATATGATGTTCAGTGCCGATCTGTCCGCCTTGCGGACAGTTCAGACATCACAATATATGAATAGGTATTCATAAGCGCTGAATGAAAAACTAGCACAAAAAAAAAATACTTAACTTAACTGAAGTTTTTAAACACAATAAAAACAATGCTACTTAAACTAATTATCTAAACTAATCTCCGAAAATATCTTCACATTCTTTAATTGGAGAGACTGCTAACAAAATCTAACTTAAAACACTTATTATTCTGTCACAGCACAAGTGTTTCCAAAATATTTTAATAGTGGCCATAAAGGTTAATGGCGGAGTTTGTTTGCAGCTTGACTTATTGATCAATGTGAACTATAGTGTTCATTAAACAGCCTTCCTGAAAGCTACATGGCACTGTATCAAACACAAAGCACATTTGTAACTCAGTCTTCCACAAAAACTATCTTTGTAGGCATTAGACAAATAAATAAATTGTTCTGAATTGTTTACAAAGCATACTTTTGTATTTCCTCTACAGCAATTATGGACAGAGTTATGTACTCCAAGACACTGTGTATGGATGCAAAGCAAGCCTGGGGCAATCATTATGATGTCCACAGTTTATATGGACATGCAATGGTTCTTTCTACTGAAGAGTAAGATGTGTTTACTTGTTTTACTATGTTTTATCAAGGCTACATAAATATTGTGTTCTGTGATCGAAATATGTCACGTAACCAATAGTTAAAAAAAGTAAAAAAAATACTACATGTTTGAACCTTTTTGTTGAATAACTGGTATTAAAACTTTTTTTTACTACTTCCTTCTTCAGCACTCTGTGCTGAATACACTTTCATCACATGCTTCCTCAAGTAGACTATTGCATAGAAGGGGGTTGAGATGTACCTAATTATGTCTGGAGGGAGTACTGGATCTAAATTTGGTGCCATGTTGTTTAATTGTTACAACATGTAAAAAGAATTTAGGATTAGAATATAGATAGAATGTAAGATTTGAAATAGTGAACCCACAATCATGTGGTTGGTGAAGTTAACAAGAACTTTGAACAATTACCAAGAGACTCTCAGTTAATAATTGACACTGTAAACACAATACAACAGACAGAATTTTCAATCGCTGGTGGCTGTCAGTAGTGGTTTCACACATCAACATTGTTTGGTGTTGGAGATTATTTTGCTCTGTTCCAGAGTAAATATCTAGAAAATCCCTAAAAAACCTACCTTGGCAAGCTGGTGACAATGGTTTTGTATTTTTTAAATCTGTGTCAACTATAGTGAGTCGAAAGGCATACTCAAAATTGTCTTTGCTAATTTAACATGGCAACATTTAAAAAGTGTATAGACAAAATACATTTCGACATTTCTAAAGTCTGAAATTTAAAGTTATGGTATAAACTCACACCTACCCCAACACATTTCAATTGCCCACTAAAACTACCTAAAAAATACACTTAGCTCTCATTAAGGCTATGATACCACTTAGGTGATTAGCAGCGGCGCAGACACGAATGGGCTTGTCCCCACTTCAACTAAAGGCCACGATTGGGTGCGGATCTGGTGAGGCCCGATCTGAAAAGTGGGTCACCGTGTTTCTGATCGTGGGTAGCCGTTCACCCCTAATCGCTACCTTAGACCTTAATGGGCACAGTTAAAAATCATGTGTCATTTAAACTGCTCCCATTCACTCTCTATGGGCTCGATCAGGCGAGATGTCCTGCCCCATTACCCCATTTCCTGCCTGCAATCCCTGTGACGCGAGCCTAATCAAGGGAGACAGCGGGAGACAGCGGGAGACAGCGGGAGACTGCTGGATGCTAGCCAATCGGCAATGTGGGAACATGGGCAGTTTGGGGGCTTCCCCCCGATAAAGACTGTTTCCACAAGTGTGCAAACTTTACCACACAGAAGCTTTCCAGGTGGCTGCGGTGTGTCAGCCACCCAAAAAGCAATCATGGAAATGATTGAGCATTAGAAAATAACCCACACTGAGGATATGATTGAAATGAGATTTAATCAATCAAATTCAAACAAACAATGATGTCATACATGAAGCTTATACTAGCTTATACTAGACTGGTGAAAGTAGGCCAGCCCTCAGCACTGCCATAATTCATTAACAAAAATGGGCCTGCATATAGCCCAAGAGATTAGATGTCTGTATTATAGACATGGATCAACATCACCTGAGTGATGTATACCTACATAAACTCATTAAGCCCTGCTTGTAGTCCAGCTATCATTTCTCAATTAACACATCTACTTAATATTTTCTCAGCCTGTATTACATCTACATTATCCTATCCTAAACATTCATTATTGTCTAATTTTTGCAGTCAACCCAGTGAAAAACTTTAGATGAGATTTCTCAAAATGAAAGCTATTAATGTTAAAGCCTTCTTTATTATATTAATTGTTAAGTAGTGTTTGACTATATGAAGTATTGTTGTTATATAAAATATAGATGAATTGTATTGTATTCTTAAATTTGTAAACCATGCAGAGCCCTGAATGTAATTTCCGCACATGCATTATAAATTGCAAGAATTTTTGCTGTACTTGTAGGTTTTACAAAGGTTTATTGAAACTAAGGCATCATTATAGCATAAATGTAATTAGGCAAACAGTTGCTGAAAACTACATTGTTCTAATGGGTTTTCAATTTCAGAGCCATCAATGCTGTTTTCCCTGGAAAAAGAAGCATCATTTTCTCTCGATCTACTTTTGCTGGATCAGGCAAATACTCAGGACACTGGCTTGGAGATAATGCTGCCAACTGGAATGATATTAAATGGGCTATACCAGGAATGCTTGAGTTCGGTCTTTTTGGAATACCTTATGTAAGCACATTACATAAATAAGCCTGTAAAACAAATGGTCATCCATGGGAATTAGCACTAAATTGTGTTTATTTGTCTAGAACAACATGATCCATTTTATTGCCAATTGGATGTTTCTGCGACAGACAACACTGAGAGCAGCAGAAATATAAGCAAAGATTACAGAGAAATATTTAAGCCTTGTAACTACACAGCAGACTTCATAAAATAATGACTTGCCAATCAAAATGAGAAACAAGTGAATCAATTTGCTGGCTCAAAGTTTGTCATGGATTAAAATGTTTGTGGCCAGAAATTTTCTACTAACTTTTCTGGCATTAGCCTGGCATTTTCCCATATTTACGCTCCATCAGAGGCCAAGGGAATGCTAAACAATTGGTACCATTATATACAGTAATGCCATTAGATAGGTAAAGCAGAAGCATGGTGAGGGTTTATGTAAGCTGACAAAGGAAATAAAAAATAGGTCAAGAGGTTAAAAGTTTGACATAAAACCTGGATATCAGCTATAAAAAGTGATTTTAAAAAAAAAACTACATATCCATCTTAAATCTTTACAACACTCTTGTTTCAGCTGTCACTCTTTTTTATGTCTATCAACAGAAAACTTTGCAAGGGTTATGCTTGCAATTTTTTAAAGTTAGTAAGACTGACAGTTTGTGACGATTCACTGCCGGAGTGAAAAATTTGCTTCTTTTTAAATGTAATGCTTGGCATAGTTTTTGGTAGCAAAGAGTAGGCCTGATTATGGTGATACCAAAATTGAGATGTGAATGTTCCTATAAGGAAATTTTTGTATTTTTATTTTACCTTAACCTTTCATAAAATAAGATGGGTCTCTACACTTATTTGCTGGGGACAGAAAGGTATCACCAAATTGGAGACCAATAACTGATGCATAACATAAATTCACTAGTGATATCTTTTACAAATGTTTTTCTTTCTGCTTGATTGTTTTATTATATGCTCTATGCTGAAGGATTTATAGGCTTATGGGAAAAAATTGGTCCAGATGGCTATGGTCAGAGGTGAACATAAGTGGTCTCCCAGTACGCAAATGTGGTCAAAACCTAGTTATGCGGGCCTATGTTGTTGATACTGAGCATGTTTGCATATGCCAAGGAGTCTGACTGTCACAGAGAAATCTCACAAGAGAAAAGCACTGTTGGAATGTTGACAGTTGAAATATGACTATGAAAGGTTGATATTTTGACAGCAGGTCTCAGAGGTTAGTTACTAACCCAGCAAATTTCAGGTTTGCACTACTTATGTATGAAATCTGGGGGCTCAAACGTACTGTGTACTGTTACATTTTAGCAAAAGCCAGCTGTTGACCTGTGGATGGAATCGGAGGATCAATCAAGAACAGGGAGGTCAATCTGCAGCACAATCTTCCATGCTGGAAGCTTCATATGTATTCTGAATACAAAAGTAAAAAGACAGGTTAATGGTTAATATGTAATAATTATACTTTTTATATGTAATACAATCCTTTTTTCTTGTCCTTTTTAGATTGGAGCTGACATTTGTGGCTTTTTTGATGATAGCTCTGAAGAGCTTTGCAGAAGGTGGATGCAAGTTGGAGCATTTTATCCTTTCTCTAGGAACCACAATGCTGAAAACTATGCGGTAATTTTAGCTTTTGAATCGATTTACAATCTAGGTATTTGTATTCTACCAGCTAGTAATTTTTTAGACAAAACGTTGATCGGAAGAATATACATTTGTGTGTGTTTCTCCATCAGGGTATGTATAATCATATCCCATACCAAAAGATAGCAATTTCCCCAACAGGAAAATTAATAACAATGAAACCAGAGATGTTTAAGTATTAACTATTCAGTCTAAAGCAAGAATATTATATTGACTTGAATTCCATTTTACAAATATATTTAGAACACAATACACATTCTTCTTGCAATACCTTTCATGTACAACTATATGTGTTAAATGTTCTATGTATTTTACAGTAATAGTTCTATACCGTTGCCAATCAGAGACTTCTGACAAATGTACTACTTAGTATTTCATGGTATTTTTGCAACATTCAGTAATATTTCCTAGATGGCCTCTAACTAGGCTTTGTTAGACTAAGCTTGTGCCAAGCCTTTACATGTATCTAAACTAGACATATATATTACATATATCTTAAGCTAACAGGAACAAATTGTTGTACTGTGAGTGTCTGCCTTAGGGTTTGTGTAAACTGCGAGAGGACACTTTCCATTCTAATAAATGGGACAGTGTCCCCTCTGTGTAGTCTCCTGTTTTGAAGCTGTAGGTTGCCTCGTCATTGAAGATTAATTGGAGTGTCTCCAAGAAAAGAGTGGCCAAAACTGTTCGTGCCGGCGTGCCTTGTTTCCCTGCTCAGGAAGTACAGCGCAGGGAATCTGTAGTGGGGATGTGCCTTAAAGTATCAACTACTAATGACTAAATGTTGCAAGGACTGTGTTGAAAAGGATGCTACATAGTCAAATAATTCTATTCAAATAATATACAGGGCTCAGAAGTACTTGTCTTTGCCTTCATTATATACTTCATTACTACTCAATTTTAATTCTGGATGTATTTCTTGTAACCATTTTGTACCTGTTTTGTGTTTATCACAATATTTGGTAAAGATTAACCTTAATTTTTGCATATAGTATCTACCATTACAGTCCACAGCCTAACACTTTCTTATCCTAACGACACTTGTCTTCAATTTTCCCATGGTTTATTCTTTCAGATTAGATTCTTTCAGAAGAACACAGTATTAATTATGCCTTGTTTTTTCAGCCACAAGACCCTGCTTTTTATGGTGCCGACTCCCTGCTTGTGAAATCATCAGTACATTACTTTAACATCCGCTACACCCTACTTCCATACCTTTACACTCTGTTCTACAAAGCTAACACTAGAGGGGAAACTGTGCTGAGACCTGTACTCCATGAGTAAGTATTTTGTGATCTTCCTAAATAAAATTTTAACTTTCAATAAAACTTAATATGGTTAAAAATAATATATTGTTTATGATTAATATATTTGCTAAGATTTCTGTTTTCAGGATGGCACTGGATTTTTTTAATTATCTTATGTGAGTCAACTGCATGGTTACTGTTCCAACGTTTGGTTCTCACATAAGCATATAGTCTTTGGGCTTTTGGGAATTACTCTATCCGCCACACAGTGACGTCATTGTGAATTAGTCTCACTCGTTCACTCATGTATATAAGAGTGCATTAGTTATATACTACATTTATATTAAGTGGCAAAGTGAATGATTAAAAAACAAAAAATTAAAGCAGAAAAATTAGGTTTGATTTAAGAGGACACACAGGGAATACAACTGGAACAAGGAGCTATAAGCTACCCATCCTTGTTACCCTGCAAAAAAGTACTACCATGGGAGTAAAATAAGTCTTAATGTTTGGTGAATGCTATGCTCAAACAATGTATATGATGTGTATATCTATTTGAAGCAAGAATGTGATCATTTTATATGATTCTTGGGATGATATGAGTAGAGATGGTCGAATTGTTTTTCAGAAATTCAAAGTCAAGTCAAAATGTCGAAAATTCGGAAAATTTGGATATTCAACTTTAATTTTGAACTTAATTTATTCAAAAACTATTTGTGTTAGAGACATAATTTTTTCTTTCAAATGTTCCCCCAAACCTTCTCTGTTTGTCCAGTAAGCTTGGTGATGCACTGCTGTGAAACCTCTGAGTTGTCTGAATTGATTCAAGTAATCACAGACAAGGGTACATTACAATCATTTAACAGGCATGTCCTTGAAACAGCTGAACACATTTTGTAGTGAAGCAAACAACTCTATTTAAAATGCCTTGTGCATAAGAATGATAGCATGGGAATGACAGCCTAATGGCATGAATTAGACAAATACAATCTCTACTGTCAAAAGTCATTCACACAAAGGACTTCTATTTCAGAAGGTCCTGTCTATAGTTATCTTTATTAGGATGCAAAGCAGGCAGTAGAAAGTTAAATATCTAAGATGAAAACAGTTAATATTTTAAGTCAACATTCCAGCACTTTTCAAGCTTGGAGTACAAACCCAGAGCAGTGGAGTGTTTAAAGTGCTCCAAATAGTTGCAGACTAGGGCTAGTGATGGCGTGAACCTGGAATTTGATGTTCGCGAACGGCGAACGCGAACCTCCGCAAAAGTAACCCCACCAAACGAACCCGGCGAACGCCCCTAGACCTTCAATAAGGGCAGGTGCAACATTTAAAAAACAAACGGAACCCTTTCTTTGGCAACAATAGTGTTTGGAAAAGTTATTCTCAAGGGAACTAAACAATGGAAAATGACATGACAGAGGGGATCCATGGCAAAACTCCCAAGAAATTTTTTTTTTCACGCAATAAATCCGCACAGAAGGATTTTTCTACCAATGATAGTTCAATGTGGATTTTGAACTAAGAAGAGGGGAGTAGCACAAACTAAACATGGATTGTTAAAATGCCTGTGTGAATTCCACACTGAAACAACTGTGAAGATTGCTTTTCACGTTGCTAAGCTTAAAAAGGTGAATTTAAATTTTTAAATTGGGACATGGTGGAGATGGAAACAGGTGTGGAGGACACTGGGGGAGATGTCATTATGGCGACAATGGTGTGTGATGGTCAGTGTGGAGTGACACTGGGGAGATGGTAAGTCATGGTCGGACCACTGGTGTGATGGTCAGTATGGCAGGACACTGGTGGTGATGGTCAGTGTGTAGGACACTGGTGGTGATGTTCAGTATTCGGGACAATGGTGGAGATGACCAGTGTGAGAAGACAACTGTGGTGATGGTTCTAGTGTGGAGGACACTTGTGGAGATGGACAGTGCTGGATGACACTGGTTGGTGATGGTCCATGTGTGAGGACACTGGTTGGTGATGGTCAGTGTGGAGGACACGGTTGTGATGGTCAGTGGTGGAGGACACTGGTGGTGATGGTCCAGTATGGCGACACTGGGGGAGATGGAAGTGGGAGGACCCTGTGGTGATGATCAGTGTGGAGGACACTGGGGGAGAGGATTCCCCATGGAGGGATGGATGGGATATTCAGTGAAGACTGTAGAATCACACAGAACAGTGCCCTAGCTAATGGTTCCCCATAGCAGCAGCAGCAGCTACTCTTTCCTTACTCTCTCCTTCTTCAGCAGAATGTGTAATGGCGTCCTGTACTTGTATGTTATAGGGGGTGTGAGGGTCTGTGAGGTGGGGGGTGCTCATTGGCTGATTATGTCTGCTGACCTGTGACTCACAGGGGTCAAAGTTTTCTGCATGTTAAAAGATAGATGGGCTAAAACCGACTCGCCATATGTTCGCGAACATGGGCGAACGCGAACATGCGATGTTCGCCGCGAATAGTTCTCTAGTTCTCACTAACTAGGGCACATTACATTATTTATACCACCATGCCCTTGGAAGATCTGTATATAGATAAGAAGATGTTATAGAGCTCATCAACATTTATCCTTTTTTCAGATTTTATAATGATCCAGAAACATGGGCAATAGATCAACAATTTCTTTGGGGACCTGGTCTTCTAATTACCCCTATTCTCAACCAGGTAAGTGAAACTATGCTTAAGCATACAACATTGTTACTTTTATTATTTCATCAACATCTGAGAGAATTCACTTGTGTGAAAAAGCCATTTCAGCAGAAAATCATCTGAAATTTCACCATATGCTCAATTACATTTGCATTTTGCAATGAAATTTTACAAACAGATTCATAGCTATAAACTTTTCCTATAGAAAAAAAACTAAGGACTTTCTATGATAATAAAATGCAGGTCAACATGTGATAATGTGCATTGTATAAATCTTTAATGTTTGTTGCAACGTTCTTTGTATTAAATGTCAGCACACAATACAATGTACATCTATGCATCAAAAATGTACATCAATGCATGGTAAAGCTCGTCATATTTCTGTATGTGTGCTGTTTTAGGGCTACCTGTGGAATATTGTTAAAAACCTCTTATACCTTCTTTATATATGTTAGAAATGTATATCATCAGGAAAGATTTAAATATTTTCTAGTAACATTGCATACTAGTGTAATGTAGACATTTGTTGACTTATTACACAACATTTTCAGGCAATTTAGAATAATATAATCTGTAAAAACAAATCATACTGAATAGTATGTACATTTTACTATGTAATATTAATAAATACAATATATTTATTAATCTGTTTCCTTTTTTTTGGTAATTTAGGGCTCAGAATATACTGATGCTTACATTCCTGATGCTGTGTGGTATGACTATGAGACGGTAAATAGATTTTTTTTTTTAAATGCATCTTACAGTTTATCAGTTGTAAATTATAGAATTAAATAGATTATATTTGTATTTCTAATTGTAATGTATAAAAGTACAGCTGATCTAATAGGACACTAGAAGAAGCATCATGAGTTTCAGGTAGACTGTTGCTGCTGGCTTAATGTAACACACATAGTGTAGTTACAAAAAAAGTCTAAAATAAATTACCTGCTAATGACACATAAATATTCTTACCATTTGCTAATATTTAATCGCCTTTTAAAGTAAATTTGCCACAAAAGATCTATGGATACAGCCATTACCAACCTTCTAGACAATATATATATATATATATATATATATATATAACTGTTCCTCTAAATTCTGTTCTTCTAACTATATTGTATACACTGATTCATGGGAGCATAGCCAGGGGGACAATCAATATCTGATATTGATGCTTTATTTAAACCCCAAAGTGGACCCTTCTGCCAGCCAATCAACATGGAAGAGTATGAACATGGGTCAGCCATGTCAGTTCTGATGATTGAGCTTTTTTAAGTCATATAAATTCACAATGGTGACCTGTACCATATTAAAACTATTTTAGCATGGTCAAAGTAAAATGTAAAAAATCATGCATATGTATATTTGTGAATTGATCTTTTTTGCAGGGTGCAAAGTCCACATTTAGAAAGCAGCGAATCAGTATGCATCTCCCAGCAGACAAAATTGGTCTTCATCTTAGAGGAGGTTATATATTCCCCACTCAAAAACCAGCTAATACTACAGAATACAGGTATGAAAACAAGCTTGATTGGCGTTAGAAGTAGTGGCTAATATTGGCGTCACGCTCAAGCAATAATACTTCTATGACTTAATTCAGTGTCTGTCATATGCAATCATCATCTGTGCTAATTGTGCACCTGCAGGAGAAAGGCCTCAGACCAGCTTGCTCTGCCAGTCTGCCGGTTATGTATCCTCATATAACTTTCCTCTGGCTCGTTCTATCATTTTAATCATAGGCTATTGTTGTCATTCTGTGGCCAAATTCAATTGCTTAATGCTCTCATCTGTTTAGAAAAGAAAGTACATAATGTAACTTAAATTTCAGATTTGAGGGAACAAATGCTGGATAGATTGTGTATAACAGAATATTCTGTACCTTTTACAGAGCTTGATTGTACCATCTGTGGTCATTACATTAAGAATATTATTTTTATTTACAATGTAGACTTTGTTGAAATAAGCAATATTATTGTCATTATGTTCTGTACATGCTGACAATAACACAAATCTGCAGAATAGTTGGAATTAAATATATGATATATAAAACAGTTGGAGATGAAAGCTGCCATCAGTGGCCAGTTATATTCAAGCTGTAAAGCTGAAAAGTCATGGGAGCCCGCTGAATGATTGAGTTGGGTGTTACCATTTCTTTT
>CM070035.1:51699743-51723346 GCA_036250615.1 Ptychadena robeensis | reverse complement strand
TTGTTAAGTATCACTTAGATATTTATATTTAAGCCTAATTAATTAGTTAATGATACAATTATGTGGTGGGGTTAAGGTTAGGGCGAGTGGTGCTTGATAGTATGGTTAATTTTTGTGGATCGGGGGTTAAGTTTAAGGGTTTGAAGGGTTAAAATCAATCTAACCTCCCCAATCCCCATAACCTTAACCCTCGGAACCCTCTAACCTCACCCCTCCCCCCCAAACATTGACACTCGCAATCTAGGGGTGCACATATCTGAGGAGCTCAGTAAAAATTTTAGTACGAGGAGATGGTGTGTGGTACTCACCCTATATGTAGGGTGTTCTTCCTCACTGTCCCACTCACTGTCCTCTGCATCAGCCTCCTGCATGGTAGATTCTGCTGCAGATGGACCTCCCTGTTCCTTTTTGAGCCTCCGATTTGCTGTCTCCACCCACAGGTCACCAGCTGGCTTTGGGTGAAATGTAACCCCTAGTAATGTTTGAACCCCCAGATCTTATACCTCAGTAGTGAGATTTTACTCTTAGGCCCGTCTAACTCCACATACGCTATTGGATTCGCTAGGTTCCGTCAAGCCTCCACCAGCCCCTGGACCAGGGCTCTGACGGGCTGTGGAGAGCCTGTTAAGGGGGGTTTCCACATCCGTCTGGACCCCCTCCGCTAAGCGCATTGCGTGGGGGGGATCCCGATGGAGCAAATAGACTTTAGCTGCTCGGCGGATGCTGTGTTCAGACATCTTCCCATGCAGAGATTCAATGTACTCCACTATGTTAAGCCCTGCATCGGCGGAACGACTCAGTATCTGACAGAGAACACAGAATCTGCTGCCGGTCACACTCACATCGGGAAGGAGGAGAGGGGGCCAATGGGGATGTGTGTCTCTTCTTTCTGGCTGTGCAGGGAGCACAGGTCAAATCTACAAGCCAGGCTGAAAACAGGTGGTGGAATGCCGTTCCGGTGCGTTCCCCCAGAAAAAAAGCCCTGCTTTTACTTGTATGTGATGAGTTCCTTCTCAATTTCACCATATAGAGATGGTCATTGGGAATGAGCCAATGAAAACTCATGTTTATGTTGATTTATACATTAATACATCTTACTGACCATTTCTTAAAACTGTAAAAGCAATGATATATCTGTATGGCACCATATTATGGCAATAAGTTATAACTCTATTAACATGGGTAACTGCCTCTCAACATCTTAGTAGCCCTACAGTTTTAAGTGACAAAATTGACATGAATTTAGAGAATGAGCAACATATTTTTATAATACAATAGTAATATTGAGTTGTGAGGTTTGCTTTTACAACAGTAATAAAATGTCTTTAGGTAAGCAAACTAAATGGTTCCTTTGTGCATTATTTTATTTTTTATATGATTCATTGTGTATCTTTGTACTTTTTCTTTCTCTGGGAAAGCTTCTGCTTCTGAATATAGATTTGTAGCCCTCTTTGACATACACAAGTTGATTCCAAATAGCCTACTATTAACTAAGCATACATGTGACAGAAGACGTTCACATAGGCAAAGCATTTCCACATAAAAAGGTTGTCATTATTTATTTATGGGGTGCTTACCAAACCTTTTGCCCATCTTTTGGCATAGTTGTACTATTTAAGCATTATGCCTTCATAAATGAAGGAAAGTGAGGGACAATAAAAAGTTAAACAAAGGATGATTCAGACTTATTATACAGTCCTTAATTGTTAGCAGTGTGGTAATTGCATCTTATCACTAACTATATTAGAAACATTACCCCCTTACAGTTGCATAAAATATTACTTTCAGCATTCAAATGGACATAGCATTAGGCATATGTCAACTTTCCAGCAGAAGATGATTTCCAAGCACTTGTATTAATCATCATCAAAGGTCTGCAAATATAAAAGCAATTTAGTAGGGAGAAAAGAGAAGAAAAGTTTTGCTGAGATGAATGTATACAGGGTCTCGGTGCCGGTGTTGCTTGTATAGCTGAACTTGATCTAGCATAATCCTAAAACACACCACCAATAAAAGAAATGTTACGTGTCAAGCCTGACATTTGGTCAGAGTTAAATGTCTCTGAGAAAGGTGAACAGTTTCATTATCCTGTCAAAGCCTAGTGGAAAACTATTTTACAGTTCATGAAAAGATAAGAATTAGGTACGATCCCATAAAACATTGGTTTAGTAATTGGAAGATTTGAGAGCTGTCTCAGGAATTTTCCATTTTCTCCCCTAACTACTCAACACACATAAAAAGGTTTTGAAGCAAAAAATATTGTCTTTGCTTTGGGCAAAATTTGTACAAAGTATTACTGACATGCTGTTTGATGTATATAGTTCTGACTTTTTCTGAATATTGTTATCATCCTCAAATATTTACATAGCACTGACATGGTAGACAGTGAATTAGAGAGTTTATAGACATATCATATCACTATATCATTATTTTTCAGAAGAGCTCATACTTATGCTTTACTTACATTTTAGCTGGGGATGGGGTGCAATAACTCTACCAATATGACTTTGGAAAATGGGAAGAAACAAGCAAACCTGTAGAAAGGCTACAAGCTCCTTGCAGATAGTGTCCTGGAGATTTCAACCTGGGAACATAATGCTGCATAACCACCATACCACCCACCATACATATGGTTAATATCAGCTTTTTAATTGAGGTTTAAAAGTAATTTTCCTTCACAACGTTGTGTTTATATCACAGCTACTTATGTCAAGGTTTATCCAAAAAAGAATGCTTCAGTAGAGGCGACCGGTATTGTTCTATGGTTCCAGCAGTATGAATGGTCTGTCCCATTCATACAGCTGAAACCATAGAATGAGATCATTGTCACTCTTTGGATCCTGAGGAAATTTAAAACTTGCCGACTTATGTGAATAAAGTAGCCTTCTTGAAGACTTCTTTTTTGCATAAACCTTGACATAACCAGTGGTTTGCACAATTGGAACCCACAAGCTACCTTAGTGCGACCAGAACCAACAATGCTGAGTAAAACAGTGTGAGAATATCTTTTTAGGCCCAACTCTATTTAAGGCTGCTGGCAGATTAGACCAATAAACCACATTAATTGGCCTTTCTCCTACACCTAGAGCTGTGTGCCACTGGCACATCCATTGAAGATCAATGAACGTGTCTGCAAGACACAGACAAGCAGGGCCTGATGCTGTTCGGGTGCTGCTTTTTCACATATCTTTAATGCTAAATTAATAGAATACGTTACCGTCGATGCTGGGGGAATGCACCTAAGCCGCAGGCTAGTTGCAGGAATTCTGCCTTTGAATTGGCCAAAGCACAGGCAAAAAGAGGTGGAGAAGCTTGTGGCCAACTCACATACAGTGCAGATGTAAGAACCGCCCCCAGGCAGATCTTCCATCTGCATCCGCACTGTGTGTGAGTTGGACTCAAGCAGCCCAGCTCACAGACAGAAACACAGAGCCACAGTAAAGATCAGCCCACGGCAGATCTCTCCTATGCACTGTGTTATATGTCAGACATTAAATCAATGTAAACATTCTCACAATTGTATTTCCAATGCTAAGTACATACATACTTTCTTATTACCAAGTCCAAATTTTCACACAGCCAAAGGCTTTGACTAGTTTTCTTGTTTCTATGCTTGTCTTTCCTATACTAGCCCTATTAAACCTCATTGTTTAGCATTGTCTCCATAGCTACTGTAAGAGAAGATATGTATTTCTTATTATATTAATAAATAAAATATAAATGTCTGTATTACGATACTTTATGCTTATTCTAATCATATTTAAATGTGATATTGCTTGCTCAATTTTTTATTATGCAAATAATGCTAATTTTTTTTATTCCAATTTGTTTTAGTCGTAAAAATCCTCTTGGCCTTTTAGTTGCTTTGGATGATGCACAGTCTGCCAAAGGAGAATTCTTCTGGGATGATCTAGAATCTAGAGGTAAATGCCAATACTTGTTAATGTTCCTTGTAATTTCAGCAATAAAGATGCCTTTTTGTGTTGTTCCTTTTGGTTTGGTCAGAGGCTCTTAAAATATTTCCATGCAAAATGTACATGTCTTAAATGCTTCAATAAGAATTTTAATGTACTGTTATCCTGGGGCTAGACACCCAATAAAAATAAATATTGCAGTAAAATTATACAAAATTATACAAAATTACTTTACTTAGTATTCTCATACAATTGTTCAGATATCAATGTTTAACCTAAAACTATTAATAAAAGTAGTCAAGTTCTATATTGTTTAGATTAAAGTAGAGTAAACTTGGTTAACTAAGAACAAGAAAGAAAATGAACCTAAGCCTAAATAGTAACAGCATAATAAATAATATTAAGCATTATTATCCTTCTGCACACATACTAAATACCAATACAAACAACATATGGTCAGCATAGCATCCTAGAAATCATAAGAGCCCATCCAACCCATGTGGTTTACAGAAAAGCTGTGATTAAAGTAACTACCAGGGAATGTCATCATTAACCTAGTAAACACTCTCCTAGTAAACCTGCTCTGTATATATATTGTGGCAACAACAAGTATGTTTGTTCAAGGTTCCATCAATATATTGGTTAAGAATGTCCCTTATTCTTGTATAGATTATTGTGTTTTTTCTGTGAAAAATAAAATCTGTTGTTCACAGTGCTAAAAACATTAACCAGTGTAGGGACTGTTTAGTATAGTTAATTAGGCCAAAAAATGAAGAAAGCTGAGAGATGGACCTAAGGAAGAAAAAACTCCCCAAAGTGGACATTATAGATGATTGGTGGGCATTGTAGATGATTGGTGATCTGGCTCTCTGATGGTACATGTTTGAGCATATTTGAGCCAAACCATGGCAGTAAACAAGCACTAAGTGGTTAAGTTTGTAGTTGTATGTGCATAGCTTTTTTGGATGTAATACCCCACGGAGTCTGTTCTGGAGACTCCAGTAAAGGGAAAGATTTAAACAAGAATGGACACCTTCCAAATCCTGTAGCTTTACACTTTTACATAATTTTGTAGTTGCACAGAATTATGCTATTTTATCATAATTATGATTCTAACTGGCAGCTGAAATAAAATAATGTATTTAGTGGCAGGTAGGGTCACACATTCACATACAATTTATAAAGTATAACATGTATAGATGAAGGTAGGGAAGGTGTCAAATAGATTGACACCAGCTTATATCATGGGTAAGGAGAGGCATAAGGTGCTGGTCACACAGGAGTTATTAAAGGTACCAGTATCAAAGAAGTAAGGAAAGGTTACAGAAATGTTTTATTTTATTTTTTCTCATAATGCTGCACTCGGTACCCTATAATTTCAAAGTAAAAAGAGACAATTTGTAAATTGAGAAATACTGAAAACATTACATAGTATTTGGACCTTTTGCAATACTAACCGTAGTAGGAAGTGCATAGAGTTTGAAAAAGAAATAAGCAGCAGAAAGGATTGAGGAATACTTTTTTTTTTGGTCTAATGAAACCAGAGTTCAACTGTTTGGCTTTAATTCCAAAAGCTTGAAGGGAAACTAGACATAACCTGTCCATTACCATACCAACAGTGAAGAATGTTCGTGGTAGCATCAACCATCAACCGTTTTACCATCCAACATGACAACGTGACCCAAAGCACACACCAGACAATGCAGAAGGGACAAATCAGTGAATATCCTAGAGTACTGATCCGATTGATATTAAACAAGTCTGGAGAGACCCGAAAATACGTGTTCACTGACATTCACCATCCAACTTGACTGAGCTTTAAGGAGATTTGTTAAAGAATATGACAAAAAGTACCTCAATGTTTGATGCATCATACCCCCCCCCCCCCAAATAAAATACTTGAGGCACTTTATGCAGTAGGTAAATGGTCTGGAAACATATGTACAGTTGAAACCATAATTATTCATACCCCTTGCCCATTTTGGCCTAAAGTTACTTTAATTCAACCAGCAAGTTTGTTTTTGACAGGAAATTACATAGGCGTCTCCCAAAAGATAATAATACGATATATAAGAGACATTTTTGTGGGAAAAAAAACATTTCTCAGCTTTTATTTACATTTAAGCAAATAGTGTCATGTCCAAAATTATTCATACCCTTTATAAAAATCCAAAGTTCTATACCATTCCAAATAGTTCAAGCTGTTCTAAAGCATCCTTTAGTACCCTGACTAAGTGGGAACAGCTGTTTTAATCAACTCAACATTAAAAAATACAAGAAGTACCGCACTGTGGAAAATCTCAGAGGTGCTGGCCAGGAGGATAGTGAGAGAGGTGAAAGATAGTGATGGCCGAACTGCCCTCAAGGCGGACAGTTCGGCCGCGAACAAGCATGTTCGCCCTCCTTCTCGCCAGCGGACAGTACGGGTGTTCGACCCGCCCTGTTCGCCGGCGAGAAGGAGCCCTCTATTCTTCCTCCGGTGGGATCATAAGCAGCGAGATCCCGCCGAAGGAAGAATTTTTCACTGAAGACCGGGTAGAGAACCCCGTCTTTCAGTGAAAAACCGTCTCGCAAACCCGGATGTTAGCACACCAGGAACTATGAGTTCCAGGTGCTGGATGTGTCGTCACTGACGTCACATCCAGGTTTTCAGATTCAAATTCCCCGCCTAGAGGTGGGGAATTTGAATCTGTCCGCGAACGGGCGATGCAGACCAAGGAGGACACCACTTCTCCAGATAAGGCACACAAAAGCTCGCTTGGCATTTGCAAATGCTCATCTGGACAAAGAAGAAGACTTCTGGTCTTCTGTGTTATGGTCAGATTAAATGAAAATTTTTGTAAAGTAAAAAAGGAGAAGCCTTCAACCCAAGAACACCATCCCCACTGTCACACATGGTGGTGGGGAACTTAATGCTTTGGGGGGGGGTTCTGCCAATTGACCAGGGTACCTAATCACAGTAAATGGCGCCATGAAAAAAGAGCAATACATGAGGATTCTCAACGACAACATCAGGCAGTCTGCAGAGAAACTTAGCCTTGGACACCAATGGACATTTCAGCATGACAATGACTCAAAACACACACCAAAAGTGGTGAAGAAAGGGTTAGCAAACAACAACATTAATTTTTCAGTGGCCTAGCCAGAGTCCTGATTTGAATGCAATTGAGAATCTGTGGAGGGAGATAAAGATCAGGGTGATGGTAAGAAGACCCTCCAACCTGAAAGATTTGGAGCTCATTGCTAAAGATGAATGGGCAAAAGACATTGCAAAAGCTGGTCTGCAATTATAGGAAGGGTTTGATTGCTGCAATAGCTAATAAAGGCTTTTATATTGATTATTGGGAAGGATATGAATAATGAGACAATTTTTGCACAAATGTAAATAAAAAAAAATTTTTTTTTCACAAAAATTCCTCTTGTACATAATCTTATTATATTTTGGGAGACACCTTTTGCCAGGGGTATCAATAATTATGGGCTTCACTGTAACTATACCCATGCACCCAGTTTTTAGAGCAGGAAAACCAGAATTATTTTTTTTTATATGTTTTCACATCAATTGGGTTAATGCAATAGATTAAATGAATGCAATATCAAATTCAGCTAGAAGATGTCACTAACAGCAGTACACTCACAGCACAGCACAGCACAACATAATCTTCCTCACTGACTAGATAGATGGCAGTTCATCTATCTCTCTCTACATTGCTTATGCCAGCAGAGCTCTGACGCTGACAGCTCCCCGGCTAATCTCCTTGCCGGGAGAGCTGACGGGAAGCCACTCGGCCGCAGGGGTCGTGCATTCGGACCATAGGACTGAAAAATACAGTACATATATTTTAAACACATTGAAACATTGTCTAAAATTATGTTTTTCATTTAGTATTATAGAGTAGATTAATGGGAGAAGAAAATATGAATACACATACAGGCACTTGTTACTTACACTTTTATTTGTCTTTTTAACCAATGTCTACAATTATTATGTTAAATTATAATTATAATTAAATTATGATGACATTTCCAATCATATTAGGTAGAGGAGTAGGTATGTGACATTATAACAACATAACATCTGATTTTGCAATGTAGTCCCAACAATCCAGTATTTATAATTACGTAAAAGATACACATGCAAAAATCAATCAATAGAAAAATTCATACATAAAATATGGTGAAATATCTGTTTACAAAATAATACATATTATATTTTTATTCCTTTCCTACTTGCTAGTTTATAAGGCATTTTGACTGATTATTTTAATAGTGTTGAGGAAGGCAGCTAAACATATTTATTCGCAAAAGGTTTTTAAGCTTGATATAGCCTGCATGTAATTCTGTTTATGTATGTATGAAGCATTGCTTTTTTCACACTACAGAGCAGAATAATTAAATTGATTTACTTAAATGATAACCCCCATTGCATGATGGTAGCACAGTCTCTCTAACTTCAGAGGGAGAAAACCTGTGAGTTTCTTATTTAAATTCCCATATTGATCTTCATATGAATTTTAAAGAGCTACAATTATATCTGTATACCCTGCAAAGGAGGGCACATCTAAAATACTACCACTATACTAATGCCACTATATACACTGCCCAGCCAAAAAGAGTTGCCCCCCCCCCCCAACAAAAGGGTCAGACACACTGAACCACCTTTAGCCTTGATTACAGCTTGCATTTGCTGTGGTATTGTTTCAATAAGCTTATGCAATGTCACAAGATTTATTTCCATTCAGTGATCTTGCATTGATGATGGTAGAGTCTAACCCCTGCACAAAGCTGTCTTAAACACATTCCAAAGTTTCTCAATGGGGTTAAGGTCTGGGCTCGGTGATGGCCAATCCATGTGTGAAAATTATGTCTCATGCTCCCTGAACCACGCTCTCACAATTTGAGCCAGATGAATCCTGGCATTGTCAAAGATCCATTGCTGGAATAACCTGGTCATTCAGTATATTCAGGTAGCTAGCTGACCTCATTCTTGGAGCACATACTGTTGCTTAACATGCAGTAAGTTTCCAGTAGGAGGCTCATACCTATTTGCTTGGTTAATTCCAGGTGGCGATTTTTGGCCAGGCAGTGTATAATTGTATTATATATACACTTATATAACATATTGTATTACTTTTTGTTACAGAATATACTTTTACATTATAGAAAAAAGAGTTGAACTTATCCAGGTGGTGTGGCTAAACAACCAGATGGGGGACGACCCCCACATCTAATTAAATTCCCCCTGTGAGCATCCCAAGGGCAAGGGGACTTTAACGGCCACTTAAGTGTAATACAATAGTATATAGTAAAGTAAAGTAAACAGTTGAAATCAATAACAATTTATTGAACGTAATGATTAAAAAAATAGGGCATGTCAATGTCGGTCGATGTTACAACATTCTTTTTCAAGTATTCGAAACTTCCACATATAGTGGGTATAGGTGAACATTTAAATACACATGTAAAATTATATAAAATAATTTTTGGGTATTCAATACGTTAGTTAAACCCCAACGCGCGTTTCGTGTCAAACTTCCTCAGGGGGTGTGTCTTTATCCAAGTAGAGTAGCGAAGCACCGAAAGACCAATCATTGAGAAAAATGTCGGTCAGAGCTCCTACTAGGGGGCAACCATAGGTGAAGAGCGGGAGGCCAAAACAAACTGCCCGGCATCGGGCAAGGCCAGGACAGACCTGTAACTTATAACAGATCATAAGTGTAGTGGTGCCAATTGTATGAGTAGATCTAATAGAGTAGACTTCTTTTAGGGAGTATTAGAGTAGGCTGGTAGATCATGTCAGATACAGTATGCAGGTGGGGTCCAGACTCCTTGTGCTCCAGAATATACTTTTACAGTAAGATGTATGTACCATTCAAACTTTCTTAAAAAAACTATGGTCCAATGAAAAATAGGGGCTGTTGAAAGGGGCCATGATTGGGAGAAAACATGGTCATGGGACCAGTCAGTCAGATGAGTGTCTCTTCTCTAAATACAGAGATTTTTATGTTCTACCTAGCTACCTTAGCTGCCAACACTTGATTTTCATGAATGGGACAGGTTGTGGTGTGATGGATCACCCCTTTTAAAAAAGGCTCCAAAATACAACCAAGCAATTAATTTACATACATAAAAATAGTATATATCCAGTTCCTTGCCTGAAAAATTTAATAGTTTATGGCTGTGTATGCCTATGTCCATTCCTATGTTTATGTCCATTTCTTCCATTTAGTCAGTTTGACAAACGGTAAAATAACTGAAACTGCTATTTCATCATGTTGGTTTATTATTAATTGTAGCATGCTAAGGACATAGAGTGACCATATACAGTTTTTTCTTAAACGCTTTAGTATAATTGTATTGTTTTTTCCATAGGCACCATTGAGAATGGCCGATACATATTGTACAGTTTTTCAGCATCCAACGTAGGTATTGCTTCATCATTAAAGCATTAGCTATATTATAAGATTTTTTTATCCTATGCTTTAAATATGGCTAAAGATTAGTAATGTAAGAAACCTATAGTAACAGCAGTACTACTTTATGATGCTTAGTTGTCAGGTTATATAAAAAAATTTAAGATGAAATCCATTTATTTATATTTATTATATATTATAATATTTATATATATATATATATATATATATATATATATATATATATATATATATATATATATATATATATATATTTATTTATATATATATATATATATATATATTATATTATCTTAATTCATTTGATGATTGTATTACATATTTTTTTTAATCTTTTAGAATGTTCTAACTCTTGAAGCAAAGCAAAATTCTTATACAGACCCAAACAATTTGAAATTCGAAGAAATAAAAATATTTGGACTTCCCACTGGTACCACAAGAGTCACAGTGAAGAAAGGTGGCGTGATTCAGTCTTCACTTCATACTTTTACATATAATTCTTTTAAGGTAAAACAATAAATTCTTAAAAACAATTATGTATTCACTAATGTATACTTTTTTCAATAAAACATTATATTAGGGAAAATAAATTAAATAAAGTACAAATCTCCAAGTTTTTTCTGCCTTAGCTTCCGTAACTTAGCTGAATTTATTTGCATTTCTGCTATTTGATTCAAAGAATGAATAGCAAATAGCATCAGGTTAAGTAGACCAGTATGCATATCTATTAGGTTGATTTTGGATATAGTTATTGAAAAATAAAAAAAAAGATTGTTATTGAGAATCAACTGACTTAACATGTTCTCTTTGTAGGTTTTGCACATAACTGGTCTCCAACTGACACTAGGAGAGTCATACACAGTGGAGTGGGATCAGTTGGGTGCTGGAGGTGTAAATGATTCTGAAAAATTTGATTGTTATCCTGAACCCAATGCCAATGAGCAGAAATGTAATGAACGTGGCTGCATCTGGGAGGTGTGTACAACATTAATATTTAATGTATATGTCACTGAAATTAGGAGGACCTGCATAGAGTTTTTGCTAACAAAAAATGTATTATGGCTTTATTCATGGACTGAAGTGACCTGGAAATGTAAAAGATACTAGCAAAACAAATGCTTAATGATGTTTCTGTTAATTTTAGTAATAGCCAGTATTAACTGTTGTCAATTAAGCAAACAATATTAAAATTACAAATATACACAATCTGAAACACTAAATTAGCTGTTAGAGCGAAATTATTTGTGTCTGTGCTAGGGCATCCAAAAGGATGCTTGCCAGGTTTCCAGTGGCAAAATGATTCCTCTACTTCTCCCCCTTCTCCCCTATAAGGGTAACAAGAGGGAATTAAATATATAGTATAGTGTTCCTCTTGTTGCCCTAGTAGTCTCTTTGAGCTTGCTACATTTTGCCACTGTGGATTTTCCTTCCTCAGGAAAAAATTGCTCAATCCTCAAGTATGACTATAGATTATCGATTGGCTTGAGGTCTGGACTTTGGCACGACCATTCCAACACAAAAGTGTTGTTTTAGCAGTATCCACCATCATTATTGCTGGAAGGTGAAACTCTAGCACAGTCTTAAACCACAGAAAGACACAGGTTTTGCTAAAGAATGTCACTGTATTTGGCACCAACCATCTTTACCTCGACTTGGAATAGTTTCTCATTTCCTGCTGCTGATGGTGTTCTTAAGATAATGAGATTTGTTGGGTTTGCACCAGACATAGCATTTTACTTTGTGGCTGTAAGGTTCAATTTTATTCTCATCTAACCACACTTTCCTTGATACATTTGGGGAATTGTCCACATATTTACAACCTACATGCATTTGTTTTCAGTATACACATAGTATTTACTGATTACTGTATTGAAAACACATTCACACGTTTGAAAACACAATTATTCTGTTACAGGAGTCCAGTGTTAGTGGCATACCATACTGTTACTATCCAGAAAACTATGGATACATTGTTGACAATGAGCAGATCACTGCAGATGGTATTATTGTGGACCTATCTTTACCTTCCAGAGCTGCAGGACGATACAAGGCTATTTCCACACCAATTACTAAACTACGTCTTCATGTAATATTTCATAAAAATGATATGTTACAGTTTAAGGTAAATAAATATATTTTCTTATTGTATTTTGACGATGGATAGAGGAAAAATCAATAACAAGTTTAGATGGTGCTTTGGCAAGAAAGAACAAATTGAAGCCAAGTTCATGCCATGCTATTTTTTTTACATTTGATAACTACAGATCCTTATGACTCCTTGGACACTCAGGTATATTCCTAAATGGGAGTAACTATGGTAAATTAAAATCTAATCCTTCAAACATAATAAAAACTTTAGCATGTTGTTGCAACTTCAAAACTTTCTTTAATCCTTATCTTATTCTTATATTACACACAAGATTTGTGTTAGGCTCTTACATACATGATCAAATGTCATTATAAATATTTAATCTGTAAGCAGACTGAAGCAGAGCAAATCTTATTGCAGCAAATGTGCTTGATTTCAGTCTGCATATAATGTGTGTGCTAACGTCAAAATGATGGCATCTCATTGATCATCTGTTATGTATTGCCAGCTTGTGAAATGACTACAAGCTGAACTGAGTATTGTGCAGAAAAAAAATGTTGTATATCATAATATTTTAGCAGTCATGGTCACCAATAAAGATATAGATCTACATTATTGCAACAATGCATAAGAATCAGAAATAATCTTTCAGTAATACACTCCATAAGGAAACTCCCAAGTAAGAAATATCAATGCTAATGCTACTCATCTATTAGGAGATGCATTTTATGTAAATATGTGCCAAGTATTTAACGCAGACCTACAACCTGTTAGGTCACTCTGCAGTATCAGCTCAGCTGATACTGCAGAGATGCCCGACTAAAAAAACAAAACTATTTCTGACAGCGTGAGGGGTGTCTTTTTAGAGACAGCCCCTTCCACTGTGTTACATGTCACCTAGGCAATACATAACAAGCTGCAGGGGTTAAGCCCCTGTGTCTCAGTCTCACAGATGACATCAGCATCACATCTGTGAGACTTTGTGAAGAGGAAAGAGAGAAGCCTCTCTTCACTCAGCCAGAAGCTGACAACAACCCACTCCCCTCTCCCCCTTCACTCCTACACATACAGCGAGTCTCTGTCTGTGTAGGAGAAGCAAGGGGGGGGGGCAGGTACTGCCACCATCAGTAAAAACATGAAGAAGGTAAGTAAGTTTTATTTGTTTTTGTGCAGCAGTTTTCCAGGATCTGAACTGCTGACAGGTAAGTAATGTGCTTATTTCATGTATGTTAAAACTGCTTTAATTGGATTTGAAATAATTGCCTTGCATTCTTTTCATAGATCCTTGATCCTAATAATAAAAGATATGAAGTTCCAGTACCACTCATCCTACCGAGCACCCCAAGTAGTACAGATCAGCGAATGTATGAAGTGGTTGTCGTTAAGGAGAAGATATTCGGACTTCGCATCATACGAAAAAGCAATGGTGCAGTTATGTAAGTAAAATAAGCAGTCTCTGTTTTGGGGATAATAGAGGTCAAGGTCTTCCACAGAGCCATTAAGAGTGGAGATTTAAAAATGCTGATACCCAATGTGCAACCTTGAAGAATCTAGCAGTAACAAGAAATGGGCAAACAACCAGACATGGTCTGAAGAAAGGTAGTCAAATAGGCCAAAAGTCAATGAAAACATTAGAAAACAGGTGTCAGGCATATACAAGTGGACACCAAGTTTGCTTGGTTAAGTTTTGCATGGCACAGAGCGCCATTTCTACAGAAGCAGGAACTGATAATGGATAACTATAGAGAGTATTTTTAACAACACAAAATATTTTTTACATTTAAAAAGAAATATGTAACTGACATTGATATTATTAAGGAACTCTTCTACTTGAGATCTGCTTCAATAAGCATTATGTTTGTATGTACTTTATAATAATAATTAAATTTTTTACTTAATAATAATTTATTAAAGCTTTACTTTAACTATGTATGGGAATCAGGATAACAGGGACCTGTTTGTACTTTTTCTAGATAAAATACTTTTTGTTTCAGAGATAAAATGGTTTTCTTAAGTAAATTAATTAGGCTACTACTTTTTGAAGAGGTCTGTTATTTTAGGGGACCATTAGTAAGCTAGAGGGAATATTTTCAAGCACTTCCCAAGAAACTCATTTGTGCTTTGAAATCAATTGATTCCTCTGTAAAATGTCAGGCTCTCTCTTTTACTCAGATTCAGAACAAAAAGAAATTAGACTTCCATCCAGGGGGATTATTGCTTGTATCATCTGTCCTTTGAGTCTGAAATGTTTGAGACACTCGGATTAGAGATGTTGATAGAAATGCTTAGAGCCAATACACTTTACGAAATAGTCTTTTTAGCACAGTCTAAGCAGATGAATCATACACAGGCTATGAACAACATTTACTTCTGTTGAATTAAATGCTAGTAAAAAATACAGGATATGTCTCTAGACTGTCTGCTATCTATTATGTTTAAATTATGCAAACTTATTTGTGATTTAAATATGATTATATAATATAAATTAATACAATGTTCAATGTAAATATTATTTTTAGGTAATTGTTATACACACTGTATATATAGGTCAAAGAAATTAATAACCAACCCCCCCCCCCCCCCCCCCCCCCCCCCCCCCCCCCCCCCCCCTCCGGCCCCATTCTCCTACTGGTCTGTACAGCACTGTTTAAACTTTCAGTTAGAGAACTTTTATCTGAATGCAATAACAAAAATTTACATACAATGATAAAAAATAGAAAATGTGAAAAACACTTTATGAAAATTTATTTGGTTTATTTTGATAAAATGAAATGTTATAGTTTGGCTCCTAATAGTGTTAAAACAGTGTAGATCACAATATTTCTTGAAATATTACTTTTAAATGAGCCAATGTTAAATTGGCTCATTAAAAAATAATATTTCAAGAAATATTGTGATGTACCAATGGTAGCAACCACCCGAATAAAATTTTTGTTAAAAAAAGGAACCATAACTATTCAGTAGGATGTTCCACAATATATTGTGTACCCAACCCTAGACACCCACAAAGAACCATAACAGAGAAAAAGTAAATCCATACTCTGAGCAAGCTGGCTACCACGAAATCAAGCTTCCTCTTGGGCAGTATCTCATTTGAAAAAAACACCAGTGCAGGAATTCCAGCTGACCCGTCTCAATAATCCTCCATGCGCTAAAGCATTCGGATGTAATGGAATGCACACTCAAGTGTATAGTCCAGTTAAAAACAAAGTCATTTATTAATAAAATCGTAGTAGTATTAAATCCACATCCATTACCATAGGACCCCACAGAACATCCCCTCTTTCCTAAGTTTTTGACCGGACTATACACTTGAGTGCGGATTGTATTACATACAAACGCTTTACACAAAGAACCATCATGTTTATTTTTTAAGAAGTGCCACCCGAGAAAACTTGTTATTTGAAGATGGAATATTGAAAGAAGCTAGACATTGTAGGCAGATATCAATATTCCTTTGTTACAATTGGGGTCTGCAAATAAAGTTTTAATTGTTTAGTTAGAGCATTGTAATGCATATATCTATGACATGTAAAACAGTGTGAAAAATGTATGTTCTGTTCTCCAGCTGGGACTCTGCTTTGCCTGGAATGACATTTGAAGATAGATTTATTCAAATTTCTACACGACTACCCTCTGATTATGTCTTTGGACTTGGAGAAACAGAACATAGAACATACCGCCATGAAATGAAAAGGAGACCTATTGGTCTTTTTGCTAAAGATCAGCCTCCAGGAGTAAGTAGAATAAGTAGTAAGTAAGTAGTAGCAAATTCTTAGAGGAGTGATGCTGTGTGTACAAATGTTTGTTATGGCCATACAAATATATCTCTACCTATTACAAATCACATTCTAGTATTGACAAGTTAAATGAATTACTGGATTCACTTTCACTCATAACACTTATAATACTCTAGAGTGTTTCTAAGCAGCCTCCAATAGAGAAGACCAGTCCACAGAGTATATTTAGAGAACCAACAGAGTTTTAAATAGTGATTTATAAGGTTTCACAAACCTTTAAGGCATTAAAGGTCACTGTGTGATGTGCTTTTAAACAAACCTTCATGTGTGTATTTACATTCTTAACACTTTAATAATATTATTAATTTCCCATTATACAGCCAAAAGCTAAGATTGTCTACCCTTAATATTTGATTGTTGCCTGCATATCATTCATTGGAATTTTGGGTGGGGAGAACATAGAATCTAATGAAGGTGATAACCCACCACTTTTTGTATATATATATATCACCCACCACTTTTTGTATATATATATGACCCACCACTTTTCCAGACAGTGTTCATATTGTTTTAACATTCTCAGTTATCTATTAAATATATAAGATACACATCTCCCATTTACCCACATTTTAAAGAGCCAGTAATAGGGAGAATGACCAAGAAAAAAAAATCCAAAAGAGTAGTGGAGTTACACATTCAAAGTGGATAGTGGTACAATTATGGCAAACAAGTACTCTATCAAGTTTTTTATGCTTTATTTTAGTTGTGTTAAAGCACAAAAGCAAAATATTTTTAGGAAATCTGCAAACAATTCACAAATATATTTCATTTCATTTCAGGACCATCTAAATTCCTATGGTGTTCAGCCATTTTACATGGGGCTGGATAAAGAAGGCAATGCTCATGGTGTTTTTCTGTTAAACAGCAATGCCATGGGTAAGTATTTACATTTTATTATGCTTTCTTTAAATGTCCAGAAGAAAATAACTCCAAAGATGTTTTAGTCTTGGTACAAAAATGGTTTTAGTTGTTGCATAACAATATGAAAGAAAACTAACCTTATCTACAAGATTGATCTCATCAACTCAAATGAAATCAATTATGTAATTCACCCATCATTTGGGAGAGTACCCTTTACAATATTTGAGGGGAACAAATCAAGTTAAACTGTACACATGTATGATGCTAGCGCCCATAAGGGTTGCATTGTGTACATGATTGAGAACATATTTGTTTAATTGCCAGCTTAAAGTAAATCTTGCACCAAAATTGTAAGTTCCACTTATTTAACATGGACCCTTATTCCCATGCTAATATGCTAAACTTAAAACAACAACCCTTTGAGGAAAAAATACCTTCCTATAATACTCCCTGCCCTGCAGCACTGAACATTATCATCTTAACCATTTTGTTAGGTCAAATGTAGCAAATGAAATATTTAGAGGAATAAGTCTCCTTTTAGTCTTAAAATTCATACAGTTAAGGGTTAATGTTTTCATTCAGATAACTGGAGTGAGTCAGAACACACTTTCTTCTTCTTTAGGTATGTGGTCATGCACATGTAATTCTCATTTTTTAAAAATGAGAACATGAAAATGTTAAATATTGTTAGAACCTATACCGTTTACCATATAGTGTTACCTAGTCAATAACTAAATATACTTTTTGCCAAAAGCTTTGACGCTGTATAACTTCACTTTATTTGAATAAAGGTGTTTGTATAGCCCCACTGCAAGGTGGAGATAATTCTGAATTTGGAAATAGGTTATCATAGTACATTATTTGAGATGTTATACTTTTTATTTAATGTTGTTAATTTCCTGAATCTCTAACATTGAATTTTACTGGCAGATTTGACATTACAGGAAACACCTGCCCTAACATACCGCACTATTGGAGGAGTTTTAGACTTTTATGTAGTTCTGGGTCCTAAACCAGAGCTTGTTGTCCAACAATACACAGAGGTAAGTACCCTTTATTTGGACCACTGTAGGTCAATACATGAATTACAAGAAGCTCTGTTTATTCATTGTTTTTTTTACTTATTTTCTTAGCTTGTTGGACGTCCGGTGATGCCAGCCTACTGGGCACTTGGATTCCAGCTGTGTCGTTATGGATATCAAAATGATACAGAGATTGCTGATTTGTATGAAAATATGAAACGGGCTCAGATTCCATACGTGAGTACCAGAATGCTGCATTAGCTTACTGCTGGAACTTGATACAAAATTAAATTCTCCCCTATACTACTTTCCTATGGAGTTAAATATTTCAGTCTCATATTTTACTGCTTTAGGGCCCTTTCTCAGTAACCTCGCTGCTGCACCCAAGGCCACGTTGCTGGTGTTAAACCATGGTTATACTCTGGCACAAAAATGTGTGGTGCAGGCTGTTTGTGTTATCATCTCTGGGAGCAATTATTGAAAATGCTATTCCACTACCACACAGATAACCACACACCAACTAAAGGCTGGGAGATAAATCCCACATACTCCCACTACTCAAATATAGAGTGAAGTATTCCAGTTCTATACTTGATTTAATGTATTTTTATCCTCATCAAATAAGAGAAATTGATTAAGTGGTAATTATATTATCTTTAAAATATTTGCTTTTGCAGGATGTACAATATGCTGACATAGACTACATGGAGAGACAACTGGATTTTACACTTGGTGACAATTTCACAGGACTGCCAGCTCTGGTTGACCGAATTAGAACAGAAGGAATGAGATTTATTATTCTTTTGGTGAGTTATCTCTTTGTGAACAGAAAGTGAGACAGTGTAGAATGAAAAAGATAAAAACTCACTCTTTTTTGCATGTATAACAGAGTGATGTACCCAGTTTTCTCTAGTCAGTATTTAATGATGGGCATTTACATTTTAAATTGCCTTTTCAATATGTTCTCCAAAAGTGCTACACTTGGAAACACAATAAAACTCAGTCCAGCAGTGAATCAGTAGTGATTCAAGTTTTAAGCAATAGTGGAGCTCTGCCTTCAGAAGGCAAAATATACCATCAACTTTTTTTTTTCCAAAATCTTTATTGAAAAATTATTCATAGTACAGCATTTTTGGGTCAAAATGAAAAGATAATAACCGTTGGCAAAGATATAACCATCAACTTAGTTGGCCTCCAGAACTTCAGTTCTTATAGAATGTTACTTTAGGATGCAAAAAGTGATGAAGGACGAATAGCTTTTTATCAGCCAGCAGGGTCAAATAATACAGGCAGTCCACCAACAGGAGAGAAGTCTAAAATGTCAAGAGTAAACATGAAGGTACATTAGCCAGACAAATTGTCCAAGGTAGTTAGAGTGATTAGGAGGTGGGTAATTTTAAAGATCAGTCAAGACAAGGTCAGTAACAGGGTATCGAAAATACCACAAGCCCTGCTCTATTGTCTTCAGGCCCCCATACACCATACAATCTTTCCATACAATTTCTGTACAATAACATTTTGTTCTACCAAAACCATGTTATATGAGGACCTTTCTAAACCTTCCAATCACTGTATTCTATTAGGGAGGCCACTATACTACACAGTTGTTGGTAGATCTAATGGGGATTGTATAGATCGATCTTAAAGTGTATGGGGGGCTTTAGGCTTCACGGAATGAACACTGAACCTGTGCATCTATACGCACAGCGCTGGCCAGTACTTATTGAGCAGAAACTGAAGTTTGTCAGTGTAAATTAATTTCAACTAATAATATTTGTTCTTTACATGTTTTTGTTTTTGTGTACCATGTATAGGATCCTGCCATTTCAGGAAATGAAACCAAACCCTACCCAGCCTTCACCAGAGGTGTTCAAGATGATGTTTTCATCAAATGGCCAGATAGCAACGAGATAATATGGGGAAAGGTATCTGACTGTGAAATAAACTTGTTATTATACATTATCCTTGTTTTTGAAAAACAATATGCTAACCTATATTTTATATGTTTAAAGGTCTGGCCAGATATACCCGATGTCTTTGTTGATACATCTTTAGACTGGGATACACAAGTTCAGGTGATATTTCCATTTCAGTTAATTTCTTATGGCTATAGTCCATAGTTGCTAAAAGTTTTACCAACAGAACTGGTTTTGGATGTGTTTTTTACCAACAGAACTGGCTTGTTTTGTTTCATTTTTATCCTAGCTTTATAGAGCGTATGCTGCATTCCCCGATTTCTTCCTTAACCAAACTGCTAAGTGGTGGCACCGTGAAATTGAAGAATATCGCAGAGACCGTCTCAGGTTTGACGGACTGTGGATTGTAAGTAAAAAAATTAAGCTAATTAAAGTTTTGTCAAGAAATAATTGTAGTAATACTAATATTATACTATTAATATATCTATCTCAAATAATAATGATGATCATAGAATTGCAATAAAATAAAAAAATGCATGTTGTTGACTTTCTTTTTCCAATATATATCTCCAATAGTATATTAAGCATACTGTGTCTTTAATACGCAGCAGTACTTACAAAGTTGCATATGGTTTTGAGTCTGCAAAGATTAGTTATAAAGAAGTCACCATATTGAGCTTTCTATATCATAAATCATAACTCCCCCACAGTTGTATAATTTCCTATAATTAGCACTATGTACCAAGGGAGTATGAGATTGAAGATGTACTGTAACTCTCAGATGAAAACATTCTCTAAAAACATCTAAATTAGGAGAAACTAACTACTGAAAACAATATTACAAAATATAAAAGCCTCATTGTTTTAGCAAATTAATCTTAATAGTTTATGGAGATCAGTCTGGGATTTTATGATAAAAAAAATATAATAAACAAATAATACTTAGTGCAACACTAGGTCAAGTGTGGGGGGGGGGGGCTCCCCCCTGGGACTTTAAATAGGCCATAGTGTAACAATAAAGTATTATTGCTTAACCGCCCTAGCAGTCGGGACGGCACCATCTCGTCCAGCGCTGCTACTCCCACTATCGTACTGGATGAGATGGTGCCGCCCAGTGAACATCAGGGCACCGGCAGAGCATACTTACAGTTTTGGGGAGGCGGTTTTGAAATTTAAAAGTACATTGCATGAAATCATTTTTCTTTGTAGAAAACGGATTTCTATGTGCTTCTATGTACAAAATATCGCCAGAATAAAAAGTCTCTGGTGCCCCAGATGTGCTCATTTGCAGTAACCTTCTCTTCCCTGGTGTGATTTTACCACATCCATCACACCAGGTTAGAGAGGTTAACTCTCTAAAATTACCATTGAAGTCTATGGTGCACTTATGGTACAGAAATCTGGACCTCAGCAGTGCGCTAGGGAGGTGAAAGAATAAATAAATAAATCTTTAATATACAGGATGAAATCTGAAATGGCATAGGATCTTGACTCGTAGAGCGTATGCTGCATTCCCCACCATGACAACAGAACTTGAAATTTAACTGAATTATGGAAGGAATGATTGGAGTTGGGTCAACTGTTGCTGAGCACTATCATCACACTATCAATAAGGAACTGACACCTGCAGACAAAAGCTTTCAAGATAACCAGTGTTGTTTCTCTTTTCTGTAGGATATGAACGAGCCTGCCAGTTTTGTTCATGGATCTGTTAAGGGTTGTCCAAATACAGCCCTAAACAGACCTCCATATATGCCAAGTAAGAACAATAGCTATGATTTTCCTCCATGTTTGTTTTTTGACACACATAGATAAAAAAGCTTCCTGGTGTGATTCCTTTGTTCCATTTGTCACACGTCAGTTTTAGTTTGATTCTAAGGACAAAGATTTTGTAGTCCATTTTATAACTATACCTCCATTAACCCATTGCCAGGATATGCCAAGACATAGAAAAGCAAGATTTGTTAAGGGAAGATAGTTGATGGTTTGCATACCTATGGCATATTTATGTTCAGCTGTATACCAAGCAGCCCATATAGAATGTAATAATATAATATGTTCATTTGAAGAGTAAACCACAGGGCTGGCACAGCAAGAGTGTTTCTTATTTATTTGAACAATTTAGACCATGTTTTAAATTCCCTATCACTTTTCTAAAACAGTTGTACTTTTCCAATCACCTATAGAACATAATTTTTCTTATGATAGTATATAATATAATAGTAAGGAGAGTTAGGTATCCTTAGTTAGTATAAGAAAGTTAGGCACCGTTATAATACACATAATGGTTTGAGTTAACTAGTCCAAAGAGCCTAGGAGATTGGAGGTTTTATCAAGGATAATGCTTAGCTATAACCAAATAATCACTTTTAAATTCTAAAATGTATTCATCACTTCACATGCTAAAAATATATATGCAATTTACATCAGACAAAAGGGATTTAAAAACAATACCAAGTGATCAGTCCTTTACTATTTGAGAGTTTCTTTTGGGTTCTCCCTGGAAAGTAAAGATTGTTCCACAAATACTCTTATTGGGAAACTTAATTTTTTCTTTATTTAAACAAAAAACAAAAAAACCCCATAAAAACAAAACAGTGATTAAACTTGCAATTATGTTTTTAGAATTGGAATCATCTCATTTGGGATTAGAACACAAGACGTTATGTATGGAAAGCCGACAGTACCTCCCTAATGGAGACGCAGTTGACCACTATGATGTTCACAATTTATATGGATGGTCTCACTCCAAACCAACTTTTGAGTAAGTATTTATTTGTTGCAAAGAGCAATATGCAATATTACTATTACATTTCTTCAATATTTTAGGCAAATATATTAATATTTGTAACAATTATCATGTCAAATAACTATGGATTACTATGGAGGGTAATGTTAAACAATAATTTACCAAATTACACTTCTGTGGCCATCGGCCCCCTATCTACTTGTCAGTTGAGCAAGTAAGTAAGTAAAGTGTCCAGTTTCAAAGAAATTATAAAAACATATGTCTGTTAAATAATATGCTTTATTTGTTAGAACATTAGTGCTATAAAGAAATTAAAGTTATCTTAAATGGTCACTCTTTAAGGAGTATGAACTCCTATAAATTAAGATTACAAGACAGCAGGACATAATGGGCATCGGGTCCCCTGAACATGGGCATACATGAAATAGTAGAATTTATTAATTTATCTAACTGGCACATAAAACATATTTGTATAACCTATATTAGTCTAGTAAGAAAAACATTATAGCCCTCCTCCAAACATGCTACTGTTGCTGTTGTACTGTTGCATTGAAATCAGCATCACATGTAAGCATAATTAATAGAACAAAAGAAAATGGATAACATATACCTTATGATCAATCTTATGATCTTAAATATCCCAGATATTAACCCCCCTGCCATTCTTGATTGCACCATCTCGTTTAGCACTGTCCTGTCAGTACTGCACTGGACGAGATGGGGCTGTCCGGTGGAGATCAGAGCCCCGGCAGCGCAGATTTACCATTCTGCACTGCTACGGTGGCTCTGATCTGAAGAAGAAGCTGCTGAAGGACATC
>CM070035.1:51673978-51690359 GCA_036250615.1 Ptychadena robeensis | reverse complement strand
CCACGACCGCTAGGGAGGGGGGCTTTCCTATTAACTCACAGCTCGTCAGCTCAGTGTATTGGTTATTCTGTTTTATGACCAAATGTACCTTGAAAATATTGCATCCAGTACCACTTACTGTCTCCCTGCCAAAGACAACTGAAATATGTGAACATAATTGTACATATTTATAACATTACCAGTGGTAATATTTGTCACTTTTTTATGAATGATGATACACAAACACAACTCAACAAATAAGTAAGAGCAGATAAACATGAACATGATAATATGAATGACTTTATGTCCTTACTTTTTTTCAGCCGTCTGAATCCAATGAAACTTCTGGTTGCTTTGGATAGCAATGAAAATGCCCATGGACATCTGTTCTGGGATGATGGTAAAAGCATTGGTAAGTGCTATTTAAGTTTGGTATTTAGAAAAGTAAGTTTCCTTTTTAACATATATTGGCAGATTAAAATTATTTTGTTCAGAAAATATCGAGTGTTTATAGTCTAATTCACATAACACCAAATGAGAAAAATAAGGTCAAGGACAGATCATTTAACCATGCTGCAGAATTCTTTTTATAGCATGAACTTATAAAATGCTTTGCTTGTTTTCATAGTGAACTTTTTTTTTCTAAAACAAGATAAACAGATAAATACGATATTTGTGTTCTTTAGTGAGGTACGCTCCCACATTCACCAGTTAGTGACCTGGTAGCTAGATAATCTTTAATAAAGTGGCTCTGTGTGTCAACTGGTCAGCATGATGTGTTCAGCAGTCTCTGAGTCATATGTTTGTTCACCATTATTATTATTACTATCGGTGCACTACTTGATAATTATTAATGAACATATACATGTTATATAGTAATATACATCATGCTTCTACATTTTCTTCTACATTTTCTGCCATTCCATAATTACAAATAATAAAACAATTTACCAACTATAGTTTGTGAGTTAAGCAAGCAGGTAGCTGTGAACACGTGGTCTATACTACATTTAACTCATTTTCTCTGAAATTATTTAATTTTATCAGTTTTATATTACAATATAATACAGCACTTTATCCTTTTTTCAGACTCTATTGAACATGGTATTTATGTGTTGTATGAATTCCACGCAAGGCCTGTAAGTATTTGACATTATTATATGTACATTTATTATATTTAAACAGAGAACAAAAAAGCATATTTAGTTTAATAACTACTAAATAAAAAGTATTATTTAACCTCCCTAACAGTCAGCTACTACCGTGAGGGTTTTAACAATCGCAGCAGAGTATTCTGCTTGAGTTTCCTGCCCTTCCCCCACCCCCACCCCGATTTGTCCAAACTTCGACTGAACTAGGTTTGTCTCAACCACTAGAGAGGTTACAAAAATACATTTGAAAGGGATCAGTTTAATGTCTATTTTGTAATGGGAAATTATGTTTTTTATTTTTTATAGATATGGGGGATAGATAGATTTGGCCAAAAGAGTTTTTTATTATTTAAGAAACAAATGTGACAGCTTTGATTTCACATGTGTTATATTATTAGACTGCTTGTTTCAGATTCAATGTTTAAGCAAATGTTCATCGTCATATCTGTTAAGAAGGAAAAACTTCCTCACTTAAGATATTTTTTCAATAAATATGAAGGTTGGCCGGCAACTTTGTCAAAGTTTTTATTTTTGAAAAAGTTGCAGGACAGACAAAAACTTCATAGAATAGTTTTGTTAGTCAGCCAGTCAGACCATAGTGATTAACTAAAAACTACATTTTAAAATATGTTTCATGTTTTTACAATTATTACATTATTCTTCAAAAGAGAAAACGCACAACTTCAAATATCTTTTTTTGCTTATATGCTGATTATTATATTTTCTTTTTTTGTTTGTTTCTTCGTTTTTTTTTTAAGAATTCAATAGCTCTTACTGTAACGCATAAAAATTATTCTGATCCAAACAACCTGCAATTTGATGAAATTAAAATATTGGGATTGCCAAAACGAATTCGGGACATTGTTGTGAGAAAGAATGGTGTCATACAAAGTTATATCCTTCGGCATGACTATGACGATGTCAAGAAGGTAAATATAACTTATTCTACAGACTTAGGCAAAACATTGCTACCTATTAATTGTAATATTACTTATTGGTGTTGACTGTCTTATAACTTTTGGGGTCTGTTATGATTGAAGTGTTACTGTGAGTGACTGAAGGGTATACAAGAACATTTCCTGCACTGACCTGGTAAAAGTTCAGTGAAGACAATGTGAACTGCTGAACCCAGTCAACCTCGGTGCCCCACTGGAGCTCTCCTTGATGACCCAAGTCTTGCCAAAGACTTTAGACAAATTAAATACAGATGTGTATGGTCTGGAATCGAGTTAAGTGAAATCTGAAAAAAAGTTGATCCTTTTTTTGCCATATGTGGTGTGGCAAAACCTTATTGAAATGCACCTGCTTTATGAAAGTGCTTTATTGGAATTTTACATGCAGGCCAAAAATAAACAAAAATGCAATTATTCAAAAATTATTCCACATCTTGCTTTGCAGAGTGGTTTTAACAGCTTGCATAATTTAAAAGAACACTTAAGCCAGGAAAACACGGCTCGCTATATGAGTCGTTTAAGGTTCCCGGCAGCAGCGCAACAACGTAATCGTGCTGCTGCCTGACATCGAAGGAACTGAAGGTGCAGCACTGCTGTGTCTCCTGCTCCGACGATGCTTTGCATGGAGACCCTGCGGTCCCCATGCAAAGCAACAGACATTGACTGTGATTTACAGTCATGTCCGATAGCAGGGATACCAGTAATGGCTGCATTAGATATGGGCTAGATAGTTGGTGGTGAGTGCACAAGGTGCTCGAAGCGGCCATCAATCTGGCCCATAATTATGCGTGTGTTCCCAGCTTTAGATTTATTCTGGACTAAATTCATACTGTTATATATAAAATAATTATTTTCTTTTTGGTACTAGTAGACTTCAGTAGCAATGTTTATGAATTTCCTTTCTAAATCTAACGAGCAATAGTAGAGTGTTGTACCGTGTTAGCCATCGATAAATATAGCCAATATAGACTTCAGTTAATAAACGGTATCACTTGAACTCCAAACTCTCTATATAATACAACGATGAAATTACAAAATGTTTGTGCATTTTCTGCAGGTTGGTTATATCAGAGGCCTCAATTTGACATTTGGAGAATCATATACTTTGGATTTTGAAGATAATATCAGAATTGATTGTCATCCTGAAGAAAATGCAACGCAACAGTCATGTCAAAACAGAGGATGCCTCTGGCAGGTATGAACTTTTTCTGGTTTTACTATATTACTGGCAATGTTATTTACTAATGTTACTACCAGTTGTATCATATCTGTTCAAATCTTAATGCTAGTTTGCTATTCCTTTACTTCACTATTTTCTCAAGATAAGCTGGAGGGTTGTTATAAAGCCACCAGTATGCAAAATGTATTATTTCATGTTTTGCTCTGTTCTCTGTTCTATGGCTTTTAGGAAACCAGCAATGCTAAAGTACCTTTCTGCTACTATCCAAATAACTTTGGATATACAGTTACCAATATTCTAGAAACAGCTACTCAAATTTCAGCAAATCTAGATAACCCACCGGCATCTGTACGTTATGACATATCTCCATCAATAAGCAATCTTAATCTAATCGTCACCTTCCATGAAGATAATATGCTTCGGTTTAAGGTAATGTTAAGTTAATTTATTGTTTTTGTTTAGAGAAACATCTTCAATCTTTAACTTTTGTCTGTTGGCATAAAATACGGAAAAAAATTATTATAAACAAAAAAATATATATAAATACATACTGTTTTAGAATCTTTCATACAAAAGAAGTATTTTGGAGATTTTATTATTTAAATGATACCTTTTATTTATTTTATTTTTTAACATACATTGTGTGTTCTAAATATTATTATATTTAGGATGTCTATTAGACTCTTGTATGGACATATTTTGGGAAGTTACAGGCCTATTACATTTAAGATATTCCATCTATGTCTATTGTGCGCTTCTGGTATGGAAATCTGGACCTCACAAGAGCGCTAGGGAGGTTAAATAAAAAACTTAAACATACTTACATATTTTTATAAACATATAATGTTATTAATAGCCGAAGAAGTAAAACAGTAGTCAATAGGGTTGTTTAAAAATGTAGATACAGATCCATCAGCTAAAATTCTGTCATAGCAATAGCAATTTACAATTAAAAGGTTCAGATTCACATCCAGGCCTTTTTTTGTTCCTTCAATATATTTTTATTAAAAGCATCAAAAATCATTTTCAAATATATTCAATTTAGATTGAATTCAGCATGCAATGTAGCACTGATGCATGTTACAATCTATTTACATGCATCATGACTAGTTAACATGCATCATTGTACAAGTAAATGCCAATAATGAGATGCAGATTACAGTAGATGCATAGGAAAACCATACCAGCATGCTAATCTAAAAAAAATACTGAGATCAACTGGCTCATTTGAAGTCTGCATGCATTTTATTTGCATCTCATCTCTAGATCTCTTATGTCTATACTAACATATTTCAAACAAGTCAAAATATTGTAATGCAAAGGTGCATTGTGTCTTCTAATATTCTTGGCTAGGAACTTCCATGTAGGTCATGAAAAAATATATTTTAGATTCAAACCTGCAAGGTACAGAGACATGCCTAGTAAGCATGACATACATTATATTGGTACAGTTTCAGTCTACAGACTACTGTGTCTGGTCTGTGACCAAATATTTAAAGATGTTTATCTGATATAATTATTTATCTTTTACAGATATTTGATCCAAATAACAAAAGATATGAAGTTCCAGTTCCATTAAATTTACCAAGCAGCCCAACGAGCACACAACAAAGCAGATTGTATGACGTAGAAATAGTCAACAATCCATTTGGAGTTGTGATTAGAAGACGAAGCACTGGAACAGTTGTGTACGTTTTTAACAGTAAAAACTTTCATGTTTCGGCATTCATAATGGAATTTACTGAGAAATCTACATATCCAACTAAGCTTTTTAAGCCTTGTTTGAGCCTTAGACTTCAGTAGGTTATACATTATCGGAAACTTGACAGCTGCTGCCTGACCACTTATATGCTGCAAAATTCAGAAGTGAGGCAGTTGGCCTTATTTATTAAAATATTAAATGCAGTGGTTTTAGTCCACAATTACTAACTTAAAAAGTGAGCAACACATGTTCATCTTATTTTTTAGTCGAGTCCTTGACTAACTGACATCTCTTACACATGTTACATATTTACATTCTTGACATGCCAGTATGTGGCATTAAACACCTGACAAAAATCCTATAACACTTTAGATGACTTCTGACCTCCAGCTTTGCTAATGGGAGGTCTAAATATTCTACATTATAGGTTTATTTTCAGTCTTTTTAATATGTTGTTACCACAGAAAGTTTTTAAGAAAACACAAACATTGGCCAAGGTTCTCTTCTTCTGTGTGACACCTTATACTTATGTTAGCTTGTGTTACCTTTCAATTAATGTAAAATGCCTTGTAATATGTTGGCACTTTATAAATAAAAGTTTAAATTAATTGATGAATTAATGGATTAATAAATATAACAACAATGGACTGATAGGAACCAGCTTATGAAAGTGAAGTTAGCTTACTTTTGTTTGCTGAAAATGTCAACTTACCAGTTCCTATATTCTATATGATATGATCTTCTCTATAAGATTTAAATTCCATGTGAGTTCATCATGGTATAACAAAGCATACTAGAAATAACACGATTATTATATTAAATATTTTTTTGAAAATCTCTAAGTGTGACCAAACTGTAAATAATGGATAATATAGACAGAAACTACTAATGAGACTGTCTTTTTAAACCCATTGGCCACAACCTCCTTAAAGCCTTAAAGAAAAAGTGCATTTTTCAAAGTAAAGCTGCACAATAAAATCACCAGGGCTGCACATGCTGAAGCTGGAGGACTTGCCTCCAACCTTTTTATAGTGGCAAACCTGAATTGCTGTATATCTTCTATGTTTTATAATGTATGCCTGGTGTAATCCTTTAAAACAAATCTGACCAACCCTTTTTTGCTGTTCCTAGCTGTACATTATTTATCAAAGCTGAAGTTAAAATGTAAATGTTAATTCAAGCTTGGCCAAGATTCCATTTTTAATGCTTTAAAGTGGATGCCAAGTTTTGTTTCTCATTACTGTCAATGCTTGTTGTCATGGATATTTTCATATAATGTTGGCATAAATACTTCACAAGAACTGGAAAAAAAGCCCAAGGATCCATCTTTAGTATCAAAGGATTGAGAACAATGGGAAATGCATAGACACTTGATAGATGCGTAGACGCTTAAAGAAATGCCATGCACATGGGTTTTTACATGTAATTTTAATTCTTTAGCTGGAATTCCCAACTTCCTGGATTTACCTTCTCGGACATGTTTATCCAAATTTCAAATCGGTTGCCATCTTCATATATATATGGACTTGGAGAAACAGAGCACGAATCATATCGAATTAACCTGGATTGGCACACCTGGGGTTATTTTGCGAAAGACCAGTCCCCTGCAGTAAGTACTGATATTATACCGTATTCCTTATTATTAAAAAATATATTTTAACAAAACAACTATTACAATCATCCTTTTTCTAAGAGCAGTAAAGATGTGCTAACATAGTTTATATATGCTGTTCAATTTGATAAGTGTATAGCTGTCAGAAACTACCTAACATGTCATGTTATTGTGGAAAAGTGCAATTTAAGCCCATTTTCTTCATAAGTCATAAGGGCATATTAAATGTGTTACTTTGCCAAGCAGACAATTCTCAAGTGACAGCGAAAGAGATGTCATCAGAAGATATTATTTCTAAGGATTCAGACTGTGGAATATGCCACCCATAGATACCTCATCTTAGTTACTGCGCAATATTTTTTAGATATGACCTTCTCTCAAAGGAAGTATGATATTTTTTCACAAACTAACCTCAGCAACGGTCAGCAGGACAAGCAACAATTTTCATCAAATGACCCATGTCAGCAAGTCATATTTAAAAGTTCAGTGTTCCAAATATGATATATTATCCAGATTTTCTCTTCTAAACGATAAAATAAAACCATAAAACCAACTGGAAAAATATGTGCAAAAGTTAGGATTTACCAGACTTTATATACTTTTTCACAATATGTATACATTAAATGAAGCGTGGTATAATGGTTATGGACAAGTATTTGTAAATCTGTTTTGTCATAGTAGAGTTAATAACACCAGAATATGTCTATAACATCTTATTTTGAAACTGCAAATCAATGTGACTACAATGTGACTGCAAGCCAGATTTATGTTTTTTAGTCTTGCTGCAAATCATGTTAACATTAGTTGTTCCATTCCATATTCTGCTTTCTAATGGATTTCCAACAAAATGTCTTTATCATTTATAACAGTGGTTTCCAATGAATAAAATATATTTTACAATAGCATTTGTAGGTAGCCTTGGTACAGAACTAAGATAACTAAGATAAAGTAAATCATGTTGCCTATGAAGAGTGGTTAGATTTCTTATTGAGGATAAGGATGTTAAGCAAAGATAAAATTATATTTATGCAAAGTGATCATTAGTGATGACAGAAAATCGGCCAGGTTCGTTCGCAAAATATTTCTTAGCACAATTCCTTATTTCGACTACCGGATGTGACGTCACTCCACCCGGTCTCTCCGGATCTTGCATCTCTTCGGCTGGTGGAAGAATAATAACCTTCTTCTCGCTGGCAAACGTGGTGGGTCGAACACCCGTACTGATCGCCGGGAGAAGAAAACTGAACATTGCATATTTGCGTCCGAACTGTCCGCAAGGCGGTCATCACTAGTAAACATAAACTTTGGTAGGTAAAAATACTCTACTAATTCAACATCAGTTTGTAGTTAGCAAGTTCTATACAGTTTCCTATTACATGCAGGGATATGCTTCTCCTCTGTAAGTGTACCTTTGCCTTACTGTAATTTCTTATGTCTGTAGTACAAAAGCAATGCATATGGAGTTCATCCCTTCTACATGGGACTTGAAGATGATGGCCATGCTCATGGAGTGTTCCTGCTTAACAGCAATGCGATGGGTAGGTTTCATGACTCTTGCTATATCTTCAGGTAAAACTGTCTTAAGCCCCCCATACACCTTAAGATCGATCCATACAATCTACATTAGATCTACCAACAATTGTGTAGTATATCGGCATCCCTGATAGAATACATAGTGATTGGAAGGGTTTGAAAGGTCCTCATATTACATGGTTTTGGTAGAACAAAATTGGATTGTACACAAAATTGTATGCAATGATTGTAAGGTGTATGGTGATCTTTACATAGTGACAAATATATACAGGAAGATGTGCATTGTGAAAATGTACTCAAACCACAACAAAGTGTAAACAAATATAAAAGTCTTCACATACAGATGTACTGAATTGTCACATTTTGTGATTGTACCTTCAAATGGGTGTTATGGATGTTCTATTATTTTTTAGATGTAACACTGCAGCCAACCCCAGCTATAACCTATCGTACCATTGGTGGAATTTTAGACTTTTTCGTCATACTGGGTACAACACCAGAAAGTGTAGTTCAGCAGTACACTAAAGTAAGCATAATTATGTTTGACACTGTTTGATGCAGCCCACCATATATGTATATATAATGCTTTAATATTTTTAATTTTAGCTCATAGGGCGCCCTGTAATGCCAGCCTATTGGTCTCTTGGTTTTCAATTATGCCGCTATGGATATAGCAATGACACTGAAATAGAAGATCTGTATAAAGCAATGGTGGCAGCCCAAATTCCATATGTAAGTACTGCATAGACAATTGCTATAGGTTAAATATGTCATATCAAAGAATTTTTTTCTATAATCAAAAAATGAGAAATGGAATACAATGAAATCTGCCATTAACTGGTACACAAGTAGTGTGTATATTAATTGTATTAAAAATGTGCTTTTTATCAAAAATTTACTGATCACTGATGTAAAATTTTTTTAAGTAATTGATTTAAACAAAACACAATCCTCTGCCTTTGAAATGATGAAAGCCATTGATAATTATATATTTGTTTTCCAATTAGATATACATGGGTGTATCTATGTTGTTAGTGATGGGGAGAACCTTATCCTGGCCCTGACAACTATTCATTATACTTTTTATATAGCTTATGCTTCCAGAGTGAGTAATGACTTTATTGTACATCATAATACCTTCAGGGATAAAGGGTGATAATTGTAAGCCAAGATAGTAATGTCATCTTTAAATTAGGTCATTCTGTATTATGCACACTGGTAATGTTCTTCATGTGTCCAGACAAAAACAACAATTTATATAAAAAAGCACATGTAATTATAAGAAATATTGAATGATGGACATCAGTTATTTACTGTAATTATGTTGCTGTAATAGGCTGGATCCATTAGTTACCTCAAAGAAAAAAACTCTGACCTTACAGAATCCTTTTATATAATTAATGTGTGTTATTGTGCTTTAGTCAGTGCTTTAGCTGCAATATATCTCTGAATAAACTTTTTTAAAAATGTGTGGGAATTGTAAGGATCAAACAGGGATAAGAATTGCTATGACAGTCAAATTATCATATGCATTGTATTAAACTTTTTAGGTAAATTGGCCTTTCCCTACACAAATACATGAACAATTACATAAACATAATATATAACACACACATACCCCAACACACACAAATATATATATATATATATATATATATATATATATATATATATTGTTCACTTGTAGGACAGCTCATTAATAAAAAAGGCTTTATTACTTGGTAGCATCTACTGTACAGCTTGGTATTGTATGACCTACATATGCAAGGGTAATTTTTAAATATATAAAGTCCACCTAAAAAAAAGGCTGAGAAGAGGTGCCCGGAAAAGTATTTATGTTTTTTATTTTGAAATAGTTTATAAAGCAATAAAAAGTGCATCAACGCTAAAAAGTGAGCGTTTCGTGGCACAACTTGCCACTTCTTCAGGATGAGTGCTTTCGATATTTAGTGTTTACTATACCTTTGTCTGTTGGTAGAACAGGTGATGAGACTAAAAATCTTGCCTCCTGCTCCACCTGCTGATTCATCAAACAGGTTGCTGGTCCAAAACAGCTGACCAATAACCAGGGTCATCTGACGACCAGCAACCCAAAGAGTAAGTGACAACAATCCTTACGTTTGAGTCACCACCAGACTCTCTCTTACTTTCCGAATATAGCCTCTAAACAGCTCCTGGGTTCATCCCCCCCCCCTGCTAATTGTCTCTTTCTTTTATTATTATTTTTTTCCCCAATCTTTTTTCATTGGACCCTCACATTGGGGGAGTACCTACAACAAAGCCATCTCTAACCATATGCTCAAGCTGGCAATAACAATGACCTCTCTGTTGTCTGTTGATTTCAAATTTGGAATAAAAAGTGATTTGATTCCAGTTCTACGTGTTGTTGTATTTTCTGTCATTTTAAATTTTTTAACCTTATATTGTCTTTACAATCTATTACAACCCTTGTATTCCTCTAAAAGCTCATTGTAGTAAACAAAATATGTATTATGTCCTCTCAGGATGTGCAGTATGCTGACATTGATTACATGAAGAGGCAAATGGATTTCACTTTGGGCGAAAAATTTACAAGACTCCCTGAAATCTTCGATAAAATCAGATTAGATGGAATGAAAGTCATCATCATGCTGGTATGACATATGTGTGGTATTGATGGATTGTTTGCAAGACTTGTAGCGATGTTATTTAGACAAGTGTATAACTCTAGATATTCCCCCCCAAAAATTTTGCATCACAGATATCTCATGGAATTCTGCAGAGATACAATATTAAACATAAATAACTAATGTCAAAAACACATGCATAATCTAAATGAATTGTGTAGGCATTATTGCCTTTTATTTATTGTAAACATTTAATTTATCAGATAAAAAGATAAGTTGGAAAATGTATAAGCACATGTACCTAACATTTGTTTCTATGGAAAAATGTGCAAATATAGTTCAGACAGCTGAAATTTGTATTTTACACACATTTAAAAATATATTTTATTTTCTTTTATTTTTATGTCACTAGGTAAGACAATAAGCCTCTGAACATGTTAGCATCACCAAAATTGCTGGAGGTGTAGAGAAGGGCTGTGGAAATATTTTTTGCTCTAGCACATGTAGTTTTTGCATAAATTAAGTTCAAAGTCAAAGTCTAAATTTCAATTTTAAAATTTTTTACTTGACTTTGAACTTAAGTTGCAAAAACTATTTTTGTTACAGTCATCATTTTTTTTGTAGTATACCCCCAACCCTTTTCTATCTCCAGCAAGTTTGGTGATACCATGTTTAGGGGCTTTGCAACTAACTAGAAACTGTCAAAATGGTCAAATATTTTTTTTTTTAAACTACCATCTCTAATCATTAGATCAAGCTGATCATCATTTCTCAATGAGAATTCCTAAAACTTGCCAACCCTTTTAGTGACATATAGTTGATACCCAATAATCATGCCGATCTTCCTGAATTACTGACCTTGAACATGTACTGATCAAGATCAAAGGAAAGGCAAAACAACTGAGCCATGTGCCTAGTTAAAGGATTAAAGCTTAAAAGATGTTTTTAGATGGAGGGCTCAGCAGTTTTCTTGCAAAGTTCAGAAAAATAACATAGGAAATAGCAAAATAGCTATATTTATACAGCAGTAACACCTTTTTTAAATGGCAAATTAGGAATATCTCCGTTCTGATAGCAGACAATTTCAAAATTAACAATGTATAATTATTACTGTTGTTCATCAGTGTCCAATTGTGTACAATAGTACGTTAACTATTGGACACTGATAAAGAAAGTCTTAAGGAGTAAAAAGGGTTATTTCTAAAATCATAGCCAAAGGAACAAGGAAATGGCTGCATCTGTCTTGATCATGATACTCATAGACAACTCAACTTTATTTGAGGTTTTGCAAAGGTTTAGGTCCATACATCACTATGCACTTTACTGTGTACAGTAAAATACTGCTATAATCTATTGTCCACAGTAGAGCTGTTTGCATGGTTAATATTCTTGTCTCAGTAGTACAAATCTGCTCTCTGCATCTTTCCAGCATGCCTTTACCACAGTCAAATTGGTTTCACAATATATTTTTGAGCTATGGTTTTCAAATGCAAAAAGAATGCAAATAAGCCATGAAAATGCAGTTAGTTGAAATAAAAAGCAGCAATTAACATGGCATTAAAATACGTTTTAGATAACTAAAATACATAAACAAATATGAATAAAAATATACTTGTCAACAAAAATTAAAACTAAAATATTCCAATATAGTATTTCTGTATATACATGTATACTATATTTAAATGTATTGCAATTATAAATGTAATATTTTAGGAATAGTACAGAGAAAACTGCAGAGAACCTTCAACACAGTAAAGCCCCCCATACCTTACAATCTTACCATACAATTTATGTACAATCAACTTTCCTTCTACCAAAACGATGTTATATGAGGACCTTTCTAATCCTTCTAATTACCATGTATTAAGGGTGGACCCGGAACTACATTGTAGTTCAGATTGGTAGATCTAAAGGAAATTGTATGGAGTGATCTAAAAGTGTATGGGGGGGGGGGGGGGGGGGGGGGGCTTAAAGGAATCTACTGCTAAGTAGGATGAAGCAATATTAGTATTTTCTCTTATGCAGATATGGTCTTCCTTAGGTTCTTCCTGCATTATAAATCTCTTCATAAAGTGAAGCATATCTGTTAAAAGAATTTTTTTTGTGATTGTATTGTTTATTGCAAGACTTTTAATGATCCTTCACCATAATGTTGTGATTTAGAAAGAAAAATGCCACCCCTTGGAACCCCAACTCTATTAAGTCTGGAAATACTGAGAATTCTAACAAGGATTTTAAATATTTAAAAATAATTTCTTCTGTTTTGTGCCCTGTTTCATAATAATAAAATAGTTTTCGTAAAGACCAGGAAACTATAATCCCACTAAACATTACAGTGGACCTACCACCAGAAATCTATGTTTTCATGAATGGCACTAGAAGTGCCAATAATTGGAAGGAATGCGAAGTGAAAAAACCCCCAAAACTTACCTAAAATTAGCAATTTTAGAAGATAACCCCACAGCTCTCCTTACTTCCTAGTTTGTTGCAAGGCAACACATGGAACTGGGGGTGCAATATCGCGGGTGGCCACTGGGGCCGTTCAGTGATCTTCAATGGGAATTTTCAAAGAAGATTACTGAGAAAACAAAGCTCCCTGTGACGTTCTGCCTAAAGTGAAACAGGAAGTGAGAACAGTTGTGGGATTATCTTCTTAAATTGCTCATTACAGGTAAGTTTTTTTTTTTTTCACTGCATTCCTCCATATTATTGGCACTTCTAGTGCCATTCATGAAAACATTTCTGGTGGTAGGTACGTTTTAAGATCTACAACATGCATGAGAAGTTTTAAAATGATTCCCATATTACATATAATATTTTAGACCTAGTTTTGTTCTCATTGTATTCCTAGGTTGAATCTCCATTACATTTCTACATGATGAAGCCACTATATTAAATAATTGAAAGATATATTTATAATAATATATTTGGTATGAATAATTAAAATAAAAGAATGTATTTTAATGAGCTGCAACGAGAGTCAATTGGGGATTTCCTAAAACTCTTATTCTTGAAGAAAACATGGGCATTATGGATTTACCTAATATCATTTTTTAACCGTGCTTTAGGATCCAGCAATTGCAGGAAATGAGACTGAGGTTTATCTTCCTTTCACAAGGGGACGAGACCAAGATGTTTTTATTAAATGGGATGACAAGAGTGACATTGTATGGGGCAAGGTATGTAAGACATGAAGACAATATCTGTAATGTTCATGGTTCTGACTTTATATTTATATTTTCATGCAAATCTTGAATCACACTTGTGTGATTCATTGCTTTATTGCTCTGAACCCCAATGCAACAAATCTTTAAAGCAGGCCATACAAAGGCTGTTTTTACGTTCTAATCCCAAACTGAATTTTTGAGAATTGGGCTGCCCTACTTGAGTGCTTGACCAGAAGAGAGCAAGAAAATAATCGGTGATCCAACATGTCAGTATTATCTGTTTGATCATAAGCATTTCACAGTAATAATGTTTATAAACTTAACTATACATATAACAAGGAACATCATAACAGAACAATACAATAACATATAGGACAATAAGACTATAGGGTTACATTATGGTACCTGTAGATGTTGACCGGCAGCATTCCTCCTGCTAAGACTGCCCGCTTGCCACTCTTGTGACCTCTATGACTGACTATATTTATCAAAAATTTCTAAGGAGGATCAAAGGGGCGTCTTCCTTTACTTTCAGGGAGTTACCTGATTGCTCATTGGAAGGCTTATGTTTAGATGGACACCCATAACTCAGCCCACTAATTGTAATATTACTAATTAATACTAATTACCTCTACCTGGCGCCAACATATTATTATTATTATTAACATTTATTTATATAGCGCCAGCATATTACGCAGCGCTGTACAATACATTAGGGTGGAGATACAACACAATATAACACACAGGTACAGGTAATTACACAGGAGGAGTAGAGGACCCTGCCCGGTTGGGCTTACAATCTAATAGGTTGGGGAAAAAGGTATACAATAGGTGGGGGGATGGGACTGGTGTGGTGGTGATGTTAGGAATGAGAAGATGGGCAGGAGAGGCTGAAGATGTGGGTTTTTAGAGCTTTTTTTAAGGTGGGAAAGGTATGAGCAAGTTTGATGGGGCGAGGGAGGGAGTTCCAGAGAGTAGGAGCGGCCCTAGAGAAGTCTTGGAGCAGCGCATGTGATGAGGTTATGAGTGGGGATGTCATTAGTTGGTCAGTTGAGGAGCGGAGGGGGCGGTTATGGGTGTATTTGTGTACCAGGTTGGAGATGTAAGGAGGACAGGAGGTGTGGAGAGATTTAAAAGCAAGGCACAGAACTTTGAATTTGATTATCTGGACAATTGGAAGCCAGTGTAGAGATTTGCAGAGAGGAGCCGCAGATGAGGAGCGGTTAGAGAAGTAGATGAGCCTGGCAGCGCCATTCATGATGGACTGGAGAGGTGATATTCTAGTAAGAGGAAGACCAGAGAGGATGGTGTTACAGTAGTCCAGACGAAAGATGATGAGAGTGTGTACCAGAACTTTGGTGGTCTCTGGGGACAGGAAGGGGCGGATCTTGGAGATGTTGCGGAGATGGAAGTGGCAGGATCTAGCGATGTTCTGAATGTGGGGAGTAAAGGAGAGTGCAGAGTTAAAGGTGACACCAAGTTGTGGAACTTGTCTGCTTTTATGTTTATACTAATTTGCATGGACCCTTTGAAGTAGAGTTTGAGGCCAGCAATATCTTGCCCCCTGTGGTGATGTGGTGCCACTCTGTAGATAAATAGGTTTCTTCTGGCTTTTGTTAGGAGGTTCTAATGAAATTAACATCTTATTGTGTACCAGATCTATTGTTTAGTGTCGAATGACTTGTAGACAGGTATGATACGGTATGATACTAACATTTGTCTATTACTGGAGATCAATCATAAAACCCATATGCAACAATCAGATTTCTGTTTAAAAGTGGCCTGGCCATCTTTCTGAACACAGTTGTGTGTGTTTGCTTCTGACATTCAAACTTTTTTGCATAAAATACTATCTAAACAATATTTCTAGGTACAGGAATTGGTTATTTGATATTTTTTTTAAATAAAGTAAAACTAAACATTGTTAAGAAAATACACATCTGAAATCGATTAACAATATCTCACCAGAGTAAGTACACCCCTGACATTATAAATATTTAATAATAATCTTTTTGGAGCAACACTGAAAATATGATACTTTAATACAATGTAAAGTACTTGGCATACAGCTTGAATAACAGTGTATATTTGCTATGCTGTCAAAATAACTCAATACACAGCCATTAATGTCTAAACCTCTGTCTAAATCTCCAAATTATGCCAAATTAGCCATTTCCATCCTAAAGTGTCATGTGACTTGATAGTGTTAATGCACCATAAATTTACATACATTCTCAATCCAGATGTTTTTACAAAGCTGTTCTATAGGTGTTTAGTAGTTTAAAACCAAACTGTAACAACACCTAAGAAGTGAAATACATACTAAACAAAATGATATTATGATTCTTAAGAAGAAGCTTTGATTTCTTTTAAATGTTATTGAGAATGCTTAATTCCCTGGTGACACTTAGAAAATTGAAAGTGCAATTGCTCTTCAGTCTTTTACCGTATTTATTCGAGTATAACGCGCACCCGTGTATAACGCGCACCCCTAATTT
>CM070035.1:51663581-51673878 GCA_036250615.1 Ptychadena robeensis | reverse complement strand
CTGGCTTAAAATTATTTTGGCAAACAAAAGACCCTCAGAAACCACCTTCTGACTATATGTTGCCAGCATATAAAATCTCTTGTTGTTGAATTTTAAATAAATACCCAGTAATTGGGGTGGGGGGAGAGTCTTTGTCTATTTGCCCTTTTCTTCCATAGTTGCCAAATAAATATTAAATTTTTGACAAAAATAAAAATATGATTGCTTAAAATTTTTATCTATTAAATAAGTTTTTAATGCAAATATATATTTTAGCAAGATTGCCTTGACATTTTGTAGTTGTATGCAAAAAAATCTAACTATAGTACAAATTGTGTATGTCAACTGTTGTTTACTGTAATAATGTTATTTATGCTATATTTTGCTTTCCTACTTTAGCTATTTAGAGCTCACACTGCATTTCCAGATTTCTTCAAGAATGTTACTGCAGAATGGTGGAAACAAGAAGTGCGAGAATATAGAGAAACACATATTAGGTTTGACGGCCTCTGGATTGTAAGTCTAGAATTTGTTTTATATTTCTATAGTTAGAGTATTACAGATAAGGAAATTGTCTCATGAAATCGATGTGTAATTGTAAATAATATGAACAGGTAGACCTGGTTTTGTGTCGTTTCTTTTTTCAATGTTCAAGGCCCAGTCTTTCCACCAAAGAACCTTTCATAACCTGGTAATATATTAGTCTATTAGTCACATTGCAAAGGTACAGAAGGCATACATTTTTTAGCACCAGCCCTCAAAACAGATCTTTGTTTCCCTTGTTCTGTTCATATCTATCAACTCAGTAATTCTATTAGGTTTTATTATACTATGTAGAGATAAGACAGTTAACATGTCTTCTCCGTTTATCAAAAGTTTAGAAATGAGAAGATGTGCATTTATTGCAACTGTAAAAAGGTTACTTATTAGCATGGTATGTCTTTGGAATATGCAGTTTCATCTGAACATTTGAACTGTTCACATTTGAACAGCACAGAATGACATAACTGAAGGCAGATCATGTTAAACAAATCTGAATGTTTTTACTATGTACCAAATGTTTTGGTGCTGTGGGCATAGCCTCTTGAATTCAGCAAAACATTTGGTATTGTTCAACATACTAAGCTAGACATGTGTTTAATTTGTAAAGTGAATGCAAATTCTCACCTTAGGTAATCGGTTAATAGTTTGTTGGCTATGCAAGCTGAAAATACTTTTCCTAATATTTATGGCTTACTATAAAGAACCAATACTTCTCTTAGTAAATCAATAATTTTTTTCATATTTTGCATATACATTTATGTGGATAGAACCTTCTAAATGTCAGTTCTATTTAATATGTTCTGTTTATTTAATGTTAGGACATGAATGAACCAGCAAGTTTTGTTCATGGATCAGTTCTTGGTTGCAGAAACCACACTTTGAACTTTCCACCTTACATGCCAGGTAAGATGTTTACACAAATACTGGATAGTTTTGATTGTTCTAGCTTTAAACACCTTACTTTATCTGCCATGGCTTTTATGGTGGTTGTTGTTCATTTTTTTAGCTATCCCGGGACTTTAAGTCTATTCTGTGATTCAAATTAAGGTGTCAGCTAATCCAAGAGACACTGCAGAAAGATTGTATGGACGGTTTTCGTATGCATTTAGCTACCATTATTGATAGATATATTGGTCAAAAAACAGAAAAGCCAGACATGGCTTGTATTAAATCGTTCTAAAAAATGCTGTATGCAATATTGGTTGAATAAATTTTTTTCTAAATATTTGTAAAAAAAAAAACAATTACCTCTCCTAGTGCTGAAGCTGTGTATAAACAATGTAACAAAATCATGGTGAGCTCTTCATTTACAGGTAAATTTGTCCAGGTTATCATGAATCATCATAAATCTACCTGCTTCCATTGGTGCTATTTCTAGCCTTCTGAGAGTCCTATGCAAGTTCTTAGCTCTTGCCTGTTGACCAGGCAATTGGTGGAGCTGTTGACCAGGCTGGTGAAATAAAAGGAAGAAGAAAGGAACAGACCAATGCTGTTCTTCTCCTTCACATACACTACACACACCCCGCCCTGACCCGGCACCCACATTAGGTCTCCGATGGAAGTATGGTACACATATTCGGCATAGCGTGGAAAAGATAAACAAACGGCCCTGTCCACACTTTAACCAGGCTAGTTGTTTCCAGCTCAGAACCTTTCAGTGAATATCAGAAGAGATTCCATCGAAAACAACATGAAGTGCCTTCAAAATACTGTATTACTGTAAATGTAAAAAATATGTGTGGAATCATTGTTTTAACATCTGCTATTTTTCAGCCCTGAACACTAAAGAAATGGGATTAAATCACAAGACAATATGCATGGATAGCCAACAACTCCTTCCTGATGGCACTCCAGTAAGACACTATGATGTTCATAATCTGTATGGATGGTCACATGCAAGGCCAACCTTTGAGTAAGTCTTATTCCAAATGTATTATTATGTCTTGTTATGCATCTTTGTATTTTAATAAGGTAATTTCCGGCGTATAAGACGACTGGGTGTATAAGACGGCTGGGCCTATAAGACGACCTCCAACTTTTCCAGTTAAAATATAGAGTTTTATATTCTTGCCGTATAAGACTACCTCTCTTCCAACGCACACCAAATAAAAAAATGTATGTCTACTCTGACTTTCAACCCACAGATCTCCAACACCCTTAGAAGTCTGATCTTTTTTTGTATTAGTAAGGATAGGATAAGTGAAAGCATGTATGCAGCAGAGTAGTGCTTTATTCTTATAGGGAAGCAATAGTTTATAGGGGGCTTTTAGTAGGAAGGATTGTGCTCAGAGACCTGAAAATTTGCATGGATATAGTCTTATATTTCAAGGATCTACCATGCAGGGATTTAAAGATATATGTGTTCAATGTAGGGAAGTAAAATGTTGCATATAGGAGTATATCTCTTGCGATGGAGGTGATTGCGATTTAGCTGAAATGTAACTTATAAGTGTTGTAGATAGAGGGGTGAAACTCGGGGTGTAAGTAGTAGTAGGTGAGCATTTCTGACCCTGAAAGTTTCATACAGCAGAGCTAGAGGGGGACAGGGTGTGTTCTCTCCTGCTTTTGTTATTGGCTGGGATGATGGAGAAGCATCCCGTAGCCATGGTAACACTTCTCTTTCATTCCGAAGTCTCTCTGCTTCTGTCAGCCAGTACGCAGCCCAGGGAGCACAGATCCAGGGAGCAGATCTACCGGCTCCCCTAGTTGGTCCCTTGCACCCCCCTGCCAGCCACACCCAGCGTATAAGACAACCCCCGACTTTTGCACACATGTTCCTGTGTTCAAAAGTCGTCTTATACGCCGGAAAATACGGTATTTTCATTTTGTATGTGATACATGGGGCAGTTCACCAGAAACTATTTTTACATCTTTGTTTGGCCAAGATTCTATATATAAACATAGTAAAGGTGCAAAATCAAGATCTTGGATGCAAACTTCCTGTGATGACATTTTAGTATTACAAGATAGTGCACGGCTATTGTCAGCTGTAAGTGCTATCTTTAAAGAAAGAAAAATGTGGTGTTAGCAGAAACTTTCAATGTTGGTGCTTTAAAGAAATGTTGTTTTTATTAGTAACAATAATATTAATAACAATAATAATAATAATAATACAAAAAGAAACCTACAAAGTCACAATGCCAAGCTGTAGATTAAGCTGTGTAAAGATCTCTGCCACAGGAGCAGTGAAATCCCACCGGAGGAAGAACCTTTTCACTGAAGACCAGGTAAAGAACCCGGTCTTGCAGTGAAAAGCCGGCTCATAATGCCGGAAGTGACGTCAGTGACGTCACATCCGGCTTGCACAACCAGGAACTATGCGTTCCAGGTACCGAATGTGACGTCACTGACGTCATATCCAGTTTTTCTGATTCAAATTCCCCGCCTAGAGGTGGGGAATCTGAATCTGCCCGCGAACAGGCGGACGGCTGACTTTTTTAAAGTCCGATCCGCCCGTTGGACGGACATGGCTTAAGTTTGGCCATCACTATTTATTAGCAAGTCGGACCAGTACTATAGTAAAAAAAAAAATACAGGTCATAAAGTACTGTTAACATTGGGGTGTACATACATTAAAACCACATGACAGTTATATCAAGTACATATAGAAAGAGAAAGGAATGATTTTTTATTTAATAAATTTTCATCACAGTGCAGCACATAGTTCCATTTGGTGGCGCAATGCCGAACAACAAAAAACATTTCATGTTTACACGGTGTTCAGAAATATAATAAAAATAGCGTCATATTGGGCCACCAGATAACTAAAATGGCAAAACAACTTTTAAAGAAAATCAAAGGGTTGATTGCAAATAAATGACAATGGTTTAAAAGGTGTGTCAAGATTAGGGCGGGGGCGGTAATGATAAGTGCCGTTTTCTAGTGCGGTAGGCAGAAACAATAATGGTAATGACAATAATAATAGACTATAATATATTTCTGGCAGATACATTCATATGTTTTTGAATTTATTTAATAGTAAATTATTCAATAGGATAAATACTTAATATATTTAAGAGGAAACAAATATGGGATGCACTCTTCCATACTGATTAAGACGTTCCAATGACTCCTTATGAAGTATTTATTGCCATGTAAAAATTATACTTATCATTCATTAAGGTTTTTCATAAACATCTTACAAATGTAGATCTGATTGGAGTGGTTTAATCAAACTATTTTACTTCTATTTGACTTGCTACTAATATCAGTATATCCAACAGATCCAAAGATCTCATTATCTTTTCTGAAATATATTAGTCTTACTGATTTCTCAGAAAAGCCATTATTAGATTTCAGCTATATTCAATCAATCCTGAAATAATAAAACCTATCAACATACAAGTGAATAATATTATGACAAAGTGTTCGGCCATCATATCTCATCACATCACATTATCGCAACTTGCATCCAAATATTGGTACTCTGAGTGTTCTCTTGGTAAGATTGCCCCCTGATTACATTCTGATTACTTAGAGTAATCAAAATAATACATCACTAAAGCATTCTGCCTCAGGTAGTGTGATAATTAGAAACATTAATATTATAACTTAATTTCTACCAAACACAGAGTCGTCATTTGGCTCATTCCATGATTTTCCTTACTGGGAGCAATACGTTTCAAACTGCCAAGTAAATACTCAAACTACCTTTAAATTGTTCTGTGAACATATGAACTTATTCTACTGTGGTCCGTTCAGTTATTCATTAGCCTTTATTTCTTTATGAAATCTGAGTTGCTGCTAATTTTCACTTCTAAAATTAGTATTTTGGCAGTTAATATATGATTTAATGACCATACATTAGGGATGTTTAATTTTTACTCCAATGCACAAGAACAGAAAAAAGGAACGTTTTATTAGTATCGGTGACCTGAAAATCCTTGCTAATTTAAATATAACTGTAATAAAAGAAAATATCAAGGTCACTTCCTTTTTTGATTGAAAGTAGGTTATATCTGGCTTAGAACCAATGTTTTATTATCAGCCAAGATTTAGAAATGATGAGAGTGCAATAACTAGCCTCATTATCTCACTCATAGATGAATATTGAGCTGCTTTCTATTAATAAAAAAAGGTAAATGTAGTCACTCTGACATTGATCTATAGATGGTTTTTAATACAACTTAGATAATATTTTAAAATCAGCTTCATTGCAGGTCAATGATTGTATATTAGTCAAAGCTGGGACACATGTCAAGCTATATGGCTTGTTTTTCCTATATAATGCTTATTCAATACCACAAAATAACCACCATTAAAAATGGTAATGCTAAATTAAATAGAGATTTGGGTCAAGGGATCAGTAGACAACATGGGTGCTACCCTGATGACTGTTTAAGCCCACCAAAATGATGGTTCAAAATGATGTGTATTGCAATAATAAAATAAAATAAAAGCCCCATGCATCAAGTGCCAATTTAAAATGATTCCCCATGTTCACTCTGAATTGTCAATTTGTATAATTATTTTCCTTTAACTAAGCAAATGTGGTCAATTTAACTTCAGAATATCTAGCACAACAGTATTGTTACTTGCACCAGATTTGATAATTAAGTTAATCCTTCAATAAAAATGATAATTCACTTTGCAAGGTGTTCATTCTCTGCCTCTTTAAAAAAAAAACTATTTCTACCCAGTATTGTACCTTTTTGTCTTACTTGATCGAAGTAATCAGGTAAGTTGACAACAGGTCAACTTATGTTTTCTAGGAAATCAAGTTTACTGTTCTTTTTTCCATGTGCTAATTTGTGTCACATTCTATGCAAATAGGATTTTGCGCAATATAACAGGCAAAAGAGGAATTGTTGTGGGTCGGTCCACCTTCCCGACCGTTGGGCAGTGGATAGGACACTGGCTTGGAGATAATTACGCTGCCTGGAATCAGATAGATAAATCTATCATTGGTAAGCAACACTTTCAGATCAAAGAAAATAATAACATTTCAATTTCATATATATATATAAACTCAACCACCTATAACTTCCCATAGATTTCATTAAAGTGATAATGGTAATTTTATCTCAAAAATCATTTAAAAACTTTAATAGTTCTGATTCTGCCATGAAGGCCCTTTTTCAGACACATCCTGTTATGGCACTACTATTGGCTTCCTGCTCTCTTGCATTGTAGTCTAACTAAATGTTTTTGTGTCACAAACAACCCCCCTGGCACATATGGAACATGAAGGTTCCATTGTTGCCATACAATAGAAGATCAGAGCAGAGCAATGCTATCAGCTCTATTTGATGTAAATTTATATAGACAGCAAGTTGCTGGAAAAAGTCTGGAGGACATCAGAAGTGCTATCTAGTCATGATTTTGTATACATTAAATCAAACTGTTTTTATTAAGCATGGGCATCAAGCTAAAAACTACATAGAATAAAATACAGTTATGTAGGGGGATATGGCTTATACTTATATATATATGTATAAATATCATTTTGCAATATATTATATTCTCTTTTACAGGCATGATGGAGTTCAGTCTTTTTGGAATCTCTTATGTAAGAATTATTTTTCTTAAAAGCATTAATATTGTTCTCTTTTTAAAAAAATGGCAAATGACGAAAGGTATGTTTTTTTTGTAGACTGGTGCAGATATCTGTGGTTTCTTCGGAGACACAACATATGAACTGTGTGCTCGTTGGATGCAGCTGGGTGCCTTTTACCCCTATTCTAGAAATCACAATGGAAAAGGTTATATGGTATGTTAATTGTGTATATTACTTGTATAATTATATGAACTCCGATCCTGTAATTTGTACTTATGTAAAATGTCAGTGTTTTCTTTTATGGAAAAGCAATCCGCAGCAATTCCTCTATTATACAGCAATAAATGTTGGTCCTAACATGCTGATAGAAAAAGAGGGTACAACATGCTCCAAGTAGCACAAAATAGGTTGCATGTGGTTTGAGAGAATTTGTAATAATAAACCATAATTTTCAGGGACTACAGATTTGTTCTTTAAAATAATTTACAAAAATAATAAAGAAATGGCAATGTTGTCACTCGCTGTTAGAAGGAATGGCAATGTTGTCACTCACTGTTAGAAGGAATGGCAATGTTGTCACTTACAGTCAGAAGGAATGGCAATATTGTCACTCACAGTCAGAAGGAATGGCAATGTTGTCACTCACAGTCAGAAGGAATGGCAATGTTGTCACTCACTGTTAGAAGAAATGGCAATGTTGTTACTCACTTTCAGAAGGAATAGCAATGTTGTCACTTACAGTCAGAAGGAATGGCAATATTGTCACACACTGTCAGAAGGAATGGCAATATTGTCAATCACAGTCAGAAGGAATGGCGATGTTGTTACTCACTCAGTGCTGGCAGCTTACTCTCACTGTATGATGATCTGTCCCTCACAGATGTCTGCACGAGAGGGTGGAGCTGCTGGCCGGCACTAACAGTTAATTGTTGAAACCAGATTGATGAGCCAGTAAGGCAGGGGACAAAATAGTCCACTTCACTGGCTCTGCTGCTGGTGGGGTGTGGGGGGTAGTGTGTGAGTTTGGTGCTGCCCGGACATGAAGAAAAAACCTAGCTAGCAGGAAGAGCCAAACAGGAGGGGCAAGGGAGGCAAATATGGTTCCAGTCTCGGTGGATTTGTTTTTGAAAATTCTTTATGAGTTCTTTGTGAGTTTATTGCAAAGCCCTTGAGCATGATATCTTTACCAAACTTGCTGGAGATGTAAAGAAGGGTTAGGGGTATACTACACTAAAGAAAGTGTTGCTCTAAAACAAATAGTTTTTACATAATTTAAGGTAAAGATCAAGTCAAAATTTCAATGTTTCAACATTGACTTTGAACCTAAGTTATACACAAACTAGTCATGCTAGAGCAAAACCTTTTTCTCTACATCTCCAGCAATTTTTGTGAAGATATCATGTTTAGGGGATTTGCAATAAGCTGACAAAGACAGCTAGCAGCATGCAAATTATTCACATGCAAATTTCTTTGAATAATTTTCCAATGCAAATTTTCTAATTATTTCCATATTTCAAATAAAATTTATGATGCCGATATTCACAAGCAACACTTGTGAATATTGGCATGGCATTGTCAAAAAAATTTAATTCGGCCTGTCAAAAATTTGCATAGTCAAATTTCAATGATATATTTCTAATTAAAAATTCTCACTGCAAATTTTTCAACCATCCTAATCCAAAGCTTAAGTGGTCCCCCAATAGTGTTGAGCGGCATATGGTGTATTTAAATTCGCAAAATTTCGCGAATAAACAAAGGAAAGGAAAGCAAAATTAGATTTGATTGTATTCTATTGCCTTACATCGCTCACCTGTTCGCAGTGATTCGCAATGATTTGCGATGCAGCTTTACAGCCTCTTTTCTTCATGCTGTGATCTTAACCAGCACGAGTGTGTATTGCGCGTATCCGTTCGCAATGCACACAAACATGCGTGATATATGCTGGTAAACATTGTTGAAGCATAATATGACGAGTATCCACCATTGCGAATATCCAAGCGCACATTCGTGAAATATTGCGAATTCTTGAATGTAGGATATTCATCGAATATATTCGAATTTCGAATATTCTCGCTCAACATTATCCCCCAATAGAAAACGGGCTCTCAATTTCATTTGACTCTTCTGCTATTGCTTGACCTAGCCTACACTGTTTCAAATTCCAATAACCAACACATTGCCTCAATAAGATATAACAAGCCACCTTTGCAAATACAAGAAAATTACTACAATTGTGTGATGTAATTAATTATTTTAACTTCTGCATTTCATGTTATGTGTATTGATGGAATTTCATTTAATTTAATTTAGAGGCAAGATCCTGTCAGCTTTGATGATAACTTTAAAAGCATTTCCAGAAATGTCCTGAACATCCGATACATGCTCCTTCCCTATCTATATACCCTGATGTTTGAAGCACATACTGAAGGCAGCACTGTTATTCGGCCCTTGCTGCACGAGTAAGTTGTACTTTATTTTTCTTTAAAACATGCTGTTTATATATATATACAAACCGGATTCCAAAAAAGTTGGGACACTATACAAATCGTGAATAAAAACTGAATGCAATGATGTGGAGGTGCCAACTTCTAATATTTTATTTAGAATAGAACATAAATCACGGAACAAAAGTTTAAACTGAGAAAATGTACCATTTTAAGGGGAAAATATGTTAATTCAGAATTTCATGGTGTCAACAAATCCCAAAAACGTTGGGACAAGGCCATTTTCACCACTGTGTGGCATCTCCCCTTCTTCTTACAACACTCAAGAGACATCTGGGGACCGAGTAGACCAGTTTCCCAAGTTTAGATAGGAATGCTCTCCCATTCTTGTCTAATACAGGCCTCTAACTGTTCAATCGTCTTGGGCCTTCTTTGTCGCACCTTCCTCTTTATGATGCGCCAAATGTTCTCTATATGTGAAAGATCTGGACTGCAGACTGGCCATTTCAGTACCCTGATCCTTCTCCTACGCAGCCATGATGTTGTGATTGATGCAGAATGTGGTCTGGCATTATCTTGTTGAAAAATGCAGGGTCTTCCCTGAAAGAGATGACGTCTGGATGGGAGCATATGTTGTTCTAGAACCTGAATATATTTTTCTGCATTGATGGTGCCTTTCCAGACATGCAAGCTGCCCATGCCACACACATTCATGCAACCCCATACCATCAGAGATGCAGGCTTCTGAACTGAGCGTTGATAACAACTTTGGTTATCCTTGTCCTCTTTGGTCCGGATGACATGGCGTCCCAGATTTCCAAAAAGAACTTCGAAT
>CM070035.1:51633235-51646703 GCA_036250615.1 Ptychadena robeensis | reverse complement strand
AATGAGGAAATCATATCTCAACAGGATTGTATACAGAGAGTGGTTACATATAAACCCAACTGTCAGTGGGCTTTTAGGTATCAAGCTTTTTCCCCTCCACAGTAAAAGCTCATCAGAGAGGAGAGAAGGACAATTGGGATTTGCTGATTACAGAACATTTTGCTTATTTCACAGAACAAACCTATAACCGGTTTGGCTGTGAGGAACATAAAGTACAAAAGGTGAGTACAGGTTTGCTTTAATAACAAAAATCCAACACTACAACTTTATGCACAGATTCATCACATAGTATATGTTCCTCTCTAGGCATAGTTTTATACAATTTGGATGTTTACAACAAATGGTACAGCATCAGTATTCTATGACTGCAAGATACATTTGCTCTTTCATGTAGAGAAGTGTTATCATATCAAAGGTATACATAGAAACGATTACTTATTTACAAGGCCAAAATAAAAAAGGAGTCCTTTTAAAAGAGGAAAATGCAACTGTTTTGCAAAATCAAAGTTTTCTGCCGGCAATGCTTTCTATTTGTCAGCAAGATGAATCCCGAACCAACATATGTTCTTGACCTAAATATGCATTAGATACAGAAAAAAAACATATTTAAAGAATATTTTCAGATACATAAAGCACCCCTGGAAAAGTGACATCTTTGACAAATATTTTTTTCCTTGGAAAGATCCCATCAAAAATGAGATGTTGGTAAAAGAGAATGACAGTTTCTGCAGCTAATTGACAACCAAGGGTACAAACACTTCAAAGAAGAATATTATGAGATTTCTCCAGTGAATAAGGTCTGTCAGAAAAAAAGCAGTTTGCTGATAAGTTGAAAATACACATCTGCTTTGATGTAATCCTTTTAAAAAAGTGGGTATATCTGATAGAAAACAAACACATTGTTAGAGCTTTAAAACCATTTATTAGTGGACACCATGTAAAGATTCACATTTTTGGAGGATTTACTGTGTGTTTGATAAAACTGTAGAAGGTAGAAAATGACAACTTGGAATGAAACCTTTCTTTTCTGACAGATCTACAAGCAACAAAATAAATAATATAAAAATCACATCTCATTTAAACAACATACTGTGATGGAAGAAACATACTTTTCTAGTTTTTTTTCTTTCTAATGAGCAGAAAAGTTAAAAATTGTCAATCTCCAATTTGCAAGATCCAGTATAATGTGACTTACCATACTAATAACTATTTTATTGATTGAGTTATAAAATATAACAAACGTATTGTTGTGGTAAATTATTTACACATGACAAGAATGAAATAAACATTGGCTGTTCACACACAAATATTTATCTTATTTAAAAGTTGCATGTTTGTTTGCTATATAAGGTGCACTTTTTTCCCCCCAAAAACCAGGGAAGAAACATTTGTGCATCCTTTAACGCATCCCTAGCGCTATGGGCTTTTCGCGCCATTTTTTATGGCAAAAAAGCTGTTTCTCTGGCAATTGTGGCAAAGTACACTGTACTCCGCTATGATTGCCGGCTCTATCCCAGCCGATCCCTTCGGCATCAACGATAACGCCGAAGATACAGGGCCGGAAAGTCTCTTTGTGCCTGCAGCTCTTTAGAAATGTTGCAGGCACACGGAGAGCCAGCAGTTGCGCCCGACTTCGGCACGGGCACAGTTTGATTCATGATCAAACTGCGCCCGTACTGGCTTCGAACGTAACGCTAGGGAGGTTAAAGCAAATGTAAAGCATGTCTGTGCAGTGTATGTGGGGGGGGGGGAGGAAGTCGACAATCCACAAGGAGCGACACAGACCCTCCCTCCCATTTGTCAGCAGCCCCCTACTCACAGAAAATATAATGTATGTCCATACAAAGTATAAGGGGGAAGGAGGGAGCTGACATTCCACAAGGAGAGACACAGACCCTCCCTCCCAGGTGCCAGAGAAAGACAGGAAAACTGAAAGGCCGCTGGGAGAGACAGGGAGACTCACTGTCAGTAGACCTTTCCTCTTAAGTGCATGCATCCAACCCTCCTATAACCCACAGCCAATCATAAGACTGGTGGGGCAGGGAATCTTCATAGCTGAATCCCTGGTGGAAGAGACACAGACCCTCCCTCCCAGGTGCCAGAGAAAGACAGGAAAACTGAAAGGTCGCTGGGAGAGACAGGGAGACTCACTGTCAGTAGCCCTATCCTCTTAAGTGCATGCATCCAACCCTCCTATAACCCATTGCTGAATCCCTGGTGGAAGAGAGGAATATCCAATGTTAAGTTAATGTTCAAGACAGTAATTTACCATTAGGATCCTCCTCAAATGGGTAAAAAGAAAAGTGTATACCCTTGTTCTACGCTGGTAATTGCAATGTACATTTTAGGGTTATACCTGTATATAATCCTATGCATGTACTCTGAACACACACTATATAGGCCAATGTGATATTACACCTGATTATTACACCCACAGAAACTTTTATGACATGCTGTTCATAATCTAGAAGCATCAAAATAGAATTGGGTCCATAATTTAATGTGTTTAAATAATTTTTTAGCAATAACATTTTATTGAGGTAATATACAAATGAAAGCAATCAAGACATGAGAAATAAACAACAATGAATAATGTGCAATAGAAGATGCAATAAGTAATATCGGACATGGGAAATTATATGACAAATGTTACCCTGAAGGCAATGTTTCCAGAGGTTCACAGCCCTGAGATAGACACTAGAGTACAATGGCATTAATGGAAACTTTTAGTAAGAGACAAAAGCATCAGACGATGCAGACAGGGGGAAGGGGCGAGAGGACGGAGTGTCAAAAGTGGAAGAAGGGGGAAACCCAGAAGTGAAGAGAGGGAGAAGAGGAGCAGCAAACCAGATCGAAAGTGTGTGCCTGGTTAGAGGGAGGGAAATGCGAATTTAAGAGAGGATGGCACCTGGAAGACCATGGCCACATTATAAAAGGCAAATTCTGCCGCCCAGAATTTCAAAAGAGCTGTAGAAGTCCACCAAATATGCAACATAGCGCCACAGTCTTGGTGCCAGCGAAAGCAAGTAGACGAGGTCGCTGGAAATATCTGATGAAGGTGGCTAGGAGATCTGTAACAGACAAATAAGAACAAGGACAGAGGCGCACAACCTAGTACAACAATTGGTTAAATAATGTGGAATAGGATAAGATAAAGCAAATTGAAACAAAACAACAGACAAGATACTCACATTGAGAGAGGTTTACAAGGGTGGATCCCTTATTGCCATCTTAGCAGATGCTCTTTTTCAACCATAGGGGAAGGGGTGCAGTAGGTCTCTGAATTTATACACACACACATGAAGGAGTGCCCTCCCCTTCATTAGCATGCTGCAGGTGAGGGGGGGGGGGCACAGGAGAGGCCAGATCAGCTCATTGGAGTATTGAGCAAATGATTGAACAGGGATACAAACAAACAAAAGAATGGATAATTAAATGGTACACCTGTATGTGGAGACAAAGTAAAGCGTGAATGCAAGTTAAGAGTACAATGGAGAATGATAATGAACAAATGGCTGTGGCTGTGTAATCACTGCTGAAGGTTGTGCGCAACTACCCTTTATCTTTCTTAGGAGATCTATAACACCTAGTCAAGATTTTGTAGGTTTTCACATGGGAAAAAAAGAAAGGAAGCAGGGCAGATGAGGAGGGTTACACTTTACCAGCCATTTATAAACAATAGAAATGTGTTTGGGTGGTTTCTGTGGGAGGTTGTGAAAATGCACCTTGTTTATTCAAGGAGTAAACGTCTCTAAATTGGAGGTAAGTAAGCCAAGACCCTGACGGAAATGCTCTCCCAGTAAATATCCGAGCTCCATTGACTTGCATGCATTGCGTATATTTGATCATGTTACAATTTTTAGAACACTATCCATGTCCACAAATGTGGTTATTCGAAATTATTAATATCGAATCAAATATAATTGCGGGTATCCACAAAATTATGCAAATTTAAATATCTGTGTGGACCCTCCAAATTACAGATGCCACATCCCAAGAATAATATACAAAAAATATTTACACTTTTCAGTCCCACCCATCTTTTGTTTAGAGGGATTTGAGGGTGGCAAGGCTATTTTTAAGGCATTTCACAGAAGTAGATAAAGTATGAAAACAACATAATTTAATAGTAAATTACAAAAAATATATATAATTCTCTTATGAAGTACATTGGTTACAATCATTGCAATAGTTATCCTCGGCACGTTTTGCATAAGTTTGCTTCTTCAGGAGGGTTCTACTTTACATCAAGATTGGTTGTTATTTTTTCCATCGTCTTCTGGCTTTTGTTCCCTGTTTTTACACACATACACACTGCTCACACCTACCCCCTCACAGGTCCCAGTGTTGAGATTTTCTTGTTGGAATTGTTTCACCAGTATCGGCAAGACATACCACAGCCAAGTCCAACAATTGGATATACCAGGATACACCCCTCGTGTTCAATTAACGAGCTGTGCTGGTGGGGCCCTCTCTCTGCTCGGCCTTGCTCTAGCACCGCTGGCCATGATTGTGATGCCCCTGATATAGTGTATGTATACAATAGCATCTATTACAGGTAGAGTTAACCCCTACTGTTTATTTATTATGTAACAGAATATACTGTATCATGTGACTGATATGAGTCTGATTATTTGTAGACACAATCTTGATGTAAAGTAGAAGGGGGTGCGTAAGGGGGTAGTTGTGTATGAGGAGCCAGAGGTGAAAAGGAGGGGAAACATCCAAAATTAACGAAAATCGACAAAAACTTTGCAAACCGGAGATATATCTCCAACAATGAGAGAGAGGGAACTGCCGAAGCAGAGCCCGCTGTCTCAAAACTAGGGGGGGGGGGGGACAGTAGCACAGTCAAGTGGGTCCACACACTGCCCAGAACCCCTCCCGCACATGTGAAAGTGCATAAAAAAGAACAATAATAAACAAACATGAATAAACTAAACCAGTAGCAAGCTACAAATTTGGCTATGTTTACACATGTGCGGCCGCCCGCGGCGCGATTATAATTGCGCCTATGTTATTCAATGGGGCTCCAGCCGGATCAGAAAACCATGAATCTAGCAACAGTGCCATCTATAGAGAAAATCTAACAACAGTGCACTTGTGAAATTACCTTAATGAAGGGGGTAAGTTTAGCCATTGATCCCTACATTCCCACATACATCAAAAAATATTATTACATTTAAAGGTCAAGCATTAGTGTTGGATAACTTTACAATTTCTTGCAAGCAGAGATTTTTTTCAAACCAGTCGTTTATAGCTCAGCACTTTTTAAAAAAAAATTAAAGGACAGTCTGTAACCTATTGACTGTTTAGGATTTGTTTAGTAATATTTTTTTTATTTATACCCACAGGAGAAGATTAAAGCTTTAGATTTATGAACAAGAAACAATTCATTAAGCTAAATGGTGATCAATTAGACACATATCTTGCTGAAGTAATCATTTACTTCAAATCACATGACCTGTTATATGACATTGTGGGGGCTAATATTAAGCATTTGGCTATGTCCCATCAGCTCAGAGGTTAATTGTTCCAATTATGTGGCATACTTATGCAAAAGATTGATTATCAAGAAGCATATTGACTATATCAGTAGAGCTTTCTCCATTACAAGAATTGCAATTGTGAGCTGTATAGTATGCATGTAGCAGCTTACCTAATCAATGAACGGTGCTTTAAGTATGGATTTTGCTAATAATTCAGTGATAATAAGGGTGCTTCATCTTACTGAGAAAGCTCTTATAAACTCAGCAGGGAATTGCTTTTGCAGTCTTTAATTTTTTATTCAGTGTTTAAAAAGACGTATTATGAGAGATTGTATCATTTTGTTTACAATTATATTTTTTACTAACACGAAAATGCGTTTCTGTTTTTGCAAGGAGTGTAACCTAAAACATGATTTATTTGAAAAAAGGTAAATATGTTATATAAACAAAGTATGAAAATGTTTTCAAGTCTAATGGAAAACCAGTAAATTAAATATATTAAACATTTGCTACCAAAAAGAATGCTAGATGCATAGAAATGATTAAAACAAAAAAATATAACCACTTAAAAATTGGTTAAAAGACTCAAATAGAATATGCCAACACTGAAATGCTCAACAGTATAGCAAGATATACATATGTCAAAGGATTTTTTTTAAAGTTTATTTGAAAGTAAACTTAAAGGTGTCACTGGACACCATTTCACTCCCAAAGGAGGCATGATACCAAACTTTTCAACCAGAGAGGGATTATTTCATTATTATTATTATTATAAGCAAGATGTGGAAAGTGTAGACACACCGTTGCATATAATGTCTTGTCCTTCTGTCTTTTATGAAAAAAAATATTTTGGTACAGGATTGCTATATTGCTTATCTGCAGACCTTGTGATTTCACATTTGGTTGACATTTGCTAAACCTGTTGGGCTAATAACTATTGTGATTTCAACAAGACCTTCCAATAAAAATCAGCATTACTCACACTCCAGTTACCGTATTTTGAAGACCATTAGAGGCTTGTATCGGATGCACCATATAAAATGAAGTGTCCTCTAAAAATGCTTCAGATTTCCCCACTCTGCTGGTGGGAGCTCAGTACTCCAACCACAGGCTCTCCCATCTGCCGCTGCCAATGTATATGGGTTGGGCTCATACTGAATGCACAGAGCTGTAGGAATGTTCCACCCATGGCTAGATCTTTTCTGTGCACTGTGTAAATAAGCTGAATTGCAATGTAGTCAGCCAGGAGTCTGGCTGACTAAAACAGTGCTCCAGCTCTCTGTGTATACGAGAGCTGGCAGCATGAGGCACAGGAAGAGCTACTACAGTTTATGTCAGCGTCCATTGACATAACCAATGCAGTACGCATTCCCCAGGGGGGAAGAAGGGCATCTTATGGTGTAAAAAAAAAGTAATTAAAACTGGATAGCATCAATATGACTCCTTGTAGATGTGCACACTCAAAATCCTTACATATTATTAAATAGACTGTAGTGCACTTCAGTGCAATTCAACTTTCATCTCTCCTGACCTTACATTAATGACTCAATATTAAGTTTGACATGTGTTCTTGAGTGGAGTTTCTCAGTTAATATCTTCACACAGTTAGTATATCCACACACTACTATTAGTGATGGCCTAAAAGTTGGCCTGGCAGACAGTTCATGCGAACATAGCATTATGGGTGTTCCTTATACCTTAACATGGAGACAAAGCACAACACTCACCTTAAAGTTAGGTGGGACAGAACAGCCAATAACACATTTTTCACTGGTGTAGGACACCACCCCTTATAAAAGAAGTAGCCCCGCGTCCATTTTATATTTATCCTGCGTCTTATAGTAATAGATAGATAGGGAGAGCTGCTGCTGAGGGATGGCTTACTACTTTGCTATTATACTCCATCCAGTGATCTGTAGCTATAGCTAAGGTGTTCTGTTATATGCAGTTTATCATTACTGAGCCACAAAAGTTCTTCTCTGGGGTTGGGGTATTTTGTATTATGCATTGCAGAGAGATCTGACTAAATGTGATGCGCTGCAGAAGGTACTGTCTGGTGACTTTTGGCAAAATCTTTTATCTACATGTGATTTCTGGCCATTAGACCTGAAGAAAACAGCATTTTAAAAAAAACATATTTTGGGGGAGTAGTTTAGCCATTGATCCCCATTTGGCATTACACTGTCCCGGTGATTGCACCCTTTTGACTTTTTTTTATTTATATTTTGGCTACAAATATGACCTAACGGGTTTGAGAAGTTCACCATCTATGAAAGTAAATGGAGGTTCACCGCAAACATGCATACAGCGGGTATTTGCAGAAGTTCGATTCGATTGTTCGCGAACAGCCACAGCTGATGTTCGTCCATCACTAACTACCATACACTCTGGACTTCGAATGGTAATATAATCCCCCACATGATATGCTTGATAGTAAGTTATTTGACACTTTAAAATTGTATAGCATCACTCAAAATAATTACAAAACCTTAAAACTTGTAATATTGCATTCCCTCAAAATCATCAATCCCATTGTACTGAAGAAAACCAAAAATGCAGAACTCTACAGCTCATGTTCAACAGATTCATGTAAATTGAACTTCTTTGGGACTAGGCATTGAGTCTGTACAAAATAATGTGCTGTAGATGAACAAAACCCCTATTGAAACATCATAAATTTAATCAGTATTGATATACCCTGGATTCATCAAATATACATTTTAATTAACTATTGGCCTACCTTGTTCCTACACTGTAGGTGAGTAGAGATGGTCAACTTAGTTTTGGAATTCTGAATAGCTGACTTTGTGAGTTAATTGTAAAGCTCCTGAACATGGAAGCATAACTGCATTTGCTGGAGATGTAGAAAAGGATGGTGTAAATATTCCAAAATAGCAGTTTTAAGTTCAAATTTTAGTCACATTTTTTTCTTTGCAAACCTTACCCTGAGGTCCCCCTACTAGGTGCCCAACATATGGCTACATATATTACAAATACAAATTTAAAATGTAAATACCTCTTATGCACATACCATTGCTACATATTTCCAGGGTTTTTATATAAGCAAGAATGATCTGCCTTTAATCCCAAAGGAAGCTTCAACAGGCAAGGCAACCTTATAGGACTATAAGTCAGTTGGACATATATAACAGTAACTATCTTCGAAAGCTCAGTTTGGAAGATAGTTACTCAGTGAACAGTATATACAGTAATATATTTTGTGTACACAAACCTTCATCAGAGATATCTCGTTTACTTAGAGAACAGTATTTATTCCTCCAGTACAAGAGTTTATTAACTTGATGTTTAATCCATTTTAGCTGAAAAATAGTATAAAAGAAAGCACATGAATTTAAAGTTACTTTCTCTGAAAATAACTAATATCACTAACTTCGAAATTCAATATGAGCTCAAACCAATTTTGTTTGTTCTTGTCACATGGAAAAAAAACAACAAAGCATGCAAAACAATGCAATATCAATATACTTGGAAGGCAACATTAGGCTATTTGAAAAGGAAGATACAGTACAATGCTGTGCAATGATTCTTTGACTAAACAGTAAGAAGTGTCTTGGAATTGACAGTTTATTTTCTGCTCTAGTAACATATGTGTAATCTCTTTTGGATGGTTTGTTTTCCTTGTTGTTTTCGGTGACAGCGTTGTGTCCTATCTCTCTGATGGAAGCTCCAGCCTTCCAAATCAAAGAGGTAAAGGTTTAAGTAACCTCTGATCTCCTACCTTGTTATGAGCATCTTTAATCTCTGACACAATGATTCAGTTTAAACAGAGCGTGAAAGGAACAGGTTTTGAATTGAGGCAGTTATGTCGCCAGAGGGATTCATTCCATCATGATTTAAAGATTAGTTCACAATAGACACCATTAGGTCAAAAATCCATACAGTGTTCTGCAGTGAATGTTTTTTAGTTATATCTATTAAACTATTTGCTGTTTTTAAGATTTGATGAATATTTAATTATTATTTCATATAAATTACTAACATATAGTGGTATCATAGTGAATATGGCAGTTTTTGGTGTAATCGTGCAGATAACTATAAACCACTTAAAAAGCAATTAATGGCAGCAAATGGTACTACTCAATTAGTTTCTAAAGTGTAGCTATGCCTATTCAGTTATATAAGTATACTTATAAAGAGTGGACCTATCACTGAGGCATTATGCTAAACTCTTTATAAAGAATGCTAATTGGTTGGATAGAAAGCTGATGTTTTGGGTTCAGTAGTTTAAGTTAGCTTAAGACAAGATATAACTGAACTAATTGTTATGTTTGTTATAACTGTGAGACACAGGTTAACTTAAAAATCCCTCTCAAACCCAGTGCAAAAAAGTAAGATTGATGTTCACTGTAGTGTGTGAATAAAGTATTTCATCCCTTTACAAAAGATGACAAAACCCTTTTTGGTACAAGAAAAGAAATGAGTACTGGTCAGGGAGCGTATGAAACACTTTTCTTACACATCTCAGAAATGAGGTGCAACATACAACAGACTTCTTTTGTAGATAAAATATAATTTATTCACTGGGCTCCTGTATTCTACATAGTTTGCCCCACTCAGGGGACTTCTTCAGGAATAATGAGCACCACTGAGCTATAAAACCAAAATCATTGTAAATAGCCATAACTGAAAAACTTCCATAGTTTTCATTAGCCCTTAAAATAAGGGTACAGCAAGGCTTATAACCAAGTCATTTAAAATTCTGTTGATTATACTCACAAGCATGCCCAAATTTGCAGCTTGTTCCATGGTTGTCCCTACAGGGATCATGATACCCATCGAAGGCCACTAGGAGGGGGATCAAGGACCAAGGAGGCATCCCGTCAATGACAGTGAGGTGTCCAAAGCCACTAATTTGGGACTTGACCCAGAAACAGCTAATTGACAGGCCCTGGGATAGGGGTATGCCTGATGGTGTTACATCCACCGATACATCCTAACCAAATCTTAAGGAAACACTATAACTATGTCCCTACTGGTCCTAAAGGCAATAAATCGTCCCCATCCAAACTAAATGCACACTAAAGGTGCACGGCTGATTCTGAGCATGAGCATCAGTATGGCTGTGCGTGATCACCACATGATGTCTATGGCCAGCTTAAGTGGTTTTTCATATTCACTGGACTTGCAATTCCATAATCCTCCTGATTAATTATGTGAATAGCATGTTTCAGGCTGAGTTATCAGTGTAAAGTAAATCTCTATAGGTTGTATCTGCGCTCTGAGAAATGCTTCTCCTAGTGAAAAACAATATACAGCATGTTCCAGCCCTGCATTCTCTGCAGCCTCTTTGTAGGGTGACATATAAGTAAACACTGATATGTCCTGCATGGTTCAGCCCTGCACTTTTCTAGAACATACTGTAAATTTACTGTATATGTGAATGGTTCTTTATTTCCTAATTTCCTCCCCAAAACTATGTGTTCGTCTTATAAACCATTCTGTCTTATCGTACGTCAAATATGGTAAATTCAAATAAACAAAAACTCTGATTAAGATAAATTATTGTACAAGATCAAATAAAATAATTCAAATGTTAAATTACTTTTATACTGTATAGGTATTGATTTTAACTCTCTTTCTTTCAAGGAAACTTTGAAAGTACAATCTACATTAAATCAAAAATGTCATCATTTTACTATGATTGCTTTCTTTCCCAATGCCTGTTTACTATTTTAAAACGTAATGTTTTAAAATAGTAATGTTATGTTTTATAAAAATGTTTTATCTGACAGCAACCCCGAGCCAAAGATTATATACCAATTTGAAAAAAAGGATCTAATGAAGAAAATGTTTCTTAACTTTTGCCCAACGGTGTGTGAAATCAGTCATTTTACATGAAACTGTTTGCCCAGTCCCATCTGTCAGAACAGCTCCTGCAGTCTTTACTTTGCATCCAAATACAATTTGGAATGAAAATAAAATGGCATGCAAAGTGCAGTGAAAGCAGTTTTAAAATGTGCACAAAAAACCTTCAAAATAGAATGGTGTGGTGAACAATTAGTTTTGTATTTATTAAATTAAAGATTATATAATATATAAATGTTTTACATTGAAAATAAGGCATTCATTTATGGTACAGCAGAATGTGAGCCATTAAGTTGCCTTCATCCTTACAACCCCTAACATATCCTGAACCATAGCTTTACCTAACAGAGGCACTACAGGCCAAATATTACAATATATATTGTAAGTACCCATTACTTACAGGACACGGTAGAACACACGAACATCACGATGTGTTCGGACTTTGGTGCTCGCTAATCACTAACAATCATCTAACTTGTTAGGTGCCATATATATATTATGACCTGATACGTTTGATCTTCTTTGTGTTCTGGTCGCATTCTGGTTGCTTAAAAGTGTATGTATGTGTATATATATATATATATGCGTTTTATGATGCAAAGGAATGACCACTCATGGCCATTAGCCTGGTCGTGCCTTTGCACTACACCAGAAAGGGAGGTGGAGGAGCAATCAGATGGAGTATCCACACGTGTGGCGGAGCCCCACTGACAAAAACAATGTAGTAGCAGAGCCAGATGAAAGAACTGCCCAAAAGTGTCTTTGTTTGTGTATGTGAGATGCTTCCAGCTGTCACATACACAGAGCACTGTGTAATCAGCTGGACTAGTGGATATCTCCTACGGCTCTGTGCTTACTGTCTGTGAGTTGGGCAGCTTGACACCAACTCACATACAATGCAGATGGTGGCATTTTCCATGTGTACTGTATGTGAGTTGGTCTTAATCTGCCCAGCTCACAGACAGAAGCTGCTGGTCGGGGACTCTTGCTCTGCTGGTTAGAGCATGGATGCGTCCTATACAATGGAGTGTCTAATGGTCTGACAAATACGCTACATATCTATCATGTTCATGAGCAATGTCAAATTGACCATTAACACTAAAATTAACCTGATTTTGATTATATTACTTGTCTAACAGCAAGCAGGATATTAGCACACAGAACAATGAGCATGTATAGGTTTTCAGAATATGATACATTATATAAAACAGGTGATTAAATACTTGCGCTTGTATTATATATAAATGTTGGCATAATGTTACCTCACTTAATGCTTGCTCATCACACATTGGCTCTACTTTTAAGTCTTTAGATTTGGTGGTGACAATATGTTTTTTTTTATTAGCCTCAAGAGAATATGTAACCTTTTGCCCTCAGTTTTTCCCTAATGATAAGAAATTCTCCAGAGAGCTCTTAAATTGGCCTTTAAATACAGAGATACATTTAGAGATTGTTCTGCTTAGGGCAACAGTGAATTAGTGTAATATGATTTAAATAATGACTCTGCCTTCATGATCTCTTATAAATGTTCTATATACACCACCGTTATTTTCACAAAATGTGTGAGAAATCAAACACAAGTTTGACACAAGCACATAGTAAAGTAAGTATACATTCACATTTTAAAACTAAAATGAATAAGACAGATTTAATAATATACCATGGATGATTTTAAGATTGATTGATTTGCATTTTTTTTTACTTAATTTTTTTAGTTGAGAAATAGAGGAAAGGGGGAAGGGGAGGAGGTTACCCTCGATGGGGACTTTTGATTGGCAGATCTACCCTAGTGGTTATCATCAATAGTAATCACATAAATAGATTAATTTAAGATTTTATTTTAAAGCATCAACATTTAAACATATACATATAAAAAACAGAACATCAGAGTGCAGGTGGTCCAAGATGGCCCCAATTTTGCGATGATAGAGTGCGAGATGTTGAGTGTCACTCAAATATCTGAGTTGCGAAGTGTAGACTGTAAATAAAGGTCAACATGTTTCGCCCCTATATAACGGGCTTCCTCAGGACATTTACAGCCATCTGTTGTTCAGAATCCCAAAAGGGGAAATAAGAAAAAAGAGATATATATATATATTTATTAATAAGAAAAATGACTGTGATTTTAACGATCATTAGTCTGAGGTAGGGAC
>CM070035.1:51601234-51612652 GCA_036250615.1 Ptychadena robeensis | reverse complement strand
AGTCACATTCAATGGTTTATACATTTTAAAGGTTTTTAGGAATACAATAAAACCATTACTTATTAGAAGGAATTGTCATGTTGCTAGAATGCCCTATTGCCTAGGGAAATGGAGAGGCTGGTATTCCATGTCTTCTAAGTTGAGGCATGTTTAAGACTTTTTGGAACGTGTATAGCTAAATATTGGTGAAGAAAAAGTAAATTTTCAATTGTAATTTCTTTGAAAATCTAACTAATAGTTATATTATAAATTTAGCATTTAATTATAAAAAAAAAATGCACATCTCAAAAATTATTTTATCACATTCCCCTAATATAGCATCATGTTGTGTATATGTCATCGTACTTACTTTTTTACTGCCTTCTTGGGAGACAGGTAAAATATTTGGCAACATATGTGTGAGCATCACCAGCTGTTCTGCATAAATCTGTGAATATTGATTTCACCTGCCAGGCACATTTCACATTCACAAATCCCTTGTCAGACCAGTTTTTCAGCTACAACATTTGTAGACTGATTGCTTTTTCATATGAACATAGGACCTGGGTATATTTTAAAATAATACATTTTTGTTTAAGTTCAGAATATAATACATAGTCAGTGTTTAGGTTTTTTTCTTTCATTTGAATATTGAGTCTTAAAGTTAAAACAACTCACATAAAACATGATACATAATATTATGTATCACAAAACATAATACATATTCAAAAGTAATCCAACTTAACAATTCTGTTACTTTTAGAATAACAGAATTGTTAAGTTGGAGTGCAAACTCACTGACCTGTGCGGCTCCAATCCCGTGCGGCTCTAATGTAGAGGCAGCTGCAGAGAACGGATCACACTTCCCTATGTGATGATGTCACATTGGTGCACGGGTGGGAATTTTAAATAAAAATCATATTGAATAGTGTTTTCTGCATTGAAAACACAATTTAATATGATTCCCTATGTAAAATACTCACCTGAATAAATGATCCGGTGTCCCCATGTGCTCTACAGCTTTCTTCTTCCTGCTTCTCTCTGCCGATGTGACAGACTGGGGGTGGGAACACCATGTGTACAGAACTGTATGTATATTGACTTCAACTAATTACATTCTGTCAACCTGGCACACCTGCATCGCCATCTTGTGGTTGCAGTGCTAATTTACCTGATACAATTTCTTTTTAAATATTCATGAACTGATTTTATTAGTTATTTACAAAACATCTGAACATGTTATAATATTCAGGATGTCTACTAGACTCCTGTATGGACACACTTTGGGAAGTTACAGGCCTACAATGTAAAAACGTTTTTCCATTAAAGTCTATGGTGCGCTTTTGGTACAGAAATCTGTATCTCAGCAGTGCGCTAGGGAGGTTAAAAATGCCCCTTATTGCAAAAAAGATGTTTGCAATAAGAAGTGCCAATATTCACATATTTTTGTGATCAACACCATTACATGAAAACTAATGATTTATTACCTTCATTGCGCAAATTGGCACTTACTGTATATATATACACATAGTGGGAATGCATTGCACATTAGTTCTGGGGAACTACCAAGATATAGCACCATATTCGAGATCTTCTCAGAATTCTCAGAAGTGTCAGTTATTGCAATAAAAATTTGTGTTTCGAATATTCGTGATCAACACAACTAATCCCCAAAATTGGTGCAGTGGGGTTTTGGAGGTGATTTAATCTAATAAATGCATTAATTCTGTGCTATTCTATGATATTGTTGTGGATCATTGTATGTGCCACCATCAAGTAGATATGGTGAAAATGGAAGAATTAAAAGTATATTTTATAAGAAAAAATTATTATTTTGTCATTATGACTACTCTTAAAACAGTGCACATTACAGAAGCATCTGATTTGTACTTTTGTATGTAAGTTTCATTACAGTTCAAGTGATACACAGCAAACATTTTGGTCTAAATGTTAATTTGTAACCTAGTACATTCGATTTTCCATATAAAGTTAGATAGAATCCAACACTGAGATTAAACAGACACCATAAAAAGGTCATGTTTTGGATCAATTCATCCTAACCATTGCTGTAAGGCATTTAAATCCACAAAATAATACTAATTAATGTAAGTTAGAAGAATAACAAATGTTTTGTTGATAACACACCTAAACTGTTTACTCTATAGGATCTGAATGATGTACAGATTAAAGATTTCGCTGTTGTTTAGAACAGCTTAAATAGAGGGCATAATGGACTACAGAAACATGGTTCAGAGTTTTAAATGGGATTTTAATGTGGTATATTATACAGTCTTATATTGTTAGTAAAATAGTAAAAAATGAAACCTTATATTTAAAAATTTACAAATGCAGTACTCTTGACTATGCTAAGAGGGTTCTATTTCTATCTTTACCACATGGCATAAGAATGTTGGATTCTCACCCCTCAAAGTATACACAGAGCCTGGAACCCATTAAAGGGATTCTGTGATTATAGGTAACTTTCTCATCAAAGCCATCCCTATAAAAGGATGCATATATACTTGCTTACACTGTCTTTTGGTGAATGAACTCCAATGTGCTGGTTCAAAGCAATCATATTTCCAACAATGATATGAGGGACAAGAGGAACCAGTGAGGGTGTGAGGGGCCAGGGGGATTGACTTTCTTGGAAGTATAATTTTACTAACAATTAGTAAACCAAGTATAGGCAAACATATAATCCAACCTGCATGACAACTTGCAGAATGAAAGTTTTAATAAAAAGTAACTAACTGCTAATCATCTATCAGGTGTCTATTTGTTTGTATCTTTTTTCAGTGAGATAGAGTTTTTAACAATATCATTACTAGTTTCCCTATGTTTGTCTCATCCCTGTAACTTTCTGTGGGATTTGAAGAAAGATGACACGCTGGCTGGTAGGATCAACCAACTGCAAACTATTGTGTTATTGTTAGAGATAGACTGCATCACATACAATTGTTTTTATTGTCCTTAAATTAACATATATGTAAAATATTTGGATATGGAATCATTCCAATGTAAGAATGCATTTTATGTGAATCCCTCCTGTAGCATCCCTCTTTGATATCTCTATGTCAATTCAAGAATTTTATTCATTAATTGTTTTTTTTTAGACTGATGTATAGCCTGAGGTAGTATTTTTAGGATTTTATGAGGTGTTTGCCTGAATATTACAGCCTATGAGGAAGAGAAGCCGAAATATACAGTACAAATCAATCTTTGTGGATCATTATCTTTCCTCTATGTCCCCTCTCTCACCCCTTTCTAACTCTTTTGTTTAAAACCACAAATTCGTTTTTTTGTCATGTCCTTCTAAACAATGGAGAGATTGGGCCAAAGAAATTACACAACCCACCTAAAACGTAGCTCTCATCTAAATAAGGAAATCAACAGGAGGATTGCAAAGTAGTCAAATTCCGAGTAACAATTATATAAACAAAAGTTGAAATCAGTCTTTGTGTGCAAAGACTATTATGCCAGTGACAACTCTGATCCAAACATGCAGTATACCTAGGTCAGCCTAGGTAGTGATGGCTATAGCATAGATTAAATCTGGTCATTTGTTATGAGTACTAATGAGAACTTTTATTCATAATTTAGCTACTTTAAAGAATATCGCATTCATTCTATGAGTTGCATATATTTAAAATTTTTCAAATTAATTTCTTGGAATTGTAATGAACCTTACATTCTTTAACAATGCTTAACAGAAAAAAGGTCATAGCCTGCCACTAGCAGATATCTCCAAAAGTGTATACTTTACAATTAATCAATACTGAATAACTCAACTGAAATCCCTTGCTTATCATTACAGTGAAGAAGTCTGGGAGGAGATATAAATGGAATGCATATACTAATTGCGTATCTAATTTGCTGTCCTTGGTTAGCTCATTTGCCTTTCAGCGTGCATTGCCTGGAAATCTGCAATTTAAACACTGTGATCTGGAAGTCGCCTGAATATACTATAGTACTGTATACACTGGATTGGCTAGATTAATTCAACACATTTTTACACATGAGATTTGCCTCTGTGTCTTGTTTGCTTTAGTCTTTCATGAGTAAAAATAATACATACTTGCTGAGCCATTAATATTTAAATCCATTAATATTTCAAATGGACAATATGTATTACAATAGTAAATATAGGATCAATCATCAAAATTATGTTTGCAAAAATAGAGAATACCAATTAAATTGTAAGCCATAAAATCCATGTTTAAAAGATTATTCTCAAAATGATTTGTAGGAAAAGCTTTATAAGCTGTTTTGTGGTTTAGCTACCCTGCTTGGATTCTGTTCCTGCAAACTGGGAATCTACTAGTAGCAAGATAGATATTCATGAAATTCCTAGTGAAAACTGGGTGATGATACACAGCTGCCAACAACATTAAGCAGTGATCACACAGTAGAAGTGATGTCAGTGGTCAGAAAGGCCATCAGGTGGTGAATGGAGCCAGACAAAAATCTGTAAAAATCAGTCAATATGAGGGATGGATGATTAAGTTGCATGGAGGTGTGCATCTCCCGATATGAAGGGGGAGTGCCTCCACCTGTGAAATGTAAATAGGAACGAGGACATGGTGCACACAACTTAGTGCAATAAAGTTATGTTCAGTAAATGATAGGAGACGATAAAATACTCTGTGAAAGATAAAAAATTGGATAAAATGCTCAACAATAATAGAAGTACGAATTAAGCTTAGCAAGGAGTAGCGATCTCCTACAAGGCCATTCGGTTGACAAAGGTTTTGTTACCAAAATCACATCCCACTGATCCTAGTAGTAAGGAGGAGACCTCCCTGCTGGTTATCTATACACCACCCGTAAGCAGGAAGTGATGGCATTCTGGCATTCACATGGCTGAATACACATGCCTGGTAGGAAATCACTAATCCTAAGCCTGCTTTGTACCTCTAAGTTTTCTTTGTCATTTACTGAATGTAACTTTGTTTCACTAGATTGTGAGCCTTGAGTCCTTGTCCCTAAGGTTACTTGCCACCCATGACCTTGTTGTCCCTCTCACTGTTGCCCCTTGTCTACAAGTTACTGTCGTTGTTACACGACACAAGCATACCTTTTCATTTATATAGATGGGAATTTACTAACGATTCTGTATTGTTTTACTTATTCTGAGCTCCCTTTTTTACTTCTTGGGTCTGGGACCATATGAAAATGTTAGTTTTGTAGTTTAGATAATTTAAACCCTGCTACTTACATATAATAGCAAACTGGATACTGTCACTTTTTTCTATTTTTATAATATACACTATACCAACATTTCTATGGTATTCAGTGATTTTGGTGCCAACCATGTCTGAACAAATTTATTTTAACCTCCCTAGCAGTTGAGACAAACCCAGTTCTCCCACTGTTTGGATCCGCTCCAACCACTACAGGAAAGGGGAACTGGAAAACCTGATATACCCCCAGAATGCTGCAGAGATTCTATATAGTTCCGCAACTGCCCCTTCGGCCGTCACCAATGACGCCGAAGGGGCAGTTCCGGAATTATATACAAACACCCCTATTTTAATGGAGGGCGGGGCTTTCCCATCCCACGCGCTGACATCATTGATAACGACGGCGATATGGACAGGGGAGGGTGTACTGTGTACTGTGCTGCAATCACCCATACCATGCCATTAAAAACGCTAGGGAGGTTGAGTCTATGGTGCTGATTAAGAATATGACTTTAGTTTTGCCAGATTACTTCTAGTTTTTATATTTAAATGTTAATTAATTACGTTTAAACGTTTTCTTTAATCTTTTGCAAACCATATGTGGAGCCTGGGAATACAGATTTTTTCCCCCCCAAAATAAGCTTTATTAAGGTAAGAAAGTGGAAATTGCTCTCCATATTTACATATAATATAAAGCAATAAACGAGTTTACAATATCTCACAAATATAAATAGCAAGTTGTTGCATAGAAAAATGCATAATAACTGTATACATCAAACCAGGATAAAAAAAAAATAAGAGATAACTATTAGAGACATTTTTCTTAATGCAGAAGCATTCTCATAAAGTATTATAATAAATTAACTTATTAAAGTAAAGATTCCCAAAACCGAAGGGAATCAGCACCATTGTATATCAGGGTTCAGCTAATACAACAATAGTAAAAATCCTATCAATAATGGTTGTAACATATCTCAGTAAAGAGGGGAAGGGTGATAGAAAAGGGCGCAGGAAATTATACAAGCAGAAAAAAAATGTACAGGGAGAAAATGTAGGGGGTAGAATAGGGAAGTGCTGGACGGAATAAGTATAAAAAAATTACAGCATTAATGATCTTCCTGTATGTAAGGGGACAAATCTTGGGAACATTAAAACATAGGAATATAAGATTCTATACTGTTACATTTTTGAATCAGTAGTAGATCCATTGGGACCAGGTCTGTAAATAACGGGACAGGGTATAATGCGCAGTATGTATTAGATTTTCCATTTCATCAGTTTTATCAATGTGATAAAACCATTCAGCATGGGTCGGTGCCCTGGAGGACTTCCACAAGGCAGGGATTAGAAGCTTTGCTGCGTTTAACATATGGAAGGGCAAAGATCCTTTGTAATGCTTAACGTGAAGTGGGGTATGATGCAGCAAAATTCATTCTGGAGTAAACTGCAGTTGGCAAGTGACGTCCTTGATTAAGGAATGCACTAATGACCAAAACGGCTTAATCAAGTTGGAATCCCAGATTTCTGAACCAAAAGTGCACTATAGACTTTTATGGTAAATCTTTCTTTATGTTGTAGGCCTGTAACTTCCCACAATCTGTCCGTACAAGGGTCTAATAGACATCCTGAATATAATAATGTTTGAAAAAAACAATTATGTAAAATAAAAAATAAAATTTTTTGATCAAATTAATGAGAAAACTCAAAAATCAGGGCACAAAGCTATGCTGCTATGTACTAAATCTCACCCAAATAAACTCTCTGGTGCCCCAGATATGCCCATTTGCAGTTAATCCTCTCTAACCTGATGTGATGGATGTGGTAAAATCACACCAGGGAAGAGAGGGTTACTGCAAATGGGCACATCTGGGGCACCAGAGACTTTTTATTTTGGCGATATTTAGTACATAGAAGCACATTGAAAGCAGTTTTCTAAAAAGAAAACTGATTTCATGCAATGTACTTTAAAATTTCCCGCCGCCTCCCCGGGGACACCGGGACAGCGCAAAACTGTAATTATGCGCTCCCAGAGCCCCGATGTGTGCTGGACAGCAGCATTTCATCCAGTGCGATAGAAGGAGTAGCAGCGCTCAACAAGATGGTACAGTCCCGACCGCTAGGGCGGGTAAAGGATCCTTTATCTGTCAATAGATACATTTTTTTTCAATCCACATTTGTGAATTGTGAATGACATGTTTAATTCAGATTCTATTGTTTCACGGTGGGCTCTGTTTCCATTCCAGCAATTAGGTGGTTATAAATAATTGAAATTGTGTGTCTGATCGGGTGCCTTATGCACATGTTTTTTCTAAGAATGTATGTTCCCTACAGAAAGCTCTATTGGTCATTAAGATAATGTTGTATCTGGAAATATAGCCACTGTTGTAAAGGTAAGCCTTCTTCATCTAATCGCATTCTATCTTTAAAGGCTTTTTCAGAAAAGAAATCAGAAGCGCAGAGTAGAGTTTGAGTAACTGAACTGTTGGTAGGTTGAAGCTGTTCACCAAGAGCAAAGTCTTTGTTGTAGGCCAAGGGTGTGAGGGGATTGGGGTAAGTGGTTAGGTTGCCATGTTTCATTGATACCTGAAAGATAAGTAGAGTGGCAGAAACAAGTGGTGGAAGTGTATCTCTGATTCGTCTCAGGTGGAGAGGGAGCCATGTAAGGCAATTTAGGGAAATAGACGATAGACTATTCTCCAGATTTACCTAGGCTTTCGATATAGAGTTACCAATCTAATATCCTGAAGATAGTGACAGGTTCTGGGAAGCTGATGCCTCCATGAACTTTAGAGGCCTGAAGAGTTTTCAGTGCGATTCTGGGTTTCTTATGGCCCCACAGGAACTGCCGTATCAGAGTGCGCAAGTCCCTGAAAAAGGATTTGGGTATGGAGATCGGTTTAGTTTGGAACAGGTACAAGAAATGTGGGGTTATGTTCATTTTCACAATGGTGACCTACTGAACCACGAGAAGGTTGGTTTATGCCACTTCGTCAAGTCAGCTTTGATTGACGGGAACTGGTAAACATCTTTGATTGATACCTTGATTTTAATGGATCTGGGAACCCATTGGAAGGGGTATTGATTTTGAGAGGTTAATATTAAGGGCAAAGGATTTAGAGTTGTTAATTTTGAAGTTGATATAGTTTGGAATTGGTTTAATACAGCAAGGAGAGAAGGGAAGGTGTAGCCTTGTTTAGTCAGGAAAAAGAGAAGGTCGTCCACAAAAGCTTTTTTGTACTCCCTTTTATTCCAGGGTACACCACGAATATCTGGGTGATTTCTGATTTGTCTTAACAACGGCTCTTATGTTAACACAAAGATTAAAGGGGACAAGAGACAGGCTTGCCTAGTGCTGTTGTTGATATGAAATGGTTTTGAAAATCCACCATTAACCTTCACTCTAGCATAGGGCCCATTATATAAGGTAAGGATTCTCAAGACTATATTGTGCTGAAGTCCTATAGCTTCCAGAATGCCTATAATGTAATCCCAGTTGACTCTATCGAAAGCCTTCTCTGCATCTGTCGACAAAAAGTAGTACTCAGGATTAGAATCAATCTCGTTACTTTAAATGGGGAACAGCATCCCCATCCAAAGTAACTGCCGGCACACAAAGGGCGATTTTTAGCACCACCGGTTGTGCGTGATGCCGTGAAATCATCAGCAAAACGAAGCCTCTATAGGCACCTTTTACTGTATAGAAGATCATTTTGTATAACTTACCTTTGCATAATAAACATACGTACATTTGATTGTATTTAGTATGTGTTTGTGCTGCTTTAAAATATGTAACTTTTTTTGGTCCTCCGAAAGGCATGCAGTATAGTGTCTTTTTCTAAGTATCACTCTTCAATTCCCTAATATAAGGCATTCACATAATAGGATTAAATATAAAGATATCCAGTGCATCACTAGGGGGAAAATGTTTTATGTCAGATTATTAGAGAGAATTTGAGAACAACTCAACCTTCCGAGTTTCATCTTTCTTGCTGACAAGGTCACTAAGACGTGTATTTTCACAGGTATAAAGCACCAGTAGCAGTTTTTGCAGATTTGATTTACAAAAGTAGACCTATAGTGTATGTAACTTTTTCTATTCTACTCTCCAACCTAATAATTCATAGGAAGCTACAATGTATTCATGTTTTTAACTTTATAACACACACACACACACACACATATATATATATATATATATATATATATATATTACCAAAAAAATGCTGCCTATTTGGATAAAATGGCTAAATAACCCTTGTACATACAAGCAATATTTTATAGGCATAGAACATTACTTTTAACAAGAAAACAGATTTCATTTTATTCCCTTACTTTCTCTGCATTCCTTCATGTTTGGGAAGTGTGTCATAGTGTCTTTTATCCCAAGAGCATTTATTCAACACACTTGCTGAACATGCACTTGAGAATCAGTATTGAGGGATGAGCAGACAGCGGTAGCTTAATATGTGTGTAGATGAGGTCCTAATAGGCATCCAATTGGCACCCACCATAACTCAGAAAGTGCATGGTGCTCATGTAAAATGTTATCAAATAAAACAGAAGCAAATGCAGTAACTACAAAAAAAACACATGAATGAAAGTTTAAGTGTTTGTATATATATGTTTTTTTATTTTTATATCTGAGGGTTAATAAAACTTTACATTTTATGGTATGCATTTAAAAACAACAATTCATTTTTTTATAAACCAGCAGGTTTTAAGGCATACTCTAAAGATATGTAAGGGCTGGTACCCCTCCTCCATGATGGGTGCCAAACATTAAAGTAAGAGAAAATAGTCCAATATCCTGTCTATTTGATGGACTTTATATAGAACACATGCTATATTTTAGGTTATGGACAAAATAGTGTTCATTGTGTATTTATGTAAAACAAAATTGTTTATATTGCTAGGGTGGGAGAAAAGGGTCAGATAAGCAAATTTACAGTTGTGTTAACACCTAAACAAATATTTTCCCTTTTGTATTGTTTGTCAGAATATTCTAATCACAAATTTTTATTGAAAATATTGCCACTTAAAAAAAATCTTAAATATAGTCCTATATCTACATCAGTACTCGGAAATACCATGCATTACGTTCCCAATATGTGCATGTACAAGTGCCGATTTGTGCAATGAAGGTAATCTGTGGAAAGTACCATGCATTGCATTCACAATATGCACATGTACAAGTGCCGATTTGTGCAATGAAGATAATCTGTGGAAAGTACCATGCATTGCATTCGCAATATGCACATGTACAAGTGCCGATTTGTGCAATGAAGGTAATCTGTGGAAAGTACCATGCATTGCATTCGCAATATGCACATGTACAAGTGCTGATTTGCCCAATGAACATAATATAGACTGTAGATCACAAATTCTATTCACATTTAATGTGAATATTAGGCAAAAAATTCATGATATTTTTTGAATATGAATATAGCCTATGTTCATCACTATTAAAGACCTTTGTCTTTAAATTTTGGTCAGTTGTACGTCATTATCTGGTTTGTTTTCTAGGAAGGATAAGTATTCAATTGTATTATGGGGCATGCACACAGACGATCAGTACAGGCAACACTGATACTGCTGACTTTGTATTTTCCATTAATAAAAAACATATTGACCAAAAGATAGAATAAAAATGTGAGATTTATTTTATTCATTAATAGGGGAACCAAATGTATTTATTGGTCAAAATATAATATTGGTGAATATTTTTTTTATTAATAAAATTTGAAGGGGCTTTGCTGGTAAAGCCTGCAGCTGTATCAATCCTCTGTGCGCACAGAGAAGAAAGACATCCAGATAGCACATTGATCGGGTCTAACATTGAACACGCTATTTGGTGGTGCTGGCTATCGATATTAGATCCTCACTCAATATGATAATTGCAGTATCATTAGAAATTACAATCAATCCTGCAATTATCTATGCATGAATGCCCAACATCAAGATGTATAAAGGTGTGATGGTGGAATCCCAAAAGATCACAAGAAGGACAGGGGGAGTATTTTCAGAAGACCTTTTGACTGACATTCAGTGCCAGACCAAGGCAGAAGTGACTTTGGACAACATCAATTGTTGAGTTTGCTGAGAGACAGGTGTAGTAAATTTTTAGGATACTTGTGGTAATATGTTTATGATGTGATTATAGCTGTGCATTTGTACTGTATGATTATTGTGTTACACACAAAAAAATTCATTTGTACACACACAGTTTTGGAATGTTGACCTTTTAAAATTGTATTAT
>CM070035.1:51577209-51593840 GCA_036250615.1 Ptychadena robeensis | reverse complement strand
AACAGTTCGGTCCATCCCTATTCATTATTAGAGGTATGAAATAACTGAAGATATTAAATAAGATACTACTCACACTTACCTGATCTAGACCTCCCATACAGCGCATCACATGTGATTTACATATAACCAGTTATTTATTTTGGCTCCAGAGCATAGTATTTGACCCCTATTAAATGTTGCCAGGAGCTGCATCAACCATTGGGACCGCAAATCCTTAAAGCAGAGGTGGGAGCAACACCAAACATGTTCACATTATTTACACACCCTCCAATCCAATAAAAAAAATTATAATGTAAGGGAGTCTCTTCCCCACAACCTTGCCCCGATGTTGTGGGGGCATGGGTGGGGGCTCACTGACTGTCCGGGGTTCTCCTTTAACAAGAGGGCCCCCTAATCCCGCTCCCCACCCTATTGCATGAGTACAGAAGTCCCAAAGATCTCTTACCCACTTACAGGGGCTTTTAAAGATAAGGTCTAGAAATAAGAAACAGAAACAGATATAACCTATTTTACTTAAAAGTTCTACCAGTTCACATATAACCTGAACAGTACTTTACTGTTGAAAATCCATCTCTACCCACAAAGGGTCAAGTGTCCCACATAAAGGGCAGCACATGTGCAGTTTTCCCAATGCCATTCATTTAAGTCAATGTGGTTCATCAAGAATTTGCAAACCACAGCGATCATTTCAGGATGGATGGAGTGCTCATTGAACCCCTACTGCTCTTCTATTCTTCTTCTTCCTCCTACCAACTGTTTCTTACTTTTAGCACATTTATCCATAAGTTTCTTGGGTTGGTAGAAGGGTGGTACCTGGGTGCTCATTGGAGGACCTGGGTGCTCATTGGAGGAACTAAAATATGTAAATAACCCAGTCAATTATAATATTTGCATTAACTAACCCAGATGAATATAATATGTTGTATAAACCAGCCCAGTATTAGTAAATTATTTTGTTCTGGACTTTGGCTTCACAATGTCTAGCTTGGTGATTACCCTATTTTTCATAGACTCTTTGATCCTTGCTGAAGACCCCTCCTTGTTTATTTTTTCCTGGGAATGATAATGATATCCCGATATTCGTGTGTTCCACTGAGCACTTTAACATAATGTAAGTCAATGGCAGACAACCAGGCACCCCCTGCTCGGAAGGGGGTGGGGGCCTGGTCCATTTGATAGGTCACAAAGTAACAGAAACACCACCCAAATGGACCGGGAACAGCATTAGAGATGATGTCTGGAGTAGTATGCAAATTTAAAATACTGACAAAAACATACTGAAAAAATCTGGAAAAATTACCCTATTGGCGGGGAATTTGAATCTGCAAAACCGGAAGTGACATCAGTGACGTCACATCCGGTCCCTGGAATGCATAATTCCTGGTTGCCAGATGTGACACCACATAGTTCCTGGTTGCCAGATGTGACATCGGCTTAATGAGCCAGGTTTTTACTGCAAGACCGGGTTCTCTGCTTGGTCTTCAGAGTAAAGATTCTTCCTCCTGCAGGATCTTACTGCTGATCCTGCCGGAGGAAGAATGATGTCAGTATGTCAGTGCCTGCAGTTGAGCTGACATTTGAAAACATTATACGGCAGTGCCTGCAGTTGAGTTGATGCTCTAAAACAGACACTCTCAAACATTCGATGTGAGTCTCTGCAGGTAAGCAGATGTACTAAAGCATTAAATGCACACTGTTCAGCACACACTATAAAAAATTTGAGTTAAGGCCCTGCACTTGAACTCCTCCTTTAAAAAAAATAGTGCAGGGGATATTTGCACTCTGGATGAGGAGGAGAAGACAAGAGTCATCCTTCTGGTATTGTGCCATTTTACTCCTCCTCTCTGCCACAGCAATGAGAGATGAGAAGTTCTCTTAGTAGTGGGGGTCGAGAAGGGTAAAAACTAAGTAATCTGTGCCATGTAAAATACGTACAACATGAGGGTCACAGGAAAGGCAACCTAACATGAAGTCAGCCATGTGTGCCAGAGTACAAAAAGACATTTGGATGACTACCCATCTCCTCCTCGTCCTTTTCCCATCCATGCTGAACAGATGTAACTAAATTGACATGGATACTACTACACTCTGTAACAGAGGCAACAGTCTAAAGCAGCTTCTTCTCCTCGTGTTCATGGTCTAAGTCGGGCACAGCCTGTTTGTGCTTCCCCATAGCAGTGCTACACTGCTACAAGCTAGCGACTGATGGCTGGCTGCTGTTGGAGGTGGAAGTGGAAGAGGAGGTGGCAGAGGAGGAGGATAAGTGGAGGTTGGAGCCAGTAGCATAGCTGCTGGCGGAGACCCTGATAGACGTAGGACCTGCAATACTGGGCGTGGGTAGCACCTGTGCCATCCCAGGGTACGACTTACTCCCGGCCTCCACAACATTCACCCAGTGTGCAGACTGGGAAATGTCTTGGCACTAGCACTTGTCCATGTGTCCATGGTGAGGTGGACTTTCCCAGTAACTGCATTGGTCAGGGCATGGGTACGGAGATGTTCTGGGACACATGCTGGAGTAAAGCTGGCATGGCACACCGGGAAAAAATAGTAGTGGCTGGGGACTAAGTAACGAGGGATGGCTGTCAACATTATGGCTGCGGAAGGCCTCAGTCTCCACTAGCCTAGACATTTGAAGGGCCAGTAATGTGGAAAGTTGCACATTTAGGGCTGCGGCCTGGGGGTGGGTTGGTGGATATTTGCGCTTTCGCATAAATGCCTGTTTTATGCGCTGGGACAGGCAAATGTATGTATGTAGACCCTGCTGTTGATGTGTACAGTGTGTAACACAAGGGAGGAATAGGCAGTGGTGTGACACGCAGATACAGATTGTGGACCCAGGGGTTCGGCTCACTTATTAGGCTGCTTGGATGCCAAGTGGAGGATCATGCTGGGGTAAACTAGTGTTGCTGGCATTACAGCGAGGGCAGTACTTACCTGCCCCTTGATTGGCTGTCTCCGACCTGCGAAACGTGCAGGGCAAAGACATACACATGACGCATGTTCGCTCATCACTACTAATAGTTTAAAAAAATGTTCCTTACTATGTATGAAGGACATTAAAAAAACTGAACTATATTAATATATAAAAAAATAGATTTATTTTTATTTTACTAAGTACATGACCTAACAGTATCAGTTGCATTAGCTGTGAAGCATAAACATTAGCCCATAATGCAAACTATTTTAATCAGCATTTTTACATGTGACTTGCTTCAAATACGAGCCACAAAAAATCCCTGCAGTTGAGCAATCTACTGTAATGTAACTAAACATAGTTCTTTTTTTCTGTTGATTGATGGTTATGGCCTTTTAAATCTAGAAATATTATTTTCCCAAGGCTATGAATGATCCAAAGCATGCTCATGGTATTCCACTGTCTTGCCAGCATGATTTATGATATGCATTGTGTGTCTTAAAAATGCTACTATTTTTCTCAACACCTATGTTTTCCACATGGCGCTGTGAAAGACCTGTCTCTATCTGCAAAGTGCACACATTTTTTTTTAGTGTTTCATTTTTATTTCATTTTCAATTACATTGATTTTTAGACATTTAATCCTATTGGATCAAAGTTTCTGTCTATAAATAATTGACTGATGATTTGTTTCTTTCGCTCAGAACCTTGATAATGGCTAGCTATTTCAATTCCGTTTTTTTCCCTCAATTTGTCAATAACCGTATATACTCGTGTATAAGCTGAGTTTTTCAGCCCCAAAAAATGGGCAGAAAATGCTCCCCTCTGATTGATGTAAACAAACTCCACACTGCCACCTGGTGGCCGGTTATTAGTTCAAATACAATTCAATTCAAATAATATTAATAATCCTGTGTTCTCTCAAATTTATTGAAGTTGGGGCACTAAGATGAATCCTGTTTGATTCATTCTTAGGGGCAATGGTGCTTTCTGTATATTTTTCTCATTTAGAAAACTCCACTATATGACTTTGCATTTCCCACTGTCGGCTTATAGTCGAGCCAATACGTTTTTGTAGATAAAATTAGGTACCTCAGTATATACTCGGGTCGGCTTATACTCGAGTATATACGGTAACTAAAAAAACACACATTATGCACTTTTTTGTGCATAATTTAATAGGATTTTTGTAATTGAAATAGGAAATGTGTTTTAAAGTGGTTAACCATTAATAAACACAGTGCACAGTGTTCAACAGGCGGGTGATTATGCATTCATGGATAGATGGAGACCCTCCCCATTTGCCCCAAGTTCTCTCATGTCTGCAAGATTTGCTCCACATTGAATTGAAGGGTGTTCCCAAGGGTAATGCAAAGCGCGAACTCGCCTGCTATAAGCGGTGGAGGCCCTATATAACCAAGGTGCTAACACCTGCGGAATGTAACCTAATCCAAAAAGCCCTCCACATCACGGATTGCTGAGAACCTGTACATGCAACCAATAACCTTCATTTGCAAAACTGGCCCTGCAATAAATGTCCCGAATTTGTACTCCCTGTATATTCAAGTGTATGTTTGACGCTCTGCCACGTTTTGTTTAGTTTTTGTTCTGTTGAATGAAAGCGCTATCCGGTTGATGGCCATTCTATGCTGTATGTAATTAATCTGAATTATTTTGTTTTTTGTTGAAATGTCTCTGATATATATATGCGAGTATTGTCTCGCTGATTTTTTTTATTGTATGTCTCAAAAAAACAATAAAAATGTTATAACAAAAAAATACTTACTGTTGTTGGTAACTGTTTATCTAAACCCTCTATTTAACTATTACCCTCAGTGTTCACACATTTGACAAGATGACAACTGGTGCTAAAATACAGCCAAAAGGTCAAATACTGCATTTATGTTGTAATACATGTTTATTAAGACTAATCACATTAGCAAATGCACTGACAAATGTAATATTCAAAGCAGTAAGAATATTTACCCTCATCAGTGTATCTAGTGGAAGTTATTAATTGTTCACTTATTTATCCTAAAAACTATATACATTTACAATACTTAATGATAAGTAGTTAAATGCTGCTAAACTCTTCTGTATCTTACCATGGTTTTTATTTCTGCACATCAAAATACACCAATTTTAACTTGCTAGAAATACGTTTTATACCATTGCTTATCTTCCAAGCTGTGTGTGGATCTGTTACTTACTGGGTCAATGAAGTGAAACAAACATGCAGCAAACTATCCCAAGAGAGGTTAGGACTTCCATAGTTGTTCAAGAAGAGCAACTCAAAGTATTAATGCAATTGGATTACCCTGATAACTAGGTAACTGTCATTTGCAAAAGAAAAGGTCAGCAGTGACAATCCTCATGCTTTTCTTGGCTCAGGTGTCCTTTAGGTTAGAAATAAAAATACATATGCTGGTATATTCTATTAGATGTCTTTTTGCAGTTTCCTTTGGACAGTTTCCCTACTAACTGAGTAGGCCACGTTACAGTATGTTTTGTCCTATTTTAATGGAGGGAATAGGCTTAAAGAAATGTTCTTGTTTATATAATTCACTATGTTTAATAGGATTCAAATAAACAGTGTGTTTGTAAATGTGTTAGAATTCTTATAAATCCTGCTTCTTTAGTTCTGTTTTCTCTTTGTTTTGTTATGTTTTATCAAATGCGTCATAAAACATGTCCTTGCCCTATAACTCAAGTACTTCACATTTTGAAATACAGAGGCAATGCTAAAAGAAATGAATGTTAGAACAATATTTTCAAAAATATAGTATTAAACAAATGTGTAAGGAAATCATTAAAGAAGCCTTACTTACCATATTTTCCGGCGTATAAGACGATTTTTGAACACAGGAACATGTGTTCAAAAGTCGGGGGTCGTCTTATACGCCGGGTGTGGCTAGCAGGGGGGTGCAGGGGACCATCTAGGGGAGCTAGTAGGTCTGCTCCCAATCTGTGCTCCCTGAGCTGCTTGCTGGCTGACAGCAGAAGCAGAGAGACATCGGGACAGAGCAGTGTTATCATGGCTACGGGATGCTCATCCAGAGAGAACACACACTCTCCCCTTTCCACTGCTGTAGAAACAAAATGAAAACGTATAACTTTGAACATTCATAGCACGAAAACTATTAATAGTATAATCATGAAACTTTCAGGGTCAGTAATGCTCACCTACTACTACTTACACCCCGAGTTTCACTCTATCTACAAAATTTTGTAAGTTACATTTCAGCTAAAGTCCAGCTATCAGATAGTTAATCCCTAAGACTACATCCATGCAAATTTTCAGGTCCCTGAGCACAATCCTTCCTACTAATAGCCCCCTATAAAATATTGCTTGCCTATTAGCATAAAGCACTACTCTGCTGCATACATGCTTTCACTTATCCTATCCTTACTAATACAAAAAAAGATTAGACTTCTAAGGGTGTTGGAGATCTGTGGGTTGAAAGTCAGAGTAGACATACATTTTTTGATTTGGTGAGCGTTGAAAGAGAGGTAGTCTTATATGGCGAGAATATACCAAACTCTATATTTTAACTGGAAAATTTGGGGGTCGTCTTATACGCCCGAAAATACGGTATTTAACATCACATCTATCATTTGTGTAAATCACTTCATTTAATCAGAATCAACTGATAAACAGCATCTATTCACTAATAAACAACTTACAGAAACTTAAATGTATGATTTGTATGATGTATAATAAGTGACAATGCCTATACCTTTCACATAGGGGTTCACAAGGGGTTCAAACTAATCCTTGTACATTCAATGTTTTGGGGATTTAACAAGCTCCATTCATTACAATGGCCTGGTCCTTAAACTAAAGTATATAAGAAAGGACCAAAAGTAGAGGGTTTGTTATGTGCCATTTCCTTCACTATAAACAAGTCGGTTCTCAATAGGAATAATAATGTAACCTATGTGTCAAAGCTCTTGGGAGCTGGAAGCTTTTAGGGAACGATGACAATAAAGTGCAAATGAAAATTTAGCAGAGGGTAGATCTAATAAAGAAATTGTAAACTGCTAACTTACGCTGTCCCAATCAGTCCTGGATCTAATGTAGTGATAGTTCAGAGAGAATAATTTTTTGGGTTCATTATAGGATTGTTGCATTAGACTGAACATTTTATCCTTGTATTTGTGCATTCTGTAGAAGGGTCACCCAGTAGTTGGATCTCTTTCTAATGGCTTGAACTCAAGGGTCCAAGTTTTTATATTTTAGCATTTAAGACACAATTTGCCCCAATGCAAGGCACACAGCCATGCTTTCTTGTCCATTTAGCAGTAAAAAAATGAGACAGGGGAAGAATTGATGGGGTCCTAAAGGCGATAGGAGGAAATAGGTAGGGATTAGCAGGATGTTGAATTGAGAGTGGTCAGACAATTTGTGGCAAAATGCATCTTTAATGTTGAAAATTGGAGGACCATTTCGACGATTTCGAGTTAATTGCAAAGCCACTGACCATGATATCATCCCCAATCTTGATGGAGATGTAGATAAGGTTAGGGGTACACTACAAAAAAAGTATGGCTCTAACATAAAAAGTTTTTGCACATATTAAGTTCAAAGTCAAGTCAAAATTTCAAAAATTGCAATTTCGAGTTTGATTTTGAACTGAATTTATGCAAAAACTACATGTGCTAGAGCAAAACGTTTTGTTTTCCAATATTTCCACAACCCTTCCCTACATCTCCAGCAATTCTAGTGATGATACCATTATCACAGGCTTTGCAATCAGCTCACAAAGTCAGCTAGTTGAAAAATTCGACCATCTCTATTGAAAATGGCTGCTAATTGCTGTCAATGGATATGAGTAGCTGTCAATGGATATGAGTTCTTCACAAGTCCACATTGATATGCTCTTATTTGCATACCTTCTATCAATAATACCCTAAAAGCTAGAACACGAACTAGATAATGTGGACCTTAAATCACTACCATGAAACCTCTTTCCCCTTTTGCTAGCACCCCTTGATGGATTAGGATTAGAATAGATTAGCTTTCTTTACTGTGAATTTTAATGGTTAAAATTTTGATGATTAATTTTAAATGATACGCTCTGTCTGTGTTGCAAAATTTTAGATTGTGGAATTATTAATCAGGAGTTCTAACTGAGTGAGCACAATTAACGTCAAAAAAATTAAGGTTGCTGAATGTGGCCAACATGATATAATGTTATTCTGAGGTGGAAAGTGTTTAAGTTTTTTAAATATTTTCATCATTGCAAACTTTATGCAAATACAGTACTTTAAAAAAATGGCATGAAATTAAATTAATGTTCTATAACCAGTTCTAGACTTTAAGATAATTTGTTATGACTCATCTAGTGGTTTGTCATGCAATAAATGAACAGGAGATAGAAGACTGATAAGAAAAGCAAAACTTATAGTACTTACATATTGTTCTGTTTATAGACAAACTAAACTTCTAATTAATATATCTACTTTAAAATGAACTGTAAGGTTGAACTAAAGAAGACGTGAAGTGAAAAATAAGCTTAGAACAGTACTTTCTAAATAAAATCTGCCTTTAGCTCTGCTCCCAGAGGCAAAGAAGGGCATCCAGTATTGGAAATTGCAAGGATTAATGATTTAAGTTAGCACTTCTTACTGTGAAAAAAAGGTATAGCCATCTAATTACTAAACAATACTTGAATATTTCATTTTACAATGGGTACTAAGTGCCTTTTTAAAGTCTTTTATGGTAATTGGGTGTATAAAGAAACAGTTATTAGAGGTGTACGAAAGTAAATGTCTCCAAATAATAGAATTGTGTTTACTCTATTTATCCTGGCTAATAGGAATCTGCTAGGTGAAATTAACAGTTTCTGGCACTAATAAAATGGTTGTTTTCCCTCCGTTCTATCTGCCCATATTTATTACTTTGAAATCTACAGGTGTAGAAAGCACTTATTATCAGAACAGAACAAGTAGAATGTGGGTGGCTGAAGAACCTAGAGAACCTTATTAGCTCGTATTTATATAGCACCAACATATTACTCAACACTTTTCAGAGTACATAGTCATATCACCATAATCTAATGTCCATAATATAGTCATACTGTATATATGTTACTAAAACACTGTTATTTAGTGTGGCCAATGAACCTGCTAGAATGTCTCTGAAGTGGGGCCAATGAACCTGCTAGCATGTCTCTGAAGTGTGGCCAATGGACCTGCTAGAATGTCTCTGAAGTGTGGCCAATGAGTCTGCTAGCATGTCTGTGAAGTGTGGCCAATGAGTCTGCTAGCATGTCTGTGAAGTGTGGAAGGAAACCAGAGTATATGCAGAAAACCCACATAGAGACATAAGACATAGAGAGAACATGCAAACCCTTGCAGATACTGCTTAAGCATACTCAGTGTGCTAACTACAATACCACCTTGCTGCCTGTCAGTTGTTGCCAATAAAATGACAGAACATGATAGCTTTTGCCACTTCAAAGTTTCAACTTTTTCTTTCACCTTTTGTCCACTGATGTAGGTGCTCAATATGGTTTGGAAAAGACCAGTTTTTAAAATTAAAAGTCATGTCTTTGTTTTTTTTTACTTTGCGTCATGCTCTTGTAATGCACAAAATATGGTTTGGTGTTAACATTTGACAGATTGCAGGACAGTTTTCCAGTTGACCACAGTCCATACTAAATAAACACAAGTCCAGATAATGTTTTTCTGGATTATATTATGTATGGTTTCTTCTATTCATGGTAGAGCTTTATTCCACATTTGTAGATACTATTACAAACTGTTTTAAAGGACTACGGTTTTCTGATGTGTACCTACAAAGGCAGTACTTTTTACTACCAATTTCACTGCAGCAATATCCAAAATTGTGTTTGCCTTGTCCCTTCTGTACAACACTTCCTTAAACTTTTATTGCTAATGTATACCATGGATCCCAGGTGCCCAACCTGTGGCCTTGAGGCTGCATTCAGTGACCCCCCCCCCCTCGAATTTAAGATTATGTGTCCAATAGATATCATCAAATCATAAAAATACAGAATTGTAGATATTTTTGCAGTTTTATTAAAAAAGAAAAACTGAAATATCACATGGTCCTAAGTATTCAAACCATTTGCTCAGTATTTAGTAGAAGCACCCTTTTGGTCTAATACAGCCATTAGTCTTTTTGGGAAAGAAGCAACAAGTTTTTCATTCCTGGATTTAGGGTTCCTTTGCCATTCCTCTGTGCAGATTTTCTCCAGTTCTGTTAGGTTGGATGGTAAACGTTTTACGTCTCTCCAGAGATGCTCAATTGGGTTTAAGTCAGGAATCTGGCTGGGCTATTGCAGAAAAGTCACTGAGTTGTTGTGAAGCCGCTTCTTCATTATTTAAGCTGTGTGCTTAGGGTCATTGTCTAGTTGGAAGGTAAACCTTCAGCCCAGTCTGAGGTCCTGAGCATTCAGGATATCCCTGTACTTGACTGCATTCATCTTTCCCTTGATTGCAACCAGTTGTCCTGTCCCTGCAGTTGAAAAACACCCCACAGCACGATGCTGCCATCACCATGCTCCACTGTTGGGACTGTATTGGACAGGTGATGAGCAGTGCCGGGTTTTCTCCACACATACCGCTTAGAATTAAGGCCAAAACGTTCTGTCATGGTCTCATCAGACCAGAGAATCTTATTTCTCACCATCTTGGTAAGTCCTTCAGGTGTTTGTTAGCAACCTCCATGCAGGCTTTCATGTGGCTTCCTTTGGGCCATTCTGCCATAAAGCCAGACTGGTGGACTTTCTACAACTTTCTCCCATCTCCTGACTTCATCTCTGGAGCTCAGCCACAGTGATCTTTGGGTTCTTCTTTACCTCTCTCACCAAGGCTCTTTTCCCCCGATAGCTAAGTTTGGCCGGACGGCCAGCTCTAGGAAGAGTTCTGGTTGTCCCAAACGTTTTCCATTTAAGGATTATGGAGGTCACTGCCTTAAGTGCCGAAAAAATGTTTTTATTACCTTTCCCAGATCTGTGCCTTGCCACTCATTATTTTAAATTGACATGCACTGTGAGCTGTAAGGTCTTATATAGACAGGTGTGTGGCTTTCCAAATCAAGTCAAAACAGTATAATCAAACACAGCTGGACTAAAATGAAGGTGTAGAACCATCTCAAGGATGATCTGAAGAAATGGACCGCATCTGAGTTAAATATATGAGTATCACAGCAAAGGATCTGAATACTTAGGACCATGTGATATTTCAGTTTTTTTTTATAAATTTGCAAAAATGTCTACAATTCTGTGTTTTTCTGTCAATATGGGGTGCTGTGTGTAATGAGGAAAAAAATTACTTTTTAGCAAATGATTTTAGCAAATGGCTGCAATATAACAAAGTGTGAAAAATTAAAGGGGGTCTGAATACTTTCCGTACCCACTGTACATGAAGTTTTGCATGAATTGGTCATAAAATGTGCTCTAATTTTCACCACCACTAAGACACCAATAGAAAAGCACTGTCTGCTTAAAATAATACTACACAAACATTATATGTTTTCATGTTTTTATTGAACATAACATGTACACATTGACAGTATTGAAAAAGTATTTGAACCTTTGGAATAAATAACTGGGTAACCCTCCTTTGGCAGCAATAACCTCAAACAAAGGTTTCCTAAAGTTTCAGATCAGACCTGCACAATGACCTGGAGTAATTTTGGACCACTTCTCTTCACAAAACTGCTCCAGTATAGCCATATTCTTGGGATGTCTGGTGTGAATCGCTGTCTTAAGGTCATGCCACAGCATTTTAATAAAGACTCTGACTGGGCCACTACAGAAGGCATATTTTGTTCTGACTTGTATGCTTTGGGTCATTGTCCTGCTGCATCACCCATCCTCTGCGGAGCTACAGTTGGCCGACAGAGGGTGTAACATTTTCTTGCACAATGTCTTGATAAACTCTGGAATTCACTTTTCCATCAATGGTAACAATCAGTCCGGGCCCTGAGGCAGCAAAGCAGCCTCAAACCATGATGCTTCCTCCGTCATGTTTTACAGTGGGGATGAGGTTCTGATGTTGGTGTGCTGTGCCTTGTTTTCTCCACACATAGTGTTATGTGTTTTTTACAAACAACTTAATTTTTGTTTTATCTGTCCATAGAATGTTTTGCCAGTAATGCTCTGGAACATCCAGGTGCTATTTGCAAACTTTTAACATGCTGTAATATTTTTTTGGACAGCAATGGCTTCATTCGTAGTGTCCTCCCATGTACTGCATTCTTGTTTAATGTTTTCCTTATTGTAGATGAGTCAACAAGAATGTTAGTATGTGCCAGAGATTTCTGTTAGTCTTTAGCTGACACTGTAGGATTCTTCTTCACCTCATTATGCATTCTGCACTGTACTCTTGCAGTCATCTTTACAGGACGACCACGCCTAGGGAGAGTGGCAACAGTGTTAAACTTTCTCCATTTCTCCATGTCTTACCATGGACACATGAACATCAAGGTTTTTGGAGATACTTTTATAACCCTTTCCAGCTTCATCCAAGTCATTACTGTACTACAGTGTTCCCTAATGCTTGAAGTATAATTTAAGTTTTTTATTTAAAAATAATGTCTTCTAGGGGCGCAAAAAAATGGTTATACAAGTCAGTATACATTAAAAATTTTATATGTGGCCCTGTAGTGATGCCGAGGGCCGCACTTGTGACCCTCCATATCGACTCTCCACTGCTATAGATGATTACATCTCTAAATTATTTGCATTATAATACTGCAGAGCATTATACCAAAATGGGTTCTTTATTTGAATCTGTCTTTTAAGGCCCTTTTGGGAGTTGTTAACTTTTCCATTACTTTCTTCAGCAGATAGCAACAAAGACAGCAATACAAACCTGTCAAAAACTTTACACCAACTTTTTAGTCAATTTAACATCCATGTTAATATGCAGCAAGCATGCACATACTGACAAAAGTCTTGCATGTTACAGCAAAATAAGTAAACTGAAAAAGTTTAATGTGACAATACTTTCCAATAATCACGCGGACGGAAAAAAAAATGTTTTATAAGAATCCAAACTGTAGCTTTAGTGATCTTGCTATAAGAAGGTTACCCTTCACAGAGAGAGCCATTGCTAATATAGTGGAAGTAACAAAAGTCCTAAATCTGCAAAGCCCTTGAAACTACTTATAAACATCAATTAAAAAAAAAAGTATAAGAGTAATGTTAATAATTTTCCTTTGACTGACTGCATGGCATGATCAATACAAAATACACCCTTTAAATACATTTAGTGTTTTTGACTATGCTGGAAGTAGATTCTGCAATAATAACTGTCAGTCTCTACAATTCCCTGCATTGCAAGACTTTTTTGGATTAGCTGCTACCGTTTTGTATGTTGTACTTTAGCTTTGCCTGTATGATGAAGGAGGAAGAAAGGGCAGAAGTTTGCCCTCTATATATATATATATATATATATATATATATATATATATAGATATGTGTGTAATTTTTGGTAAAATGCACTGTGCTTTGTAAAATAACTTTGTGCAAAACAAAAAAAACATACACTGCTGAACAATTTCTGAAAACAAAGATGCACACAGGTGGGTTCCTTTTCATTAAATATGATTATGCAATGAAATGTTTTTGATTGAAGAGTATGAGCAAGCTTGCAGAGCAAAAAACACCAAGATTTATTAGCTTGTATATTTTCCCGGGTTTAATGTAATAAAAGTTGCTCTGGAGTAAGAAGATTGATGTATCATTTTGAACTATAATGTCAACAGGTGCAAAATATCAGACGTATAACTGTTTATATCTGATTATTAGCCTACTTATGTTGTCATTCCAGGAAGGTTCCTTTCAGGGGAATTTATTTGGCAGAAGAAATACATTCAGAGCCAAGATGAAATAAAGCTGCAATTTCACAATGACAATTATAATTACTCAATGCTATTCCGTTATAAAAAGCTTTTACAAAAGTTGCTTTCAACTATTATTTTAATGCACACAAATCATGCATTCAGACAATGCGAAGCTGGGTATATGCAAACATATTCAAGTCTCGAACATTCCCATTATCTTAAAGAAGGCAAACAGAAAATACAGTTGATGGGAAAAATATAAATAGGTATTCAAATTCTCTTATACTATGGTGGAACTTGGCATGTTTGGTGCTATATTTTTTTATGTTGGGAAGCTGAAATGTTAAAAAAAACTATTTCCAAATAAAAAATGTTATTGAAAAATACTCTGTAAGGTATAATTAGAAAACAAATGTTTATTTCAGCTGCGTCTTGTCGCACCTAGGCAATCTATCCTCTGTCCTTCTTCTCTTTGCCTCACTGTCTCTTGTTTTTCAAGCTGTGCAGGTGGCTGGTAAAATAAGCTAGCTACCAGCCACCAGCTGAGCTTAAGCTCTAGGAGGCAGGGAAGCTGCCAGTGGCAAGATCTGCCCAGATGGGAATTTGCCTTTGATTCTATGCCATCTTCCTCTATAGTGGTCAAAGCTGGTCAGCTGTGGGTAGCTAAAAAAAAATTGTATTACACTATATACTGAATGTATCTTACATTTGATAGAAGCACAGAATGTGCTCTGCTTGGGTTGCCTTGCTTTTAAATAAGACCAACTAGATCTTAAATAACATTTTTTACAATTATTTACAAAAACAGATGAGATGTAAGGGGGCATGACAGAAATGACAATGGCGTCTGTTACCCTAAGCTAACATTCTCAATATTTTAAATGATGACACATCCCAGATCTCTTTATCTTTGCACCACACCCATCTGCAGGTCCACAGAAAATTACATTCTTAACCCCCCTTCAAGGGGTTAAGCCAGTCAAGCTTTTATGATTCTGATGCTTTGTATGATGCTATGATTGTAGACATTTTTCAATATACCCAGTTCACTGTATCTTACAATCCATCCATTAAGTTTTGGTGTGAATGTCAGATGATATCAGCGCAGGAGGGGGCCTTAGGACCAACCAGATCCTTTCCCATTGTGATTATAAATGGAGAAGGTGTTTACTGAATTTCAAATGTTTTCTTGGCATATACTTCCTGCTGGTTCTAAGCGCATTCAGCTGTTTCCATTGTCCATATTTCATATGGCATTACATCTCATGATTCACTCCCTTCATGGGAGCAGCAGATATTTATATATTAGTCCAACAAGTAGTTACCCCCAAAAAAATTCCAAACATTATTATCTCCACTATCAGTAGTGATGGGCGAACTATGGCCAGGTTCATCCGTGAACATTTTTTAAAAAGACTGACCTCCGCCTGTTAGAAGGAAGATTCAAATTCTTTCCGCCTATTCGTTGGGAATTTAAATGAAAAAAACTTTACTGACGGCACTTCTGGTACCTGGAACGCACAGTTCCAGGTTTCGATATCCGGACGTGACCTCACAGACGTCACTTCCGGTTTAAGCCGGTTTTCTTTCACTAGAGACCGGGTTCTCTACTGAATCTGATGCGGCCAGCGGAAGAATAGTAACCTTCTTCCCGCCAGGGAAAATGGACCAGCAAGACAGGGCGAGCTCTCGCTGCCTTGCTGGTCTGTTTTTTGCAACACCCCCTGTTTATATCCATGTCACCCAGGTAAGACTTCTACTGTGACTTTCGATTTTTTGTTAAGCACTATGTACCCTATACAACAACATAGATGCCGTCAAATGTTCAAGACACTTGAATAATCCCACTCCTTATGTATATATTATGTATAGGTATACTGAGATAGTGTCTGCTGCCCCACACCTTTAGATTGGATCTTTAGCTAGAGAATGCCTAATTGAGACCCATTGGGTAAGGTTGTCAATCCTCTTGTCTATATGGATAACACCCTCTCAATATTCACAATCAATCAAAAAAATTTTCCCGAGTGCATATGTTTATAGATGCCTCTTCCCTCCAATTAGATTCACACATTTTCTGTGGGTACACAGCCTGAGGAAGCCAAATTCGAACAGCGAAACATGTAGCTGCTTAATGCACCCCGCAGTGTGGACATCTTTATAAATTGATCGCTAATAGAGCCTGTGTATACAATGTATTTGATGTTGCATTCTTAGGACAAGATTACATTGTTGCATATTTTGATATGTATGTGTCTTTTGTACAGAATCTGCTGTGACCATTGTTTATTTAACCTAATAAATATAACATTCTTTTTTAAGATTTTGACTTGAGTATAATTGAAGGGAGTGGGTGTTCCAATTAAAAGTCCCATGAGGGTATTTCTATGATTTTTCAGGGATGGGAACTAAGACCAATCATTCACCACCCTAATCACTAACTCAATAACTGTTATAATATATTTTATTAAGGTTCTATTCCTGAAGTATGTAGCAGAAACATTAATTATTTACTATTTTGGGGGTCTTTGTATGGAAGGGTGCAAAGATCCTTACTCATTAATTTTCTAAATTGAATGTACCACCATTAAAAAAGTGTGGAATCTGGTCCTCCCTCAGCATCTCTACACTCCCTTCATAACCACAAAAACCTTAATAGTCTCAGCAAATACTTGGCTGGCATAAACTGTCTGCAATTGATCTGGAACTGTCTGTAAGTGACTACTATCCACAAACTTCTGAATTGAAAAGTACCAACAAACCTTTAAAAATGTTCCCACTCATACCTACTCTAACAACTTACTATGCACCTACAATAACACATAGCTTAAAACTTATATAGAAAAGAGCTTACCACTTAAGCCAACATACAGGGGGACCACCATCCCAATTAAC
>CM070035.1:51546112-51565407 GCA_036250615.1 Ptychadena robeensis | reverse complement strand
CTTCGTCCACCGGGTGGAAGGACTCTTTGGGGGGCTTCCTCTTAGGTCCCCTCACGCTGGAAGTCCGGTCAGAGCGGGAGTCGGCCATCTTGGATGGCGTGTGGAGTGCCGAGGGGGAGCTCTGAGATCCAAAATACAGGCGGAGGGCTGTGTCTTTGAGTCCCTTCTTCTTATGTTTAGAGTTGGCAGCCCTTGACATGTCGGTCCGGTTGCACAGGGGGAGAGAAAAGTCAGGTTTCACGGTCTTAGCAGGGGTGGCCGGCGGGAGCTCTGTAGGAAGACGTCTCTAAGCGGCCATTGCCAAGCCACGCCCCCTCATGTAGTTATATTATACTGAATGTATTGTATACATGTGCACAGGATAGTCTCTTTGTGCATTTACATATGGTCCAGGGGGCATGGGGTTATAGTATATTATTACTACAGATAATTCCATAACCTAAATAAATGAAAGACTGCAAAGATAGGATCACCAGGTATAACTACTGTAAAAGCAAGATTACATGCATGCATATACACTACAATACCAAAAGCTAGGGATATGCCTAAAGGTTCACATGGTGTTCATGTAAAGATTACCAGTCTCAGCAATAGAATTATGTTGTCTTGGTTAAGGTACAGCAGCAGTAAGCTATTTAATTGCAGTTATTAAAAAAATTTAAAAAAATAAAACTTTTTTTGAAGCTGTGTCCCTAATCATCCAACTGGGTTTCTCAATTTAGGGGATCATACCACTAAGAGATATACCCAAGGGCAACAATCACCCACAATGTATCAGAAAAATCAGATATTATATTGATATTACAGTGTATTTTTTACAACCAATATGTTATCTTTAAGTTATCTTTTAATCTTCCAAGGAGAGAAAAGAAAACCAGAGAGACAGATACCTGATGTTTTTATAAAGGACTCTCCTTCCATACAATAGCTGCCTTCCATTTCATCCTCTCTTCCTGAAAGCTAATGAGACTTGAATGGTGATTATACACACTTGTTTCTAGTAGTCTAGTAGCCTAGTCTTTGAGTCTCCTCTACTCCTTCTCTCTTCCCAGGAGGGTACGTGGATAGGTGGCCACACTGTGGGGAGGAGGGGAAGACATCTGCAGCCGCCCAACATGATGCCACCCTGGGCAACTGCCGCTGTTCCTATAGATGAACTCCCTACCTGCCACATTAAATGTCCACTCCAAATATATGCTAGAAGGGAACAATCAGGACAAACCTTTATATTGAGTGAATGTGAACCAGATATGCAGCATGGTGATCCAACAATCCACTGGGTCAAAGGTGAACTAATGTAATTTTGCAGTCCTAAAGCCCCCCATACACCTTCAGATTCCTCCATACAACTTTCATGAGACCTACCAACAACTATGTAGTATAGTGACCTCCCTGATAGAATACATAGTGATTGGAAGGTGTAGAAAGGCCCTCCTATTACATGGTTTTGGTAGAAGAAAAGTTGGTTGTACAGAAGTTGCATGGTAATTGTATGTGGTGTATGGGGGGCTTTAGCAATAGCTTCTGTTGGTGGGAGACTTGTGGATTTTAAATTTTAAAGAAACTTTCTTAGCACAAATAACAGGTCTTGTAAATTGTTAGTGGTGCTAGATCCTTTCACTTGCTACCCATTACTGCTATTGAAAAACGTAATAAACACTTAAATTCTTTGATTTCTGTGAGCTAAAGAGTAAAGCCCCCCATACACCTATAAGGTGTAGAAAGGCCCTCCTATTACATGGTTTTGGTAGAAGAAAATGTGGTGTATGGGGGGCTTTACAGGGATACAAAAATTCTGAAAAAGAAGCACTGACAGAGAAATGCACATGGAAAATGCACTATACTATTAATGTGCTTGAGTTTCTAACGTATCAAAACCACTTTAACTCCAAAAAAAGAAAAAGAAAATAAAGAGAAGAAAGCAAACATCTTAACGCATGTTGTTGAAGAACAAGTATGCATCTGGTATCTATTCAATTCCTTTGGTATTTGTATGTTTTTCAACAATAAAATGTGTTCTGTCAAGAGCCTAATTAGAGGATTTAGAAAATATTATGTTATGCCTGTTCAGAGAGAAAAACATACATACCCAAATGATCAATGTGAATTTAAATACAGTTAAATTAGCTATATGTTATGTATAAATTGAAAAAAAGATATGTTAAGCTTAGCAATTAGGTATATTTTTAAATAATATGAATTTTAAAAGAGATTTAATGTATATACTCCACAACTCAAAAAACAGTATAGGCAAGTCTGTTATCAAAGTAATAAGATGTATTAGAGAATCTACACAATGTTTGTATCATAGCGTGTTCCAAGAAAGGTCAGCACTGGGCACAGCACCCTATGGATAGAACATTAAGTGCAAGACTTTTTCTGCTAAATCAGTCTAGATTAATTAATTGACCTACCAACAGTGACAATTAACACATACTGGAAATCATTTATGTCCGGGTTTGAGGTTGTTATAGTTTATAACTAAGATAGTACAGTATGTGCTGACAGTATGTGCTGACAGGAGAAACCGTCCACAGACTTATAAAAAGATAGAAGGCTCAGTATTTGGAATACAATGCAAACTTACCAACTGTGTTTTCTAAAGCAGCCCATACACGGGTCAGATTTTCAATCAATCGACTTAAAATGATACATTTTTTAGTCGATTGATTGAAAATTGAGTTTTGCCCACCTGGTTAAATCGACTTAATCCGATCAAAATTTTGTGAAAATTCAGTCGTTATTTGATCGGACTGGATGGTAAATTTTGATCGGTTGATTGAAAATTGGTTCGGTATTTTGAGAACCAAGTGTGGTCAGCCAATGTTTGATCGTTTTTTTTCTACCTATTCTACCTCACTTCTGATTGAAATTTTAATCGGACTATTTTGGATCGATTGTTATGTCGATTGAAAAAAAAAATGTATCAAAAATCTTGTACTACATATGGCCCATGATACAATCGACATACAATTTTATACCGACTTAAAAATTTATCATTTTAAGTTAATTGATTGAAAATCTGACCCGTGTATGGGCTGCTTAAGATTGACAATAAACTGATAAAGTCATTGACTGATAAACATCAGCATATGGCAGTTGGTGTAGAGATGACTGAAATTTATTTGGAATTTTGACTAGACTATGTGAGTTAATTGCAAAGCCCCTGAAATTTATATAATTGCTTGCAACAAAGAGTTGTGTGAAGGGTTGTAGCACACGCACATGAATTAATTTATAAAGTTAAGTTGAAACTTTTGGAGTCAAAATAGTGATGTATACAATAGTAGAGCCTTGTACCGTGTCAAGCTGGGCATACACGTACCAATTCCTGCACGATCCAATCCCCGATCCGGTGCCGTGGGCGCTCCCGCATCCCTTAAGGATCGGGTCATGCAGAAATTGGAGGCTGCAACTGACGAGGATTGGGCTGAAATCGTCCTGTCGGATCTCTTTTTGCCCAATCCCATTAGTTTGGCTGGGGACGGCTGCCCCCAGCTGAACTAATGAGCTGCAGATGCAGAGTGCTGGCCGATTCTTGGCACTAGCAGGCGGGCGTGATGACGTGATCACGCTGCCTGCTACTGCATAGAATCGCATAAGGAATAGACGGTACATCGTACCAACTATTCCACACTTTAGACATCAATTAAAATAAAAGGCTTGGAGTTCAAGTGATATCATTTTATCCGCTAGCTGAAGTAACTAGTTCAAAGTATGCAGCCATCTCTAAAGCCCCCCATACACTTTAGGGATCACTCCATAAAATTTCCTTTAGATCTACCAACAACTATTGTCGGATCCTCCCTGATAGAATACATAGTGATTGGAAGGTTTAGAAAGGACCTCATATTACATTGTGATCATTACCACAATAAGGTGGGATGAACATTTTTGGTTGGATCAGCAGGTGAAAAAAAATTATATATATATATTGTGAGGGATTAGCTGTAGAGTGGCAAGGTATGGGACCCCCTGGATGGGTCCACAGCAGGTGAAGGAGGCACAGCAACAAGATTTTGCAGGTGAAAACACACAGGTGATTTATTGTGCAAATCCATATACAATATGTACAAGTAAGGCAGTAAAATCCAAAATAAACAGAAGTTCACAGAAACAGAGGCTTTGTAGCTGAACACATAGAGTCTTTGGTTGCCACACAGGTACACGCTGCTCCCCAGTCACACACAGTACTGGTTCCAGGGTAGAGCATCTGACTGAGCAGGTGAGAGGGTTATATAGAGCTTAAACAAGCTCTAATTAGCAAACAGGACACAGCTGTTCTTACCCCACACCAGGCCCAGCAATTCCAGCTCCCTCTGCTGGTCAATTCGGAAAGTACTCGGCATACTTCAAGTATCTGGGACACACATACCTTCCATACTGGATACAACCAGAGGACTTAACAGGCTTCCTGTCACAATATATATATATAACAACTTAAAAATGGCAAACCAAAGCCTATAGATTTTTGTCTACTTAAATTCATAACAAAAACATTTTCCTAAAATAACTTTTATCCATAACGCTACCAATACAAACTTTTAGGCTTTGCCTGATTCAGGTATGGATCTTGTATTAAATCTTGTATTGTATTGTATAATTACCATGGATCTTAAATAGAATAAATATAACCCAAAACACTCTTAACCTGCTCTTATTATCCTTTTTCCTTTAGTTTATTTTTTTCCCCTTTAGTTTAGAATAGAGCAGTGGTTCACAACCTTTTTTCTTAAGCGCCCCCTTTGCCAGTGTCCAAGACAAGTCAGACCCCCAACTTCAACTCCTAAAATGATATCACAACACTCCCACCCTGGGGAACCATTCCCCGGCCTCCTAACTTGCATGCACACAACCCTTCTATATATCTCCAGCAACTTTGGGGTGATACCATGTTCAGGGGCTTTGTAATTAACTTGCAAAGTCAGATAAAGACATTTTGAAAATGAGCAATTAGTCCACAAAATGGCAATGCAACAAATTTACATTTCACCAGTAGTGATGAGCAGCATAGGCAGTATTCAAATTTGCGGTATTTTTCCGAATAATACTACTAATATTTGATTCAATATTCCAGAAAATTCAAAATTACGAAAATATATGCTTAATTATAATAGCCTCGCAATTCTTAAGCAAAAAAGGTTTCTAAGGGTGCCTGAGGATAAGTCACAAGCGCTACCCCATTGCTTCAATTGATATTAGATAAACTAATTCAGGAGGATGCTCCTGAGATTTAACCCTACTGGGACTTTGAAAGTGCAGGTTTAGTCAGATGTAGTAACATCAAAGTACGTTTAAAAGGTCTTTATTGTGCGCATAAATAGGACCATAACCATACACAAAAATATAATAGATAAAAAATGTCAATTCCAATACAAGCATGTTACATAACAGTGTTCTCTATCATCAGATACAATACATCTAAAATTTAACCTGACCCATAGAATTTGGTGTATACAAGCCAACAACCCATCGTATTTTTCTGAAAATAGTTGCCCCCAACATGTTTCGCCTTGATGGCTTCTTCAGGGAGGATTACTCTAACGTGTAAATATATGGATGTTAGCTTATTGGTAGCAAGAAGTGTTTACATATAAATATACATCTAGTTGATGAAGATCACATCATAATAGTTTATTAAAACATCAACACCAGACGTGCATTATGCATGAAGACATATAAATCCAAATGTAATCGATAATATATATATATATGCAAGGTCAAATAGGCTAGCTCAGCTGTGAAATCATCGTTGCAAACACAATCCCTTAGTCTGCTACATAGTTGTAGTAATATTATATAGCAAGACATTAGCAGTAGTGTGCAGTTATAATATTGGCATATCGCTGCTTTCAATGGGCAGTGACTGCATTGCACCAAGATCCATGCACTTTGCGCGCAACTAACATGGGGATCTTGACACAATGGAGACATAGCCTAAGTCAGAAAGAACACTTCCAATCCATTGCAGCACCGCAACCATTGAAGACCAATGGATGTTTCTACAAAACGAGGAAAATCAGGCGGGCGCTGCTGTGTAATGCTTTTTTATAAGGCCCATTCAGGTGATGCCTTAGAGAACATCTGCAACAGAGAAACCAACAAAAATACAAACAGAGGTTCTAGGGTTGACCAAAAACTTTACTAGATACAATTGTTAAAGCTAAATCTGCCATTATATTTACAAAATTTTATGAAATAGATGACACGTGGGGAAAAAATAACAGCTTTTACAATAAATTTCAATCACCACGCAGGCTAGCAACAGCTTATTTGGGAGCTGCATGTAACTTTGTGCCAGGTCACAAATTATAATAAAATGTCACCTTGTGTCATTAACAGTAACAGGGTTAATTTTTCTACTTGTTCTATCTCCCAACGAATTAAGAAGTGTATTAAAAACAAGTTAATGTGACTGTGCATTAGCAATGGTTGAGTTTACTGTAATATGGATTCTGGGTTATGTCTTAGGGGAAGTGACCTATTCTTAATTGGCTTGCTCTCTTTTGCTATGTAAGGCACTTTCTTTTTCTAGATGTGGAATGGATTCCTCACAAGTGGAAAAACCAGATGGAGGGAGGAATAGAGATAGCAGGAGACATTCAGCCTGAAAGGTTTTATTAGCAGGATACTGCTTTTAAACTTTGAGGTGCTTTTTGGGATTCATATTGTCTCTATTACTTAAGTGATGTATCCACACGAAGTGGCAATATATCTCAATGGGGGTGTTCCGCCTTAATTAAAAATGATTTTTGCATCCTGTGGTGTTTTCTCTCCAGCCGAGCCCTTCGTCAAAGAAGATTGTGTTTGCGTGTGTATATGTGACACAGATAGATTCGCACATCACAGGGACTTTGATGAAGTACTTGTTTAGACTGCTGTCCAGAGACAACTTTTGCTACATTTTATAACAATACTATAATTTTATTTGCCAGTAAAAATGGTTTTAAGTACAGCAACTGAATGATAAGTGAATCATAAAATGATGATTATAAATGCTTGACTGTTGCATACTGTGTAAACAGGCTGGAATGTGCATACAAGTACATTTATATGTTTATATTGTTTGAATAAGAATTAATTTAAATTAGGGCTGATGTTAAAATAAACTTATGAGTAGTGATGATCGCGAATATTCGGATTCCGAATATTAATCGCGAATATCATCAATTCGGAAATTCGCGAAGATGGTGAATATATTGCCGGATATTCGGTATTTTTTATCCATTACACTTCCCTCTCAATGTGAGTGGACAAATGGGAAGGCTGCATCAAGAGCTTAGCAACACCATCAACAGATTTTTAAATGAATATTGGGGTGATGCGAATATTGCGAAAATCGTCACTTTTAAAATTCGCATAAAAATTCGCACCATGTTAAACATATATTGCGCGCGCGATATTCGCAATAAACTGCCGATATTCGCAATAACCAAAAAAAAAACGAATATTGCCGAATGCGAATATTTTCCGAATGTTTTCCATAAAATTCGTGGCATGCCGCGAATACGAATGTTGCCTATGCCGCTCATCACTACTTATGAGGGATAAAGGGGATTCACTCATAAACCCCAAGACCAGTCTGCACCACTGTCTTCTCTTTATTGTCCCGTACAACAATAACATTTGATTTTTACTTAATGTGCATGTTATCCAGTGCTTTATGCTGGCATTGGAAAGGTATAGCCATGCGTATGCTCATGTAGACTTGTTTGGCTAGGACAATTTGATTATGGCATGCGTTGATGCTAGAACTATTTCACTGGCCTAATATGTGACTTCATCATAAATTTATACTGGTTCAGGTTAGATCTGAACTGCTTGATGTGATATGACAAACAATAATTCTTTATTTATTAAAAAAATTTGTCTTGGGTTCCAACTGGAACCCAGAATATATCAATGTCACCAGATGACAAGTGAATTTATTTAAAGTTGTCTAATGTCTATAGCTATCCTAAAGCTTGTACTTTAGTCAAATGTGTGATGTCACAACAGTTATTAAAATCTCAGTTTCATACAACTTAAAATATTTCATGTACACCCCTTTTGATAATTATTTTCCTCTCCTTTTCTTTTGATTCCATTACATAGAGCCTACCCTATACATCCAAATTATAACCATCACTTTCTTGCTTTTATCCTGTGAAGGTGCACATGTACTCTAATTTGACTACTTTGTGGGCAACCGGTAAGCAAAATCCTTTTCTTTTGATTCCATTACATAGAGCCTACCCTTTACATCCAAATTATAACTAAAGATGGTCGAATTTTTTTTCAAAAATTCAACCATTTCGATGATTTCGACTTAATTGCAAAGCCCCTGAACGTGGTATCAACACCAAACTTGCTGAAGATGTACAGAAGGGTTGGGGGTATACTCCAAAAAAGGAAGTATGTCTCTTACATAAATTTTTTTGTGTTTTTGCACAAATGAAGTTCAAAGTCAATTCAAAATTTAGAAAATCTGAATTTCGACTTTATTTTGTAACTTAATTTATGCAAAAACTACATGTGCTAGAGCAAATTTTTTTTTTCAAATGTTCCCACATGTTCCCAAATGTTCTCTATATCTCTAGCAATTTTGGTGATGATACCATGTTCAGCGGCTCTTTAATCAACTCACAAAGTTAGCAAGTCGAAAAATTCACCATCTCTAATTATAACCATCACTTTCTTGTTTTTATCCTATAGAGGTGCACATGTACTCTAATTTGACTACTTTGTGGGCAACCGGTAAGCAATATCCTATTCTTTTGATTCCATTACATAGAGCCTGCCCTATACAACCAAATTATAACCATCACTTTCTTGTTTTTATCCTGTAGAAGTGCACATGTACTCTAATTTGACTATTTTGTGGGCAACGGGTAAGCAATATCCTTTTACACTATTATTTATGCAAGTTGACTTTTCTATTAACTTTTTTAATCATACATTCCCGTACTTCTCACAGATTCAAGAATTAGCGTGAATTTTTCTCTCCTGGGTCCTGATGAATTTGTTTAACTCCTGGGTCCTGATGAAGCCCCAATCTGTGGTGAAACATGTTAACCATATACAATTACATCACTTTACAATTCTTGGAAATTGTCTGTAGTATGTACAAATAGGGTTGTATGTGTAAAATGTATCCTGTGGACCATTTTAAAGTCCCAGATTGGAGGGTATTTATTTTTCTTTGTTTTCAGTTATGACTAAGGGATAGGGAACCCGGATAAATACGTTTTCCACAAACAATGTATTCAGTCTATTATCTAGTCAGATAAAAGTCTAAATTTTTAACTTCTGTACAGGTTTGGGGTAATGTTGTTGATTGATATGCAGACAAGACTGATTTATCAGCAACTGTCTTGCCTGATACTTGTTATCTTCCACAGAAGAGGATGCAACAGGGTGCCCCTCACTCCTCCCTTCCCTCTCCATAGAGCATTTACATTTTGTTGTATCATACCTCATGTCTTCTTTTTGTGGCGAGGGGCTCACTGAATCAACCATGCTGGAATTTACATTGGGTAATATTTATAAAGGTATACATGCTGTTTTACATAAAAAGCATAGATAGAAAGTGTGAATATTGAATTAAACTCTTACTTATCTCTGAGATGGCAACATGTACTCTCAACTTCTTTGGGCCTCAACAGTTGCTAATTGTCCTGGAAAATGCCGTTTTACAACCCTATTTGTTTTTTACTGCCATTCTTCCAAACAGCAGTTTTGCAAATGTTCACTAGATTATTATAAATGATTGTTTTCAATGCTGAAAATGTATTTCCAGAGGCTTCTTAAGGTAGTGTCATAGTGTCGTTTGATTTCTCCATTGCCAAGTGTTTCTTCACCTGGCAGAGGAAGAGATGCTACTGTCGGTGGGGAGGAACACAATATACTGATGGAAGGTAAGGCTGACATGAAAGTACATTAGTTAAATATAGTTACACTGTAGCTAATAATTAATTACTAGCATTATAGTCTTGTTTTTTGCACCATTACTTTTTTTCCTTTTAAACACCTGTTAGCCCTATCATATATGCCCAAGGCTCTTTCCTTTTTAAGGCTAGTTTTTATATAATATATTTTTGTTCTCATTTTCAAGAAAGCACAGTTTTATGCCCTATTTGTACCCTTAATCTGTCATTTTCCTCTTATTAAACTTAAAATTAAGTGTCACAACTAGAGATCTGCTTGCACGCAATACATAACATCAATAGAACATTTTTGAATAGATAGCAAGATGAAAGACACATCCTATTCATTGTATATGCTTAATACCACATAATTCACTTCTACAGTGTGAAATAATCTAACAATATGCAAAAAAATTATTCAATAACTCAGGATTGAAGAATAGACATTATTTGCGGTAATGAATCATTCCTTAAACAAAATAGAAGGAACATGATATCATTTTGCCAATTCAGGTAAGTTAATATCTTCATAGTAGTATAAAATGTATTCTAGGAAAAAAAAAGCTTAAATAGTTTTGTTTTATTTTCCATATTGATAGAGTAGGGGACCATTCCAGTAGGGAAGAACTCAAGAGAGGCCGATGAAGGCTGTGGGGGTTGTAGTAGAACAATGGGAACTTCCAGCTCATTAACAATAGTACCCCAGTACATTTCTTTATTGTACATCATCTTTAACTAAAAAAAGAGATCAGCACATGGCTAATCAGGTGAGGTGGCTAGCCTCTAGGACTATTATAAGGCATGAAGAGGAATTAAAATATATTTATTGTAAAAAATAGTCCACACAGAAGTTAATCATCCCAAAAATTTGAAAAATGTGATATATAGTAGCATATTATGGGCAGGCACTATAAAAAAAAATTACATAAAAAAGATTGCACCCATTGGGGAGAGGTTTAAAAGTAAGATTATTATTATCTTGTATTTATATAGCGCTAACATATTACTCAGCACTCAGCAAACATAGTCATATAGCTAACAGTCTCTCCTAGGAGCTCACAATTAGTGTTGAGCTAGAATATTTCAATTACGAATATATTTGAATAATATTGAACAATGTAATACATTTTGCAAATATGGCGGCAATGCAAAAATAAATACCACTTGTGACCATTCAGCCTCATTCATTAGAGCTACAGCATGGGTACCCACACTTTTTTCTTTTGTGAGATGCTTTTAAAATGACAAAGTCAGCAATATCATAGAGAATGTGCAAAGATCTTAAATATAGTGCTATATCTTCGAAATCTTGAATATTTGAGATTCTGAAGAAAGTACCATGAATTGCGTTCGCAATATCAGATAAAGAAGTGCCAATTTTCACAATGAATTACTTTTATGAGTGTTGTCTCATTTGGTGATTACATTGTAGCTGCTATTTCACATCCTTTCACTAGATTTCCATTACAACACACATTGCATTCCCAAAATGCATGTGTACAAGTAACAATTTTCGCAATAAGGGTAATAATGACAAGATCACAAATTGTTGAATTTATGAATTTCCTGCAAATATTAGGCAAAATATTTGCAATATTTTGTGAATGTGAATATTGCCTATGCTGCGTATCACTAATAAAGTCTTCTGTAAAAATGTTGCTGCAGGGGCTAGTGATTTAAAGTTATATCACTTGCACCATGTGCACTTATGTTAATATCTGACCTAGCAACTTTGAAGTTTTATCAGCCCCTGTATGAAACTCATTACCAGTAAACAATGCATGGCATCTACTTAATGTTTGAATTATCACATTGCATATTACTTCAATTCATCTACGCAGTTCTTTATATTCATGGTTTGTTTTCATTTACATGTGCTATATTTTATTTAAGAAAATGTTTAAATGTCCACTGCCAATAACTGGTAAAAAAACACATTGAAGGTGCAATTTGTACTGAATGCGTCTGGATTTCCTTAAGACAAAATATGGGTGCTATACAAGGCAAACAGAAAGCTATTTATTTTTTGTAATTATTTCTTGAGGCTCTTACCCAAAGATGTTGTTTGTTGTTAAACACCATTCCTGACAGCAGAATTTGTGAGTCAAATAAAGGCAGTTTATTAAATCAGGAGTACAAAATGATGATCCATCTGAGGTACATAGAACACAGCAGCTGCTCTGCTCAGTGCACTGTGGAAGTGAGATCAATTAAAGAAAGAAATTCATCAAGACTAATAAAAAAAAAACTATTTCTGCTGGCTGCTTTGTTTTATCTCGTTCCTCTTTCACATCTGTTTGCTCTTCATTTGTGCAGCAGTACAGAATATCAATGAAAATGTATTTGTTTCAGCAGAGGCAATCGTTTGAATAGAAATAATTATATTTCCAGAAACAGGCAGCACAGCTTATTTGAAGTAGAATTTGCAGGTTGAAAGCACAGCTCAAGAAGGGCATGAAGTGGGGGCTGGAAATTCTAGAACTTTCCAATTCCTGTTTAAAAGCATGGCTGTGCATGTAACTAAACATTTTAGTAGATGGAATGGAATGTGCTCACATTTAGAAAAAATACGAGAAAAGCAAGTCTTCTCAAATTGTACCAGAATCAGTTTTAAATTCATGTCACTGCAAAGCTGTTGCAAAAAAAAAACCCTGCCAAGCAGACACCTAGATCAGATATTTATTTTTAAAGCCTTTGCCATTGGAAAATATGTTACTTTGAAATATAGTCATACCTCACCTAATTGCCAGTCGGATGGGTCCCATGCTCTCTGAACATGTGGCAATGTGAGGAATGCAGGAATTAATAATATTAAAATAAAATTCTGACCCACAAACAAAAAAATCTCTTTGTTGTTGTCACAGATCGCCGCAGGTCCAGCAGATGTGAGCCTGTTGCATTAACCATGAATTCTCCTGCTGTCTCTCCTACATAGTCTGTTTCCAGTTCTGTCCAAAATTCCTTCTCTTACTTTTCATTTGCTTTTTTGTGGGTTGCTATTTCATTACGGTGATTGTCAGCTGATCATTGCATTTAAGGGCCGCAACCTGGTAGAGATGGTCGAATTTTTATTTTTTATTTCAACCATTTAGATGATTTCGAGTTAATTGCAAAGAACATGGTACCATTACCAAACTTGCTGGAGAGAAGGGTTGGGGGTATACTACAAAAAAGGAAGTATGTCTCTAAAACAAATAGTTTTTGCACAAATTAAATTCAAAGTCAAGTCAAAATTTAGAAAATTTCGTTTTTGAACTTAATTTATGCAAAAAATAGAGCAAAACTTTTTTTTTCAAATGTTACCACAACCCTTCTCTACATCTCCAGCAATTTTGGTGATGATAATATTTTCAGAGGCTTTGCAATCAGCTCACAAAGATAGTAAGTCGTAAGAATGTGACAATCTCTACAACCTAGTAACCCTCTGCAGCAAAGTCCACCATTCTGGTGAATACCAGGCTGTTCCTTAAGCTGGCCATACACCTTCAGATTTCTCTTTCCTTCAGATCAGATTTTGTTTTACCAAAACCATGTAATATGAGGACCTTTCTACACCTTCCAATCACTATGTATTCTATCAGGGAGGACACTATACTACATGGTTGTTGGTAGATCTGATCTGAAGGAAATCTGACAGAGAAATCTGAAGGTGTATGGCCAGCTTTAGACTCTGTGTCTCAGATTGCCAACAATGCAGTTGCCCCAATAGCTTGTCTGTGCCATTTACCTTTGGCATCACCAGCCATGGACAATGGCGAGCTTGCTTTTGCTAAATATAGAGTGTGATGATGATGTAATAACGTTAATTATTTAAATCATTACCTTCTTTGATGAGATTATAGATTAATTTCACTCCATCCCTCTAGGTAATGTATATTAATCTTTGTAGCAGATGTTGTGTGAAAAGTATAAATACAATATTTCTGTGGGTGTCAAAGTATATTGCTTGGGCCATAACCGTAACTCTATACTGTTATGTGGGTCTGCCAGGTCCTTAAAGAAACTATCAGGCTTTCAGGGCACAATCTAGGCATGAATCATACATTCTTTAAAAAGTCTTTATTGTACAGTGAGGACAATAAATATAAATACAGCAAAAAATCTATCAAATTTATATACAAAATGAGTTAAAGTGGTCACACTGCTTATCACAAGACAAGACAGATGTTTCATACAGTTCAAGATGGAAAAAGTTAAAGTAATCATGTTGTTTATAGGGCCTCAGATATGTTTCGCCCCCTAGTGGCTTCCTCAATTCCATTTCAATGACCATTATATGACGAGTAAAATCAATTAAACTTTTCCAATTGTACATCTAGAAATAAAATACCATAAAATTAAGACCTGTATATACAGGTTGTGTGAAAAAAAAGCATTATGGCTAAAAAGTGGGGTAGTCACTCCCAAATACATTGGTGCTGCTAAAAACAAGTTTACTGTTATCAATGGGGACCCATGTACACATTTCTCCGGCATGTATGTCTGCCTATAACAAAATGTATAACATGGTGGTATGCACTTCCGCTGCTGTGGCTTGTGACTTAAGCATCTCATTTAGATAAAGGAGAAGATTTAAAAGTGATGTAAGACACAGAAACGCCTTTATATTATTAATAGAGGTGCACCTCATAGGAGGTTAGTTAACAAGATAAAATAACAGACTGCAGTGAATTGCCCATTATAAAAACTCACCTGGTATAGCTATTTGATGAGCACACAGGTAGCCTCAGAGCTATCTTCAAAGCTACCTACTCTCCCTCATTCAGGAATGGCCCCACATTTGGAACCATATGTATTTAGGTGTTCTTCCATTTGGTCTAACTCTTATATCAAATGGTATTAGTTTAATAGTGTTTTGCTACTATAAACCAATCTCTAAATTATTCAATTTGCCATTTTAAAATAGTGATAATAGTAAAAAAACAAAATATATATATATTAAAAACAAAAAGAAGTGGTAAATAGCTGTGAGTTTCACCAATAATTTTGTGTAAAAATTCTTCATTTTCCTTGTCATAGGGATGGGTCAGGAGTCTGTCCTATTTTTGGAATCGAATGTATCTCTCTTTACCAGCTCAAGAAGTTAGAAGGTATGTATAGCAAATGAACAGTTATAAGAGTTGGTAGCTACGGTTCTCCTTCACAGTTCAGTTCACTCATGCCTTACAAATTTGATACAGTGGAAATGGGTGGGAGAGTAATGAAATACTGCGATGAAGTCCATTTAACACAGAAATAAGAATTTATGTATTATTACTAATTTCTGAACACAGTGTGGAATCTCATCAAGACAGCCTAGTTATGATTATACCTGTCACATAAAGAATTTCTGTGACAGGTAGCTTCTTAATTAAACGTTATGATATTGGTCGTTTGCTATAGATAAGCATGAAAAATAATATTAAGAGGAATTACTGGCACTGAGAAACAATTAATCATCTTAGACTATTTTCTTTTCTGTAGGGAGATTGAGTGGATTATTACCAACAAGCTACATTTGAAAGGGTTTAGTAAAATCCTGACGTTTTATAATAAATTACTCTCTGGTCATGGAAAATGACAGAGTTTATGATGAAACTGATTTGCGTATTAATGTTTAGCTGTTTCTCCCCCCCCCCCCCCCCCCCCCCCCCCCCCCACCAAATCCTTGAATTTTCCAGTATCAGTTGTTACAATACCAGCAAGGGTTTATATTTAGGAACTAATCCTATATGTCACCAAGAAATGCAAGACTTGTCAGGTGCCGCTTTTCTAGCGCCCAATGGGAAGATGCAACATTATGCGCCCCCCTGGACATTTTTGTGGGCAGTATGGATTACTTGTTTTTTTTTTTCAAAGAATGTGGGCAGGTGCCCGAATACATGGATGGGCTGACACTTTTCAGGCTGCTACCGACTGTCAGTATCCCTGTGTGAATGCTCCCTTAATCTCTAGCCTCCTCGAACGTCTACAAAAGAACTCACCTAACTATGAATTCCACATGGACCCACCCTTTTAAGAAACAAAAAAACTGACAAGAGACAATGCTCCTTTTTTATGTTTGTATAGGTATAATATTTAATTATTTTATATGTATAGGATTTATTATTATTTACAGCAACTGAACATTATATCTATAGACCTGAATACTTTATTTATTATACTATACCAATCAGTTATGAATCTCTTAACCATTAAAATTTTTAGACCAAAGCATTAGTTATAGTTTTCAAGCATTTCACCTTACACAAGAGTTCATAGAAAGTTGTATGATGGAAATATGAAGGCACAATACAGAGCTCAATAATGATTCCGACACATTCAAACAGCTCAGCTGGTAAATTGTTTTGTTGTTTTGTTGTCTGTTGGCCCATCTATATTGTGTGATAATATGTGATCTGAAAAAAAGAGAAAAATTGATTGAGGTTAACTGTATGGGATAATCCCTGGTTATTTGTTTCATATATTATGTTCCCTTTCTATTGATCACTGTCTGTGGCATATATCCAGCTTTCAGAGTATTGACGAAAATGCATCACTCGGTTTGTACAATACCATATTGAGAAATGAAGTATTGAATTCCATTTAATAGATGGTCATCTGGTTCTGATAATCAATTGGTAATTTAGGTTTAATTCACTGAGACAGATCATCTGTAGGTACATTCTGAAACATTTCCTTTCAGATTCCTAATGGATAGTTCCACATGGCATTGTTTTCAGCATTTGACAAATTGGAAGCTACAGGGACATTTATTATCCCTTTCAAATGGTAGTATTTGTATGGCCATATCCAATGGATCACAAATGTCAATGAATGCCTCCACCGAGGAGACTCCATTGTCTAAGGAAGCATGCTTTGTAAATCCAACACAAATGTTGAATAATCTGTACAGGTTCCAGATAAAACATATAACAGTGCCAGAAATGTAAATAAGTCTCAACATTTGTGATTTTATCAGTATCGTAATCATTATAATAAAAGCAAATATTTCTTGGATTTCATGGACTCATATATCCTTCTTTCTGAATAATTCTCTATTGTGTGTCACGCACCCCCCTAGTGGCTTCACCGCTCAGAGGCCTCCCAATTGATTTCAACACACAGAGAGTCCAACTAGGTCAATACAATCAGTGCACCGGAATCGCCGGACTTGGGCCGCAGTCAGACCATAAAGGGGAGTGTCCAAATTACAGGACCAGAAATAACACAATATTTTGGTATCACTGCCACCATCCCATTTAATTCGGGAAAAGGGAAACCCGTTCTGAACGTCTAAACGTCTAAACGTCTAGGTAGCGACTCTTAAGAAAGCTAGGGAAGCGTTCTGCGGTATTCAAAGCAGGTATGAGGCTGAGAGAAATGACTTAAGAGTCATTTATTTTATGCAATACAAGTTATTAAAATATACAATAATTATTAAAATCAACAATTAAAGAGAGTGTAGACCAGTGTAAATAAAAAGGGAAAAACAGAAGAAATGATACTTAAGGTTGCTGAAGAAGAGTGTCCGTTTGTAGGGGAAAGTGCAAAATGAATAAGTATAAAAAATGGCCACCAACACTGTGGTCCTCTGCTGGTGCTCTTCAGGTGATGAAAATGGAAAACTTCTTAGAGCATGCTCTCTTTGGAAATCCTGGGCGGATTTTGAGATCCGGCCCCCATGGGCGTTATTATATTTTTGGAGGGAAATGACGTCCCAAAATATGACACGATCCATATTTTGGCCCATGGCCGAAATGTGATTTCCTTTGCAGCCCTTGCTCATTTCCCAATTGGGATTAGAGGGGGCAGTGTGGACACACGACTTCTACAAGTCGAAACCAAATGCAACCTCATATCCGGGTATTAACGAATGTAATAGTTACAAATCATTTCTATGATCGAAATTAGACAATGACACAAAGAACAAGAATTAAGAGGCTAGACTATCTTCTAAATAACGTAAAACTAATTTTAATCACCCAAGGATCACACTTAGCCAAGACAGCTAGAAAAAAGAATTGTTGGGTAGGCGTATGTCATCATGCACATATAAAGAAGAATAAATAATTGATTCTGTGCTTTGAGGTTGTGGCGATGGATGTGTGGATTGCTGTTCCCCAGTAGGATTCTCCTGCCCGTGGCCTTGTGGCCGACCAGGTACCAGACAGTATTGTGTGAGTTGCTTTGATCAGGGGCACTCTTGTGCGGGCGTTTCCCCATATTACATACTGGGGATCCACCCTCTTTCTGCTCATCTGGCCTGCTTGCTGGCCAATGGGAAGCATCCTTCCCGTGAGGAATCATGGGTCATTGGCCCCCACCCCTCCATCACCGGCTCTGTGGCATGCCCGTTCCCTCTCTCTCCTTCTCCCCCTCTCTCCCTCTCTTCACCCAAATTTTTCCCTTATATGTTTTTCTTCATTTTCCCTCATCCCCACATCCCCTCTTCTTCATTGTTTCCCTCAGTCCACTGTTTTCTTCCATCCCCACTGCTTGCTTTTCCCTTTATCTCTTTTCTTCTCCACTCTGTCACACAGCACTCCCCCTCACCACCCACATACTACCCTTCACTTTGGATATATTTATGTCACAGTTTGCCTTGCCCAAGTTGCTTTGTCCCACATTATTTTGGTTTTGCCGATATTTCCAGATTCCCTCACACACACATGGTCTCCCATCCATACAAGGATGCACACTTACACTCACTTACAACCTTTCCCCGCATAGCACACACACTTACACCTAACATACACTTCACATTTTTCACCAATCATCACCACCGGCGCTATACATCTACACATGGTGACATTCCTAGGTCATCACACTCATCCTATCTCACAGTTACTTTATTCACGCTCTCACTTCCCCAGACATGCCTGCATATGCACCCCAGCTCCTAATCATTACAATAACATGCACACTTCCCCACACCTCACCTACAGTCATGACATCATCGATTATCACACACAGAACTGTATGATTCCACTAACTCTGATCTTACACATACCTACACATTCCCCATATATCAAATTAGTTGTCACTATAATTCCTAACACCCATTGCACTTAGGATTGTGGTAGACGGGAAGTGGATGCAGGGGGTGAATAGTTGCGGGAGCGGGGGCGGGCACCCCGTAGTGCTGGCAGGCGTGATAGGGTGTAGGGACAGGCACAAGATCCTGATTGGGCAGGCACTGGCGTCTCCGCATTGCCTAGGCAGCCAGAGACGCTGGTACGTCACTCCTGCCGAGCAAGACACACGGCAGGAAGTGATGTAGACGGGAGGGTAGAAATGAGGCGCATTACACCCGCACAAGACAGCGCACTGTTGGCAACGCATCCAGGGGTGGGCGGGACCAACCGGCCTGTTAGCGTGGCGGGAAGCTCGGCAGTATAAATATGGACTCCAAACACCCAGGACTATTCA
>CM070035.1:51493173-51531001 GCA_036250615.1 Ptychadena robeensis | reverse complement strand
TCCCTGTGTGTCTTATTGTATTGTAAACTAAAAAAAAATTTTTCAATAAAACTTGGAATTAGAAAAAATAATTCCATGAGGGCAAACATGGTTTAAATGAAGATGTAAAATTCAGCTTCCAAAGTTCTGGATTATATAGATGTTATTTTAAGTAGATTTGGAGTCTATGTATTTGGATTTGGAGTCTATGTCTTGGAGTGTGTGTATTCGGCAAATAATTCTACATCAAGCTGTCACTTCCTTTTTTTTTAGTGTAGGGAATTTGACTTACAGGGAAGCAGACCTACAGTTAGCTATTGCTCACAATTCACAAACTCATTAACTTCATTAATTTCATGGTATGACACCGGCATCTCAGATATGCTGGGTATAGGCCATTTGGGCAGGGAAACATCACTGCCTAAGGCCAAGGCTCCACTATGTTTAAAAAAACATGGGTGTGTGCTTTTGGTGCACTTTGGACAAGACTTTTTTTTACTTTTTACAGTAGAATTTATACAGTTTTTCCCTAACCATGCATCTAAAAAATTCTTTGGGCGCGCTTTCTAGATGCACCAATATACTCTCTATGGTTGCTGCTGCACTAGCAGTAAGAAGTACTTTTTAAAACAGTGCGACCTGTTTGTGTGTACTATCCCAATTAATATAATGGTCAGCGTTTTGGGTGCGCTTAAAGCTGCATGCTGAGTGCTTAGGTGGAGTCTAGGCCTTAGAAATCCCTGGAATTCCTGTGCATGCTACTTTGCATGCATGGTAGGAAAAATAGCAAAAATTTATGCTGATCCAAAGAAGTACATGTTCTATTTCTGGTACTTACTCATTCAGTTAGACATTTATGAATGTGATGGTAAATAATGAGATACTGCAATATTCTTTCTCTCTTTTTGTATGATTAAAAAAAGAGGAAACATATGGCAGCACTGAAGCATGCAAGAGGAGGGGCATCATCTGGTGCCACATTTTTTAACCTTTGGGACAGGGCTGTACCAGGATTGCATGAGAAGGATTTGAAGGTTTTTTAGATGGTTTCTTATGAATATGTTTAAACTGAAAAAGGACAGACAGATTTAAATAAATATATATACTGTATATACTCGAGTATAAGCCGAGTTTTTCAGCCCAAAAAAATGGGCAGCTCCGTGCTTCCTTGTGCTTTATAATCAGCTGATGAACAATAATAAATTCCACACTGCCATCTAGTGGCCAGTTACTAGTACAGATAAAACTCCATAGCCTAAAAAATAAGAATTACCCTGCACAACCCATCCTGTAATAATAATAATCCTGTGTTCTCTTAAATTTATTGATGATGTGGCACTAAGATTAATTAAGTTTGATTAATTCCTAGGGGCAATGGTGCTTTCTCTATATTTTCTCATTTAGAAAACTCCACTATCTGACTGCATTTCCCACCCTCGGCTTATACCCGAGTCAATACGTTTTTCCAGTTTTTGTAGATAAAATTAGGTACCTCGGCCTATACTCGGGTCGGCTTATACTCGAGTATATACGGTATTTGCTTTTTGATTTTGCTGTAATCATGTAAATATTCATCTAAACTTATCTACATACACATTCATGAATATGATCACAGTTAATTAAACTGTCAAATAACCTGAAGTTAGCATTCATTTTATAATAACAGTGTTTAAGCAAGGTGTCAATTTCACAGATCATATACATCAATTAAATTATTATTTTCTTAACTGACGTTCATGATTTAGAATAATTGATAATGTTCACAGAGCATGATGAAGACAGTTTTCAAAATGAACATTATGAATGAAATTAAAGCAGTAAATATAATATGCCTTTTCACACTTGCTATTATGCGTTATGTTTTGCTACAATAATACAAATTGGCGAGAAGTATGGTGTTTTGACATATACCACTCAAGTGTGAAAGTAACCTTTCGCTTTAATGGTTTATTCAGGATCTATCCCGGTGTTTTTAATTAGCCAATGCATCAATAGGAGCTGCGGTCCCCTAAAGAACATAATAGTTCTGTAAAATGGTTGTTTTAATTTCTCCAATTTTAATGTAGCACACAGATTCTAATTCCATATCCCTACTGTAATTAGCAAAGATCATTAGTGTAGATGCATGAGCAGAGCTTGCAGCTGCCATTGTACTTATATTTAGTAAAAGATGCATAAAATGCATCACTACGCTACAAAGCTTTTTCATTCCTTTCTACAAGTTAATATTTGTAAAACATACAGTCAACACTGTATTCCATTGAGATTTAGAGTCCCGGGTAAATATTTAATGGCAGTTACTAAATCTGTGTTCTAAATACATATTCAGAAGCCCTAAGTTAAAATGACAAACACATTAAAAGGAGCCTTACTTTGCCTCTATATCTGTTGTAGATTTTAATGTTCCATTCACCCACATACCCATATCTTTTGGATACAAAAGAACACTGCTGTTTTATTGAATCACACAGATCTCACAGATTCATTCTCTGTGTACTGTCATTTATATTTAACCTCCCTAGTGATAGGGTTGTCACCAAAGCTACACTTGGGGTTACTTACCTACCCTCAACAAGCCTGCGGCAATGCTATGCAGCGGTGAATTAAATGATTATTCTGGTTCTCTTTGACATAACCAATGACGCAGAAGAGAAAGGGGAGGCACCATTGACCTGCACATTAGGCAGGCAATGTTGCTTTTCCTCCTCACATCTCCAGCATAATCGATGAATCGGGTTGTGGAGGGGGGAAGAGGGAGAGCTGGTAAAAATGCAGTTTGGGTTTTGTATATTATTATATATTTAGGTTGTCTTGATATCATCTTGGGAGTACTAAAGTCTACCTAAAGTAGGGACCAATAAAATTAATGTGTATTAATATTATGTTTTGCCTGTTCCAGATGCTTTTTGTTTGGAAAAAACTTACCTTAGTTTTAATTTTTGGCCCACTTAAGTGTTATCAGGTCTTCGTGGTAGCTGTACAGGATTTTCAAAAAAATAGCTGTTGACCTCATGAAAAAACTGAGCATGTTTCCATTAGGCAAAAAATAGCCATGCCAAAACAATCAGGGGAAAGTACTACTGGCCAAGACAATCTTCCTTTCTTCAGCTCTCTACACACCTTTAAATCTCTCTGTACAATTTCCTTCAGACCTACCAATAACTAAATAGAGAATTGGTTTTCTTAATTGTGCAGTGTCACTCAGCAATCTGTAACTGTAGATGTGCCCTCTACCTGTTCTGCTGTTCCACCTTCAAAACCTCAGAGTACACAAACCTTTCGCAGATCAGCTCCCTCTGCTGGTAGTACTAATAAAGGCACTTGATGTGGCTCCAGTTTCTCGGATATATCTACTGGTTGTTTTGACATCTTCTCATTAAGTCATTTTTTTCCTTGCCTGAAGTCCTACATGACCCTATATTTAAGGAAGCCTCATGCGGGTCTACCAGTCTCTGTTTCACAGGCTTTGATTGTATCTGTCTGGTATGTTAATTACCGAACCCCTGGACTGTCTTGACTACCCCGTTTTCCGCCTGTCCGTCTGACTTTATCTCTCCCTTCTGATTCTGAACCTAGTCTTGGAATTTCTGCTGTCAGTCAATGCCAGTAAGTGTAACTAGGGACCACAACCTGGGGGTCTCCCGTAGAAAAACCCATCATTCCTTGCTCTGCTGTATATCGTGGGGCTCCTTAGACTCTGAGGTTTGGTTTACATTTGTCTGGTGGCATAGTGGGTCCACTGCTCCTGTGGTTCACCCATGCACTCCCTGGTTATTGAGACATATATTCAGAGGGAAAGCAAATTTATGTAAAGTTCCATAGGCAAACTGTAGAGTTAATTTTTTTCTAACAAATCAAGAGAAAAAACATCAGGGTGTCATTTTACAAACAGCATGGAGCTCACATTCTGCCTTCCCAGGTCAATGGATACAGCATACACTTCCCAAATTCACACTATCACGCAATCTTCCACTATATGCAGCTGTTATCACTGTGGTCTGGGCGGTCAACGGGCAGCTGTCAATCATTTCCAGACTGCCCCCATTCTATCTCCAGGGCATCTTCATTGTTCAGGAGCAAATGTGCAGCTCTATATGCAAACCTACTCTTACTTGCTTTGTTTGCCTTCCACTGTTCCTTTCACAAATCTAATCTTTAATTATTGCAGCATTGTTGGCCTGCTACAGCGATGACAATTTTTATGCAAAAGTAACCTCACTGCAAAGTCAATGATATTTCTCTCTGCATACTAATTATTAGAAACATTGTGGATGTAGTGGCTAACTAAAATGTCTACATTCAGACAAAGCTAATAGTCCCCCGCTTCACAGACACTGATGACATTTGTTTTACCACATGTTCTATTGTAGAATTAATAAAAGCGAATCATTTCAGTATTTCTGAAAAAGCTGTTTTATTTTTAGGCAATAATGGGTATGAGAGCAATCAGCATTATCACAACTACATAATCTACCTTGTACAAATACTGAACATGATTTTTTTTTTTAGCAAGCTTTTATTTTTAAACATTTGTATCTAATATAGATAAATGGACATCAGAGCAGCAGCAACATACATAATAACAATTTATATCCTTCCTGTTCTTACCCATCAGTGTTTTTTTACTTGTACCATCTAGCCACAACCTATGTCTATTCTAGTAAGTTGCATTTTCACTCTCTTGCCATATCTAATAACAGTAAATCTGCCAGTTGCAATCAATATACCCATCTTTCATACTGTTGACCTTTTCCTTGTTTAATATTCCTTATGGTTGAATCCATTTTTGAAAGAAAAAAAATTGTTAAAGATAGAATGACATTGGCATAAAGTACAACTACACCTTAATGGCTAATGTGCTATTTTGATATAATAGTGATATACACATCTTCTATTAAGTATTTTATCATGTTCTCCTGTAAGCATTATTAATATATTATAAAAAAAAACTATTTACAGAATTTCTGTAGAATTCCTGAATAATCCCAACAATTCATGTACACCCAGCTCTTTGATATACCTGTAACACGTGCAGGGCCCCATGGGTGAGGGCTAGGTGCTCCAATGATCTCTGAGGAGGGGGCACTCTTGACTCTTTTTGGAACTTTAAATCTACAGACACAACATGAACTTCTCATCCCCCTCTGGCTTTCAGGCTACTGCACCTTTTCAAGTAGAAGCTTTCTGCAGTACCTGGCCCATTCGTCAGTGACTCATCATCGTTCTCCAAAGATTCCCTTTCAGCTCACTGCCTCTTCCACACCTATGTTAGGCCACACAGTGTTGATCCAGGGTGTACATAGATCTACATCTCCATAAAAAACATTTGTGATTTCAAACATTACTGAGACTTAATTAAGAATGGTATTAACAGGCTTCTAAGGCCAAGAAGCAGGGTAGACATTTAAGGTGGATGGTTTTAATGGGAAATACAGTCTTAAAGCCTGTGCCTAGTTTAAGTATCTGTGTTGCTTGCCCCAATCTCCTTAATGGGCCTCCCCAGTTGATGGCACTCCTCAGTTGATGGCACTTACCCTTCACCCTTACTTGGGAAAGGGGGGTCTACTACTCACATCTTGAAGCAAGTCCCTTCAGTGCTGCAGACAGGCCTGTACTCCAAAAGAACTGCTCTCCTCACACAGGTCACACAGTGCACATCAGTACTCCAGATCACAGGCAGATCTAGCAGAAGAACTCAGAGATAATATCTACTTGAATTTTTATGAACTCTATGTGGCAAGCAACACATCCCCCTTGGCCTGGGTCACAACACATTTAACCTAACAGTACAGTACAGTAATAGTACTCATATATTATATACATGACACTTGCTGTCTACAATCAAAGGTAAATTGAGCGCTAAACCACATACAGGGCATGCAATACTTACAGGGTACTCCTTCCTGCTGGAAGTACCACCAATTTTTTTGGCGACAGATTGCAGAGAGCGAGCTGGTCAGCCTCAAAATCGAATTGAGTATAGGGGACTTAAGAAATGGTTCAAAACTTTAAACTCAGTGAAGAGAACAGATCTTATTGGATTTAAATTATGTTGTTATGTCAAACATCAAATTAAATAGAATATTAGCATTTCATTGCATCAATATTCATGCATATTTTCAGTGTATACATGATATTTTATATCCTTGGATTTTTATAATTATGCACAATAATAAATAACAGTTCTTACAGTAAATTACTGAATAGGAACTATTGATGATGTTACAGCTTAACTATATTGAAAATTTAAAAAATAGTAGTCAGAAGTCTATGTGACACAGTTATGCTGCCTCTCAGATTATACAGAGAAATTCTGTAAAATATCGGTAAAATCGGTTAAGCAAAGCAACAATCATGATGAGATTTTTTAAACTAGGCTTTGAACTTGCAGTTTCATTAATAAAAGTGAAAACAGGCAGATGTCTAATTTTAGTTACATTTGCACAGGGAAGATAAAGTTAAGTACTTGGAGTGCATTAAAGATATCTACAAAGAGCTCCCCTGTGCTGTAGGAAAGTAGTACTGAGTTGTATACTTTAGCAATAAGGTGCCACATTTTTTATTTTTTTTGCAATGTATGGACTATTAAACACAAATAAAAAATGTATTTGTATGTCAAACAGATATATGGTATGTATATACTTAGCTATCCATATATATAAGCTATCTAAGATATCTATGTTCTTGATTTCTCTCATCAATTATCCATCAAAAAATAGTAATTTACTTGTTGGTGAAAGTTACCCATCTTTTGAGCCAAGCAAGGCTTTTGTGGATATCGCCCAATACACCAGGCCCCTACCCACTCACCATCATTTAGGGACACTTTGGCTCAACAAAATTCCATGTAGTAAAACGTTCTTCTTATTCAATTTGAGTTATTACCCCAGACCTTCACACAAAAAACATAGTTATTTTTTTCTTATGTTTTTACATTTTACAAATGGCTGACCTCTATTACCAACTTACAACTATTTAATATTAATGTAAGAATATCATTTTTCTATACAGCTCAAACATATTATTTGATACTGTGAAAGCTTGAGGTGAACCTTCTACTTTTGAGCTTACAAGATGAACTATTCAGTTAATTCATAAGTATGGTAAATTGCTGCATTTAAAAGTATAAGGTAACTGTAATTGCGGTGATTTTGAATCATGCAGCTGGAGCGCTCCACCCCGCAGCCAGCCACACAAGTGGGCTCAAGCCCTAATGGTTTTCCGGGAGGTTTGTTGAGGGAATGTAATTGCGTCAATAAATTGCACTATACTGACAATCTCTGTCAAACAACGTTTTTTGATCAGCAGGGAGAAGCAACAAGGAACAATCTAGATTTATTAATCACAATTTTTTGTGTAATTTTTCTGACAAATTGGCAGCATACTAGGGTGTTTGACTATGAGGTATATGGAGTGCATAAACAACATTTTCACACTTGAATAGGTAAACATGTAGCCATGAATTGCAGTTTTTCAACAATTAATTAAAAATGCTAAAAATCGGGTAAAGTGTTCATGCAATTTCCTTTCACTATTATGAATGTGCCTTAAAATGAAAAAAAAAAAACAGAAAACAAACCCACATAGAGTTCAGTCTTATGTTTTATTTTGATGCTGGAAGAAAAAAAAATGCCTGACCCTATAAAGAAATCATGTATTCTCTCATCCAAAATGAACAGTGATACATGTATTGGTAATTGTATTCACTCCTGTCATTTGCAGTGACAGCTTTCCCTATTTCTCATTTCCCAGCAATAATAAGAACGTTTCGGGACACATACACTTTAAAAAAAATATGTCTTTATTTATAGAGGCAAGTCATAGAATATAACAAAATCACTTTATACACATGCAATGAATATTATTTTTAAATTGTATGTAGATCAGAGAACAACAAAGCTAAAAGTTATTTATTTTTGTATTTAACTACCCATCATGTTAAAAAAAATATGCTTTGAAATATGTTTTAGAAAGTCCTTAACTCAATCTAGTAATACATTGCCTGGAAAAGTGGCCGTCTGGATTTAACTAAGCAAGTACGAGCTTCCTATTGGTTATTACTAGTGATGGGCGAACTGTCCGCAAGGCATGACATGTTTGACCCAACATGTTCCTGACCCGACATGACATTTTTGACCCATTCTCCGTCGGGAAGAAGTTTATTATTGTCCCGCTTGCAAAATCAGGCGCAGAAAGATTTGGCCGGAGGAAGAATTCTTTCACTAGAGAATGGTTTGCTTCTAGTGACGTCACGTCCGGGTTTTTTCCAATTCAAATTCCCTGCAAACAGGTGGGGAATTTAAAGTTCCTGGCAAACAGGCAGACGTCTGACTTTTTTAAAAGTCCAATCCACCTGTTCGCAAAAGGCTGTGGCTGATGTTCAGCCATCACTAATAATTACTGCATGGGAGATTATCTTTCAGTGAGGTCATTGAATGAGGTCAGCTGACTACCTGAATATACTGAATGATCACGTTACTCCATCAATATATTTTTTCTTTCCTGATGGCAAGGGCATATTCCAAGATGACAATGCCAGGATTTATCAGGCTTAATTTGAGACATAATTTTCACACATATTGACGCATGGATTGGTCACCAATCAAGACCTTAATATCATTAAAAATCTTTGGGATGTGTAGGAGAAGGCTTGGCACAGCGGTCAGACTCTATCATCATCAATACAAGATAGTGAAATATTGGATGGAAATAAATGTTGTGACATTGCAGAAGCTTATCAAAGCAATGTCACAATGAATGTGTGCTGTAATCAAAGCTTAAGATGGTCCAACAAAATATAAGAGTGTGTGTCCTTTTTTGGCGACTTTTTTTTTGGCCAGGCAGTGTATCTTCAGTGTCTAAAGTCCAGTTCAACCCACATTCCAAACTGTGTAGCTCAAAGCATTGGAATCTAAGGTTATTCTGGGTACACATGTGTAGAAATGGGCAAGATCGATGGGCGCTTTGAGTGCCGTGCAAGCTCACGGCCACCTGTCTGGCCCATATCATATGCGGCCATTCCTGTTTTTTAGCGGGACCAATCAATCCCACTCAAAACATTGATATCAGACATGACCGTAAACTTCAGTAGATGTCCTTTGCTTTGCATGGAGTCCGCGGGGTGAGGTGCGTACACAGCAGCAGCAGCTTCAGCCACACCATTAGGACGCCGTTTTCTGCTTCCACTCTGTTTGAATCAATATGATCGTTACTGATATTGAACAGATGGAGATCCTAATTATTAGTGAGGACTGAACAGGTGGGGACACACCTTGGCTCTCTCCCCCATCCTCTTCGGCTGTTGCGGTCTGCCCTGTTCGGCTGTGGAGCCTCTCCTCTCGGGGGTCCGGCCACCCCACTTGTAGGTCCGTTGGCTCCCTGCACTTTCCGCCGTCCCAGGTTTCCCAGTTGTGGGGTCTAAAAGCTGATGCTTTTTGTCCTGAGGAAGCCCGTATCTGAGGGCAAAACATGTTGACAAGACAACCTATGGTTTGATCCAAAAAAAAAAAGGTTTTTGTACAGTTCAATACCAGGAAGACTGTTCACATATGGGACATCCCTGGCGTTGTACTTATTGTTGTATCCTATGAATAAATATGCAAACAATTAAATTTTTTGTGATTAATCTATCTAACTTTTGAAGGGCTGGGTTTTTGCAAGTCCCCATGGAGAGTACTTTCAGTCCACTCTATTGCTGTTTAGGGGATGGGCAACCCAACCTTTGAGAGATATAAGTTAAGTTATGCTTGGCCTCCCTTGATTATATTTGACACCAAAAAATATGACATTTCACAAAATATGTTACCTCAAACATAACATATGTTGTCCATAAATACTTACTGTATGGCAGTGGTGGTGGGGTTTCAGGTGTGCCAAGGCCCAAGAGATCAGGATTTTGGAAGGGGCTGTGGGTAAAAAAAATCAGTAGTCAATCAATATCAACCCTTCTGTAACCACCCCCATTGCACTACCCACATTTCAATACTTCTTACATGTATAAGGATAGAAAGGGAGGGCAATTTGTCTGTTTGCTGGCTGGATGGCAGACATGCAATCTGGCCAAGAAGACAAAATTGTTTAATAGACATTAGTTACAACAACCACACACAAATCTATAACAAATCCTGTTAACACTACTAAAAAATGAAATGGGACATGCAAATAGACGTTAAAACCCTTTCAAACAGAACTGCAGTGCATTTTTGTCTGATAACATCCTCCTTTTTAATCAAATAATAAGTGTACTTTTTACGGTGTTATAAGGCCTTGTCTACACTGGCCATACTGTAAACACAAGTAAACACAGCAAAAATGCAAACATGTTTTTTGGTGTGTTTTCTGTTTCTCCGCCACCAGCCACCCACAAGTGTAAATATGTGTATAGAATAAATATTTGTTCACCCATAATGAAGAATCAGTGTTTTAGACTCTGTTACCAAAGTTAGGTCTGGTGTAGGATCTGGCCAGGGTTGAATAATGTGAGAGGAAGGTTGGGGCACCCAATGTAAAGTTATTGTAATGGATGACTGAGGCAGTTAGGTATATAAAAGTGATTTATATGCTCTGACACTGGAGCTTACCCAGGGTGGTCTTCAGAAACAGAGACAGAAAAGGATCATAAACTGGTATGTAGAACTGACTAGTGGAGGGGTACTTTAATACAGAAAGTGAAAGTGTCTCCAGTTCATAAATTCATTAAGGAAACAGAAATGAAGACTGTGGTTTCGTTTTTTAAACGCGTCCATTCATGGCTTTTGGCACGATTGAAGCGCAGCGCTTATAATTGAGGGTGATACCTTACTTTTTTACTTTGTTTTCATGTTTTTAATTATAAATTTTAATTATACTTTTTTTAATGACCAATTCAGCAAGATTTTAGTACAGATTAGGCAACATTCAGGATCAATTAACCATGGAAAAGACATAACTGGTTCTTGTTATCTAAACAACATAATATATAAATACATACGTCAAAGTATTATCAGCGGTGACAGCCATGATCATCATTATTAGTTCATTGTATTGGAAGAATCTGTGTTATACGTACCTGGTCCTATGAAAAATCAATTCCTGGAACTACAATTTTTTTTAAGACCCTTGACAGCACAAACGCAGGGGAAAAATGCACATTGAGGGATTGCATACATTGTGGTGGCAACTTGGGTAGGCTGCACCAGGCTATCACGTAGGACTCAGCGCAGACTTTTTTTCTTTGGATTTACCTATTTGTGCATCTAATACATTTAATTACATTTTATAATAAAAACAAGCAGAAACCAAAAGAAAAATGCTTCAAATCTTCTCAAATAAATGTATGACATGAGTTGACCTGTGACAAAAAAACTGTTGAGGTAATGCTGTTGCCACCATTTCATATCATTTTATTGGTTTCAGTAAAAGGGATCAGTAGTCATTGGGCAAGCCAAGGAAAAACTAGCCATCCCGCTGAACACCAGAAACTAAATTTAGAAAAGTAAGAATTTTTACAGATGAAGCAAAATCTAATTTAGATTCAATAGGTTGACTCACATCTACTTATAACTTTATTACCAGATGAAGGTAGGGAAATGACAAATGACTGGGTGCTTTCAAGACAGATTTAGCTTATTTGCATCCAGTCATTTACGTTTTTATGGGTGAACAGGTTCCACATTTCCACTCACATAACTTCAAAGATTGCTTGGGCAGAACTGCATGGACGATTTAATCTCACGGTACTAAGTAAGTTAATCATTGGTTAGTAATCATCTCATCTGCAGCTCATTGATTTTAATGCGTTGCAAATAAGGCAATCATCAATAAGAGGTTAGAATGCTTAACAACGTGAGATTAAATTGACCCAACATCAATCCATGCAGAGCAGAAATGTGTTGGAATATATTCTTTATGGCTGCTGGCTACAAATGTGGCTTAGTCCAGAGGTAGTTTCCATACTGTTAGTGTCAGAACTAGTCAACAGATCAACAGAAATAGGTGGCTTGATCCCATTAATTATGCTGCATTTAAATAATTTGAAAGACCAGTTATGTGTGATCTGGTGATTTCACTCAAAATTTGTTGTAGAACAAGTTGGATCTAAAACCTTACTTGGCAACTTTTTAGATCCTAATTTTTATGATGCTAACATCTTGATGACAGATACCACAGAAGACCGTCATAGGTCTTGGTCATAGGTATAGTTTATGTCTTTATCGGTTAAAGTTGCTTTGGAGGCAAATACACACTATTGCATATTTGCCTGATGATTGTTTTTCTCCACCATTACCATATTAGTTAAAAGAGCAAGTAGCAGAGAAAACAATCTGACATAATTGATAGGATTGCCATGACAAAGCCCCTTCTATATAAATAGAAAATTACAGCACAGTTTCAAAATTGCAACTAAAGGCCCCCATACACGGCACGGATTCGTGCCGGATTCTGGCACGATGGATTCCGGGCGCGTGCACGCGGATCCATCGTGCCGGAATCCCCTGCAGCCCACCTTGCCCGTCCGATCGCATCCGATGGATCGGGGGCACAGAATCGGATCCGAGGAAGAACCAACCTGTTGGTCTTTTCGGGTCCGATTCTGCTCTGATCAGGGGGCGTTGCGGTCAGGGAGGCGATCCATCGGACACGGATCCCTCCCGGATCCGGCCGTACAAGGTGGGCTGCCACGATCGGATTCCCTAATTGGCTAATCGTTCTCACCTGTGGATGCCGGCGGAATCGCCGGAATCCATCGGGTGCTGAATCGATCAGCCAGGGAATCCGTGCGTGTATGGCTAGCTTAAACCAATCCCAAGGTGTAATGCGCCTGGGCACAAAATCACTTCCAACACCAGAAATACAGGTAACAGGCTTTATTGGGTAATCCGAAAAACAAGCCAAGGGTCATACACAAAGGTCCCTCCAAGAAAGTGGATAATGGATAAGGCAGGAGATGTGGTCAGGGACAATTCAAAGTCAGAGCAAGAAGAGTTCAAGCAAAGTCCAAAATCAGGACGAGTCACTGTTGGCAACAAGACACCTGCAGACTGACAGATAAGCAAAAGCAGAAACATACTCAAGCATACTGCTTTAAAGAGGCTATAATGGGCAGTGGTGCAAGACAGAGTCTCATTAAATGGTGTGACGCAGTGACCCCAATATCACCTGTGTCACTGGGCAGAGTGCTGGATGGGAGATATGTTGGACCACAATATCTCAGATTCCCATTCTGAGGTAAAACCAGCACTGTTATTGTTTGCGAGTAACTCCTATGTTCCTTTGCTGTTTTCTTGATTCTGTTCTGGGGCTGGTTTTACAGGAAACCTGCAAGAGCAGGGTGGGGCAGATTCCCAATTCCTGGTCCAGTATTTCCAGAGGCTCAGGATCACCTGGTGCTCAGTGTCAGGGGCTGGTGTGTGCGAGACAGTCTCTTGGATCAGTCAGAGCCAGCTTTGTTTTGTTTGTTTAGCCAGGAGGCTATTATTATGAATATTTTATGTTGCCGCTGATGACCCCTGCAAGGGTATCTTCTTTAGTTTGAGCATTTGTTGCTCCAATAAACACGGGCAGGAGCCCTAAAGAAAGGACTGTCTGTGTGGAGTCACCTCATTGGGAACCCCATTTACAGCTAAACCCCCACAATGGGCAGACTGCCCAATCACATTATGCCACTTTATATAGGATTGATGAATAACTAGCTGGTGAATCTCCTGCAGCTGGTGGGTTGCAGGAAAATCGAAGTAATTAAGTCCAACTGGGCTGTGCTGTGTTAAACATATTCCACATGGTGTCTGGGTATGCATCTCAGCAATAAGGCAGCAGGACATGTCTGTACTGTGTTGCACACATGCCCTTGGCTGAAAATTAGTTTGGGCAGAACGTATTCCTGTGCTAGAACAGGAAGACATGCTTTGACCATGATGATTGCTGCAGTGACATGGTCTACGATCACCTGGGGTAACCAATGCGGGATGGCCAGACGGGTAAATGCTATACATAAGTCCATGTTTGCCACAAGGCAATGTCATGTTTGGCAAAAAAAAACACAGCATAATAACTCAAACACTTCCTTACAATCCAAAACACAATGAGCTAATTGAGCATGGCTTATCCAGAAAAGAAACAAGTTGTTGATGGCCCCTTGTCAAAGCCAGCTACCTCAACTGATTTGAAATGCTGTGATAAGATCTCCCAAAAATTATATATAATTTTAATAAATGAATGTTCACAAACCATGGTAAACTGAAGCAATTTTGTAAATGATAGTGAAACATGCCAAATGGAATAATATATAGTGTTGATTGCGAATATTCAAATTGCAAAGTTTTATTCACAATATAGGCATTTTGAAAATCCTCAAAGATCTCGACTATAGTGCTATATCTTTATAATCAAGAATGTTCAAGATTTTACATCAGTAGTGTTGATCGCAAAAATATGCGAATATCTGCACTTATATTGCAAAAAATTTTCGCAATGAAGGTAATAATAACTGGAGATCACAGATTCTTAAATTTACAAATGTGTTGTGAATATTAGCAACAAAATGTGCAATATTTAGCAAACAAGAATATTGCCTATGCTGCTCATCACTAGTAACATATAAAAAGCCTGCTTTGCATACAGCTTGGTGAATCCATAACCACTGGTAAAATATTACCTTATGAGAGTTACGTAGAAAAAAAAAAAATTGGATGTTTTGATTGAGAATGCTAAGAAATGTTACATTCTCTAGAGAAAACTATTTGCTTGACCAGACTCATAAATCCAATTAAAGAGAGTACTATGTTTTCTTAATAAAGCTTTAATTTCCATATTCCACACAGTGCTTGTTTCACAATTAATTATTTTGCTTGGCCTTTTTGGCTTGCTTTCTAATTGCACCTTCACTGATTGTATTAGCATGTGGCCTTTTTTATATTACTTTGTTTCTTGTGTATGACTCTCCCGGAAAACTCATATAACTTAAATTTCAAGTGATTAATTAAAACTTGATTTATGGATGCTATAATTAACTTGAACTGCAGATATTACAGCAGTAAATACATGCTTGAGTGTTAATAATATAATCTAATAATGAATAACATTTGGCCAAACTGTTTGTCCACAGTTCACCACTCGATATAAGCAAACTTTTATAAACTTTTCCCATTGAGTAGTGATGGCCGAACTGTCCGCAAGGCAGACAGTTCGGCCGCGAACAAGCATGTTCGCCCATCCTCTCGCCGGCGGACAGTACGGGTGTTCGACCCGCCCCATTCGCCGGCGAGAAGAAGATCTATATTCTTCCTCCGGCAGGATCAGAACCTGCGAGATCGTGCCGGAGGAAGAATCTTTTCACTACAAGACCGGCCATGAAGCCGGTCTTGTAGTGAAAATACCGGCTCGGAACAGGAAGTGACTTCAGTGACGTCACATTCGGCTCCCGTAACCAGGAACTATGCGTTCCAGGATGCGTTCCAGGGACCGGATGTGACGTCAGTAATCAGTAGGTTTTTCCGAATTTGAATGTGTCCGCGAACAGGCGGACGGCGGACTTCTTTAAAAGTCCAACCCGCCCGTTCGCGGACAGTCCAGGCCGATGTTCAGCCATCACTACCATTGAGGTGTTTGCTGATTAGATTACACATGCTCTTTTGCATTGTTTAAACATATTCATGATGATGCAAGAACACAAACACTCTTCTTCCCCAAAAGTAAAAGCCTTTTCATACCAGTTTATACAAATTTTTGTATTCATTTGAGATGTCACACTACATTAAAATAAAGATCTGGTATCATTATCCATTATTATTATATTTTTATTTATTTATTGAAAAATACAGACAAAAGATAAAAAGAAAAGACAATTACAGCAAAAACCCAACAAATACCCCCCCCCCCCCAAAAAAACCCCAAACAAAACAAAAGCAAAACATTTCCTTTCCTAATACAATACAACATATCACAATTGTCTTGTACTACAGGGAGTGCAGAATTATTAGGCAAATGAGTATTTTGACCACATCATCCTCTTTTGCATGTTTCTGACTCCAAGCTGTATAGGCTCGAAAGCCTACTACCAATTAAGCATATTAGGTGATGTGCATCTCTGAATGAGAAGGGGTGTGGTCTAATGACATCAACACCCTATATTAGGTGTGGCATAATTATTAGGCAACTTCTTTCTCTTGGCAAAATGGATCAAAAGAAGGACTTGACAGGCTTAGAAAAGTCAAAAATAGTGAGATATCTTGCAGAGAGGGATGCAGCACTCTTAAAATGCAAAGCTTCTGAAGCGTGATCATCAACAATCAAGCGTCATTCAAAATAGTCAACAGGTCGCACAAAAGCGTGTGGAACAACAAGGGCGCCAAAATAACTGCCATGAACTGAGAAAAGTCAAGCGTGCAGCTGCCAAGATGCCATTGCCACCAGTTTGGCCATATGTCAAGAGCTGCAACACTAATGGAGTGCCCAAAAGCCAAGGTGTGCAATACTCAGAGACAGAAAGGCTGAAAGAGAACCACCACTGAACAAGACACACAAGCTGAAATGTCAGGACTGGGCCAAGAAATATCTCAAAGACTGATTTGTCTAGGTTTATGGACTGATTAATGAGAGTCTTGATGGGCCAGATGGATGGGACGTGGTGGATTGGTAAAGGGCAAGAGAGCTCCAGTCCGACTCAGACGCCAGCAAGGTGGAGGTGGAGTACTGGTTTGGGCTGGTATCATCAAAGATGAGCTTGTGGGGCCTTTCGGGTTGAGTATGGAGTCAAGCTCAACTCCCAGTCCTACTGCCAGTTGGACTTCAAGCAGTGGTACAGAAGAAGTCTGCATCCTTCAAGAAAAACATGATTTCATGCAGGACAATGCTCCACACAGCATCCAAGTACTCCACAGCGTGGCTTGCAAGAAAGGGTATAAAAGAAGAAAAACTAATGACATGGCATCCTTTTTCACCTGATCTGAACCCATTGAGAACCTGTGGTCCATCATCAAATGTGTGATTTACAAGGAGGGAAAACAGTACACCTTTGAGTGTCCTTGCAAAGAAAGGTGGCTATATTGGTCATGATTTGTTTTTGTTTGTTTTTGAATGTCAGAAATGTTATTTGTGAATGTGAGATGTTATATGGTTTCATGGTAAAAATAAACAATTTGACATGGGTATAAATTTGTTTTTTGTTAGTTGCCTAATAATTTTGCCACGTAATTGTCACTGCACACACAGATATCCCCTAAAATAGCTAAAACTAAAAACAAACTAAAAAACTACTTCCAAAAATATTCAGCTTTGATATTAATGAGTTTTTTGGGTTTCATGAGAACATGGTTCAATAATAAAATTATTCCTCAAAAATACCACTTGCCTTATAATTCTGTACTCCCTGTACATTTTATTGATTAGAAACATTTTTATATCCCAGATCTGCCATACTGACTCATATCGATCCATTGTGGTGCCATTACACAGCCTTTTGGCAACATTCCCAAGTCTTGTACTTACCTGTGACTGCTCCTCCAGATTTTAACTGTGTGTGATGGTAGATAAATTAATAGCTTCTCAAAAGTTTTCTCACCAGGCCCTGCATATTCTATAATAAATCAATATAGAATAATTTCCATTTCTTAACCTCCCTAGCGCTCTTGTAAGTTCCAGATTCCTGTACCAAATGTGCACCATAGACTCTTTATTACATTTAAAAAGAAAATGAATAAAAGGTATCATCTGAATAATAAAATCTCTAAAATACTTATTTGGTATGAAAGATTTCAAAACAGTATGTATTTGTATTTATGTTTTGTTTATAATAAAATTTTTATTACAATTGGAAATGTGTTTTGTTTTTTACTTTAAATTATATTGGATACATTGTGGATCACTGTATCCAATACAATGTCCTTTGGCACCCTCTGTGGTGTTCACACCAGGAGAGAAAGGGTTAACTTCAAAGAGCACATCTGGAAATCACACTGAAACTGCACAGAAAACTGTTTCTTATGCAATTTACATTTGAATGTCCCGCCCCTCCCCGATGTGATGTCACATCACCTCCACTCAGGGAGGGGGGGGGCTTTTAGTGACATCGGCTTTAGTGGAGAAGCCAGCTAAGAGGATCGGAGCCACTGGGACAGCACAGAGCTGTAAGTATGCTCTGCTGGGGCTCTGATCTTAGCCGGACAGCTCTATCTTGTCTACTGCAATACTGACAAGTCAGCGCTGCAGGAGATGGAGCCGTCAGAAGCACTAGGGGGGTTAAGGTGAAAAGGCTGTCCAGTATTGAAATCCTAGACGGGTAATTGTGCCACATATAGAACCCTCAAAGACTATAAGCCATTCTGTAAGCTATGCTGTTACATCAACATTTTTTGAGGAGACAAGTAAGCAAGAATTTGACGAGAGGTGGGCTAACAGTTACAGATTATTAAGTGGTAACATTTATTACTGTAAAAACAGCATGGAAACTTGACCATCACACAATTAATCGTTAGTCACCATATTTGATAGGAGCATGGAATACCAAGCATTTTAAAGTACTAACAAGTATTCTTCTTATAAAATACCAGAGACTTGTAATATGCTTGTGTTTGTATTCAAACTTCCTTCTTTGGCACTATAGAGAACTGAGACAATTGAGGGAAAAGTTCCCTTGTGAGGTCACAGATAAAAAACGAACCATCTGTATAAAAAGTTTCTCATGTATCTAGGTCATTGTAAAGCTAGTAGAAAAATGCATTTAAATAATCTGTTCGTGCAATGTTTTTAGCCTATAAAAGCCACCTTTTTGTTATCTAAAAAATGCTGTGGTGTTTAGCGGAGGATGTGCATGTAGGAGCATATCCCAAGTCAAAATAATGTAAAAAAAAAAGCATTTTGATTTTACATAAATTATATAGATTTTTTAGACAGGTAACCTTTTTTCTTTAAGCTGACATTTTATTTATATTATATACTACATATATTTTTTATATTATTGCTTTGTTAAAGATACAACACCTTAATAGTTCTAAAATGTGAACCGCAAACAGTAAAAGTTTGCTGCCATCTCAACTCTGTCCAAAACTGGGGTCCATCTTTATATGCATTTGTTTCCTCATAAGAAATGTTCTGTCTGTGATAGTTGCTTCTGCTAGTTCAAATAACAAAGTGTCATGGACGTACTGGGTTGCGGTAAAATTGGTAGATATTAACCGTCTGTCTCCCCGCTCTGTTTGAGGGGATGTGGGCAGCGCGGCACATTCTACACATCTGGTGGGAATACCCCAGAATCAGTTCTTTTTAGAATCATATTAAACATTTGTTGCCCAAATTTACCTCTCAAATATAAAACATTTATTGAATAAACAGCTCAACAGAAAAATTTCACAATCATCGAAATTTCACAATCATCGCTAAATATTTGTCTCATCTTGTTACGATGTTGTGTAGATCCCTTTTCCTGTTTTGTTTATTCTGTCCTAAAAATTCAAGAACATTTATTATACAAAAAAAGTGTCATGGACATTGTTGTTCCAAGTACCGCATATGGCTACAATGATCCTGCAGGCTACTTTTAAGCTTTTAAGCTAGCACAACTGGAAAAATGTGAAACACAATTTTCAGAATTACCTGTCAATAGCATCCAGGTAATAGTTTTTAATCCAGCAGTACCTTTGGAACTCAAGTTTAATATTTCTGCACATTTAGTAGTATAAACACTTTAAGTATAAAAAAGTGCAGATTATTTATTTCTTTACTGTATTGTAAAAAACGAATACAAATCAAAGCATCCTGCTTAATAAAACAAATACATGTTTTTATATATATGAAAAAGTACTTTGCATAAAGCATAACTTTAATGTGTGCTTTGCTTAAGGAAATGAGGCATTTTAAAACCATTTTTTGCATTAATTAGCCTTGTTCACAAAGCAGGTCAAGCATGGTATTATTCCTGATGGTACATGTTAAATGCAATTAAAAAGTGTAATTATCAGAGCTTAAATTAATATTTAAAAGTTAAAATGACTTAGTTACTTTTAGCAAAATTCAGAATATATATAAATCTGCAGCTTGAAATTGAAAATTAACACTGAATACAATTAAATTTACATTAATCATAGTGGTCTGATCACATTTTTGTGTATAAAGCTTATTTAGGTTCCAAAGGCCATGTCTTAGATTTTCATTGTTATGATCCAGTAGATAAATTTTTTGACCTTATTTTCACGCTGCGATCAAATAATTTAATTGGGTCTATTGTACTTTTACTAAGAAAGGACCACATTTTGGTTCCACCACAAATCCATCTCATTCAGTTTCTGAACTTGTTGGATGGTTTGATTGCCCAATGATTTGGAGGTGGGTACATATTACACTGATACCCAAACAAATGTCAGTCTCCTAAAGAAGTGGTGTGCCTGTGTCTTTTAGTATAACTATGAATTGAAATACTAGTAAAAATGTAAGCAAAAAAGTTGTGTTAGCCCTAGCCCATAGCCCTAACTGTAATGTTACAGTTATTGACTAAAGTGTTGTGATATACATTATTAAGGTTTAGTAAAAACCTAGACTGAAGGGAAAGTAATAGATAAATAAAAGATGGATAAAAAATATCAATTTGTGATATTATAGTAAGCATAAAAACTTTTTAAGGAAAAATCATACTTATGTTCCAATGTACATACTAGACCCTAGTACATAAAATGTTTATATGTTTTTACTATGTTATCAGTACATCCATGTTTATAAAACACACATATCACATATGTCTTGTGTTTATTTGAATAGAAAAGCATCCACTACCATGACAACAAAATGGCGAGCACATTATTGTGCGTGTCAGCTGGAACCACAGCCAAAAACATGTGGTTTTTCCTATTCAAATTAATTGGGTGCATTACTCCAAATTTGGTGGTATTACGCTCTAAAACTCTGAGGTTGGATAGCAGGAACGACATGTTTATAATGCCCAACAGGTACCATTAAGCTCCCAAAGGAAATTTTTAATAAAATGTTTGCTATAATCCGTGAGTAAGGTGCTGGGTCATGTGAAGGAAAAAAAATGACATTCGAGTGTGAAATATTCATCAATTGTGCGATTTTTTTTTAACATGACCATATTTCTACTATGTCAAGTGCCACGAGAAGACCTCCTTTTGGTTTGTCTCTCACTGGCTATAAGTGTGACCACCAATACACCGAGTAGGGTCTTTGCCAGTTCTCCCCATAAGCCCCCCACGGAGCAGAATTGTCCAGTAGTGATGAGCGACTAGGCAATATTCAAATTCGCTTAATTTAGCGAATACCCGCCATAATATTAGATTCCATATTCGTAATCTCGAATATCCGCACTTACGACATGAATTGCGATCTTAAAATCGCAATTGCGATCTAATATGCGCAATGCATGCAAGTCAATGGAGCTCGGATATTCGACTGGGAGAATATCCGTCATTTCCGTTTAAAAAAATCGCATTGCGATTATATAATCGCGATCCCATTCATTGCAATGGATTGCGATTATATATTTGCGATTCTAAAATCGCTATAACATCGCGGAAAATTTCGATCGCGACGGATATCCGATGATATATTCGCGAATATTCGCAAAATAGCGTTATTTGAGCTAAATGTTCGAAAATCTAATATTCGAGCACAACACTATTGTCCAGTATTTACTTCCAATAAACAATGTCAAAGTATTATGCTGTTCATTTGGTGATTAAAAGTATGGTTTTGGGACAGATGTACCTCAGGCAACCTTGGCCTCCTCTAACCTAAATATTTTCTTACATGCTTTTGGGAGACTTTATTGTTTTTTTTTTCTGAGCTGTAGTAGGGCATGTATTTTTTTCTTTGTAAAAAAACTTCTATCTTGCGACCCATATGCTTTGGTCCAGATATATGGAAAATTGCCACATAAGGAACACAACCAGTACTCAATTAGAACTTACGTTTATTATTCAAAACATTTTTCAATTGTATTACTGTTGTAAGGTGCACACAACTTACATACCACAAAGGTTCATAATTTTTATGACAATTAATTGAAAGTCCAAAATCGATACACAAAATAAATGTTAAAAACCACACAGGTCTTTACAGTTGTACTGGAGACAATTATATTTGTCTACAATGGACAGTGGATCAGAATACTTCAATCTACATAAATTACAAAAATGCATTTATATTATACCTCTCTACATTATACCTACAATCAATGATATTAGGTATCACATATATATTCTGTACAAATGTCAGCATTAGTGATAAGGGAACACCAAAGTGTTTGGGTGCTCGGTCTGAATGCATCATGATCTTTGTGTTTTCTACTGAGCACCCAAGCATAATAGAAGTCAATGGGAGACAACCAGGCACCCCCTGTTAGGATGAGGGGAGGGTGTCTGGTCCATTGCAAAAGTTTAGAAAGTAACCAGGAACTGAATGGGGACGATGTATGGATGCATCTTGGACTCCCAGATTGCTGCTGGGAACCAGTTTGTCCGAGTTGTACTCCACTTTTACCTATTGACAAAAACACTTCCCCCAATATACATTTTACAGGAAAAAGGATGCTCTAAAACAAAACAGCGCCTGCAGGTGAACTGACCCTCTAAAACATGACATGCGAGTGCATGCAGGTGAGCAGATGCTCTAAAACATTATATGCCAGTTTATGCTGTTGAGCTGACACTCTAAAACATCATACCGCAGTGCCTGAGATTAAGCTGATACTCTTAAACATTACATGTCAGTGCATGCTGTTTAGCTGGCACTCAAAAACATTATAAGGCAGTGCCTGAAGTTGAGCTGAGGCTCTAAAACATTACATGACAGTGCATGATGTTGAGCTGGTGCTCTTAAACATTATGCAGCAATGCCAGTAGAGAGCTGACACTCTAAAACATTACATGACCGTGCATGCTGTTGAGCTGATGCTCTAAAACATTACATGACAGTGCATGCTGTTGAGCTGGTGCTCTAAAACATTATACGGCAGTGCCTGAATTGAGCTGAGGCTCTAAAACATTACATGACAGTGCATGCTATTGAGCTGATGCTCTAAAACATCATACGGCAGTGTCTGATGTTGAGCTGATGCTGTAAAACAGTACATGCCAGTGTATGCTGTTGAGCAGATGCTCTAAAACATTAGAAGGCAGTTTCTGCTGGTGAGTTGGCAATCTAAAACATTAGAAGGCAGTTTCTGCGGGTGAGTTGGCAATCTAAAACATTAGAAGGCAGTTTCTGCGGGTGAGTTGGCAATCTAAAACATTAGAAGGCAGTGTCTGCTGAGCTGACACTGTAAAACATTAAATGTGAGTGCACGCTGTTCAGTGCACCCTAGAGATGAGACCTTGTATAATGGTGCTGATGAATGGCCCTATGAATATTAGTGGACTATATATGTCCCCCCAAAAATAAACTGGACCTAGTATACTGGTCCTATAAATATTAGTGGACTGTATAGCTGATCACTTGTTTCGGCCATCCAATGACTGTAATGCCAGCAGCTAACTAGGCTGCTGGCATTACAGTGAGGACAGCAGTTAGCTGCCTCTTGATTGTATGTCTCCAACCCATGAAATTTGCATGGTGGAGACTCGAGCATGGCGGTTGAGCACACAAGTTGCTTGGCTGAAAACGTATTCGACCGAGCATGCTCGCTCATCACTAGTCAGTATAACAACAAAAAAGAAACAAAAAAAGCTACTACAAGCACAGACAATACATTGGGTTCTTACATTTGTGATGTCCTTCAACTGTGGAACCAAAAACATTGGAAGTCCTTATGTGGCCAAACCTGCACATGTGTACTAAACTTTTCATCCAGAGAAAAATAAAAGAGCTGGTAACCCTCCCCAAAGCCAATGTTTTGTAAATAAAAAAGGATTGTACAAATATAATCTAGTGTTTGAACTCCCTGTAGTGCTATTCATCTAATATTTCTATCATTGGGAGGTTAGTATTGTATTAAAGTATTAATAGATTAATAATTAATTAACTTGAGTGCATGTGCAGTGACTGAAAATAAATATATGAAAATAAATCAATTCTATGTAGTTTTTTTTTGAAATTGTATGTTTGACCAATGTGTAATCACATTCAGGATTAACCCACTTAGGACCACAGTGCAATAATAATATGCATATGCATAGTAACTAAAATTTAATTAATTAAATATGTTATCTATAAAATATATTGAAAAGGCTGAGTCATCAAAAACAAATGCAAATTAAAGTGCCATGTGCCCCATGTAACCATAAAAGGTAATGCTTGTTTGAATAATCACTACCCATAATTCCCCTTTGACTTTATAGGTACACCCCTATAAATACTAGAGTATATAAATGGAAATTGCCTCCATTTCTGTCCCATAAAGCCTATGAGGTTTGTCTAACAAATTGTTCTTCTTGATCCTAAATAATGAAATATATAATAAAATATAGAGGGGAACATTGATAATATATACTGTACTGGCTGCTCTATTTCACTATGGTAATCATCAGCAACCACCTTAATTAAGAATCGAAATATGGCATATGTTCTCCATTTTTTAATCTCTTTAATGCGTTGCACATAATATCTAATGCTCTACTGCTGTGGATTGTGTTTTTGAAATTATTCGTTTTTCTCTTATTACTCTTTTTTTACCACATTTGTCTGTTTGTCTGTTTGTACATTAAAGGTGGGACATTTTTCAATGTTTCATAATTGGGCCCACAAAAACCCTTCATTTAAACAGAGGTGTGTGTACTCTTTTTATATCAACAACTAGAAGCTGACTCTTTTTTGAATTGTGTACTTTGTCTTTTTGTTTCATGTTATTAAACTTATGCAGCCTGAACACTATTAATGGCAGGACATAGGCCATCTTCGGCTCAAAAAGGAAAAAAAAAGAATTATCTCTGTTCAATCTAAAACCAGCAAATTAAAGAGTTGGAAATGTATTTAAATATCTAATAAGACAGCAAAAATAAGCCCTCCATATTCAAAGCAAGGCAAAAAGTGCAGATAAGAAGGTCAATGAACTTCTAACTACTGAATAATTCCAAGAAGATAATGGCAACAAAATGAAAACATTGTGGGGAAGTTTCACAGAGGTTGATTCTGAGTGTTCAATCAACACAATTATCACAAAGGAATAGATAGAAATTGAAGTTCATGCCTCAAATGACTGCACATTTCTGACTTTAAAGCAGTTTGGGTTCTATATCCTTATCATAATAATTAAAGGAATTCATTAAATACTGACAGTGGTAACCTTTTAATATATTGCCATTAGGATTTAACCATTCATTTCAGACCATTTCTAATTACAAGGTTGGATTAATATTTAATCATCTTTTAATGCAATTTTCCATTGTGACATAGTTGTTTCCCTGTTTAGCCCTTGCCTCTCTTTGGAAAAAAAAAACATGCATTAACATGATATGACTTCAGGAAGAGGTTGGCCATTTTTACATAAAACATTATTTAGTGTATGCTAATTGTTATAATGACTTGTTTTCATATAAAAAGGTAACACATTTGGACATTTAAAAATTAACATGTTTTAACCCTCTGTTTGTTGTGCCCCATGCAGGTCAATGGTGAGGGCCCACCTCCTTTGCATCATCAGTGATGCAGAAGAGGTGGTAACTTGAAGAATTGGGTTTCGCAATAGAATGCCAAAACGGATGGTAAGAAATCCCAAGTATAGCAGGGGGTGACAGCAGGGTAATGTTTGCAAACAAAGAAGTAACAATGAAAATTGGAACTTTAAATACCCTTATAACAATCATGTGCTAAAGATCCCTATTAGTGTTGTTTAAACAGTCCTGGGTTTGATTCCCAGGGCTTTATATGATTATTTTTAATGCAATTATATTTATTTGGGATAAAACATGTATAATTATACACATAAGTACAAACAACACATCCAGGTATCAGATATAATAAAATAATTATGAACGAACAATAAGGCAAGCGTAAGAGCAATTATGCATGTGTGTTCACACGTCCTCATGGCTAGGGACTCAAAGAGTTCAAGCAAACTGATGAGTAAGTGATTGCATCTTGAAGTTTTAAGGGTTTGTCCTAAATCCCAATGAGGTCTATTAGAATGTTGTAAATGTTGCTATTATGTTTGGATCATGTGAACTGCAATCTTATCCCTCAGGGTCCTTTCACACAAACACACATGTTGCTGTCAACGCCCAGTTTAGCGTCTATGCGATGTTGTAGCATTAAGGCATGGTGTAGCTATAAAAACACCGCATTACCACAATTGAGTTATACCTTCCAATCTAGCATATGTAAGATGCTTGCACTGTGGCTGTGTTAACACACTGTGTTGTGCTTTAATGCATAATGAATATAATGTGGTAAGGCTAGTGGGATGCAACAATGCATCGTGGCTAGTGGTAAAGGCCCCACATACTTCACATTCCTCCCCCCATTAAATGTAGACCAGGGGTGTCAAACTCAAACACGAAGTGGGTTAAAACAAAAAAACTTGTGCAAAGCCACAGGCCAACCTTGATTTATTGAAAAAACTGAGGAAGTTGTTCTCATCAGATATAACGAAGAACCTTTTCATAGGGAAACCAACTTATGGTTTGCTTAAACTGAATCTGGAACAAACAAGCGTACTATAACACATGTAGTGATGGACAAACATCAGCTGCTGCTATTCGCGAACAGGCAAATCGAACTTCTGCAATTACCCGCCGTTCACATGTTCGCGGCGAACCTCCATTGACTTTAATGGACGGCGAACTTCTCAAACATTCGGGTCATATTTGTAGACAAAATACCAATAAAAAATAGGATTTTTTAAAATGCTGTTTTCTTCAGGTCTAATGTGCAGAAATCACATCTAGATTACAGATTTTGCCAAACGTTACCTGACAACACCTTCTGCAACGCATCACATTTAGTCAGATCTCTCTGCATTGCATAAAACAGCATACCCCACCCCCAGAGAAGGACTTTTTGTGGCTCAGTAATGATGAACTACATGTAACACCTAAGCTATAGCTACAGATCACTGGATGGAGTATAATAGAAAAGTAGCTCAGCCATCCCTCAATCAGCAGCAGCTCTCCCTATCTATCTAGTACTGGAGACACAGGATAAATTTAAAATGGCCGCCGGGCTGCTTCTTTTATAAGGGGGGGGGGTGTCCTCCAGGAGGGAAAATGTGTTATTGGCTGTACTTTCCCACCTAACTATAGGGTGCGGGGTCACACTTTGTCTCCATGCTAAGGTATAGGGGGTGGGTCAAACACCCATAATGTTCGCCAGCATTGCAAACTGCGAACATACTATGTTCGCCGCAAACTTTCCGCCGGGCGAACTTTTCAGCCATCACTAAACACATGTGACATCAAAAGTCACATCTGTGCTATTCATTAATTAAATGAAATAAAAAAAACAATCTTGTGGTAATAAATTATTACCAGATTGGTATACTTACCAAAAAAATAAAGAATTGTATACACTTAGCAGGGGTCCCGACGTATCCCACAGACATTGCCTGCCGGCGGATGATCTGTTTACATATCTGCCGGTGCAGAGTCGGATTGGCTCGGCGGATTGGCTCAGCGCCATGAGAACAGAGCATCCACCGAGCAGGTAAGTGTATGTGATCCGTTGGGACCCCCCCCAAGCACTGCGCTAAGCGTAGGGGGACCCGGCGAATCAAACAACGCTGTGGGGACCAAACATGATGACGGTGGGTGGGGAGGTACTAAAGAATTTCCACAGTATTTAACATTATATCTCTCTACACAGCCATGTTAGTGCTACCTTACAACAAACAGCAACAAAAAGCTGCTGTAAAGACATCCTGTTATAGTAATGTATTATCCAAGCATGAGCTTTTTTAATAGATGATTAGGGTAAAAGCGATGCAGTAAAATTAGGGTTGTTCCCATTTTCTATATTATATTATATTATATTATATATTATTACTATTTTCCAATATTTAGGAGTCCAAACTATTACCTCTTACGAAGGGGTTGTTTCCATTATAGGTCGGGAGTTATAGGTCGGGACCCCTGCCATTACCTGGCGGCGGATGATCTGTTTACACATCCGCCGGTGCAGAGGCTGAACGTACTCGACTACATCGGCGGAGCGGCTCGGCGCCGTGAAGACTGATCCTCCACCGAGGAGGTTAGGCTATCTGCTATGTTGGGACCTCCCGCTAAGTGTATACGCAATTCCGACTAAATGGAAACAAGCACTTAGTCACCTGTCTGCTGTCTTTGGCCTTTTTGTATTAATTCTGTTTTTAAGATTTAACATATGAGTTGGTATGGAAATGATATCTAACTTCAATGACCTGGTATTAGATGTGGAAGCTGCATTTGTTTCCCTATTTTTCTTGACATAACTAACAAACTCTTTCAGGGGAAATTTGATTAAGAAATAAAAATAATTCCGTGAGACCTATTTATAACAAAAGCTAAAATAAACTATTGTTTTTTGAGTTTTTTTCTTACTTTGGGAATGGCCACTTTTGGACTGAGATTGAAAATTCCTTGATGATAATTCTTTCCAAAATGATTACTTTGTGAATTCACTGGCATCGAGTAACTGATTTCTTTTTTAAAAAAATCTGCGTGGGGAATATTCACATACACTACAGCTGCATTCTGCTACGTATATATGTTCATTTACTCACTGAAAATCATTCGTAAAACATTTTTGAAATGTAGCTCTGTTTGTTTTTTCTCTCTTTTCTCCTTTTTGAAAATGTATTATTATTTCCTTTTCTGGTTTATTTTCTACAGGAAATAAGTGACCATGATAAGTCATAGCTTGGAAAGATGGCTTATTGACCCAATAAACATATATTGCTTGAATGTTTGATAAGGGGTTGAGCATGCAATAGTCAAGAATATAAATTATTATGGGAAGTGTTATTTTAATCCAATACCTGAACAGCATTGGTAAAATGTGCAAGTTTATATCACGTGCAGACCCTAGCCTGTCAGCCTTATCTCAGCAAAACAGTTGAGATCACTTGGCAATTTCTTCTCTAATATTTTTTCTGCTGAAAGAGGTTTTTGCACAGGTGAGTCTTTAGACAAAATATAATTTCTTCCAACTGTTAAAGCAACTGTTACAGCCTGTATCATGCAACAATTCTTTCATTAAAACATAATCATTAAATATTTTGAGAGTTAAGGGAGAGGAAATAAGTTACCGGTACATTTACATAAATAGTAATATTTCTAACTTCTACTATGCAGAATGCAAAATCAGTCAGTCTTGGGATTTTCCTTGATAAGTTGACACTATCCCAAAATGTTGTATTTTAGAACCTTGTGTAAATGTTTCCTAGGCAGCAAGGTGTACAGAATCTTTTGAACAACAACTGTCATCTATTTGAGGGTTTATTCTTTGAATGGTAATAAGTGCAATAGTAGAGTGTTGTACCGTGTTAGCCATCGATAAATACAGCAAGTTTGGAGTTCAAGTGATACCGTTTATTGGCGAACTGAAGTCATTAGAGAAGCAAGCTTTCGGGATATCGCAGATCCCTGAAGAAGGGATCTGCGATATCCCGAAAGCTTGCTTCTCTAATGACTTCAGTTAGCCAATAAACGGTATCACTTGAACTCCAAACTTGCTGCAATGGTAATAAGTGGAAATACGCAACCTACATTCCACTGTCTGTTTTACCAGATGAAACCGTTAATCAACTACATTGGTTGATTAAGAGAAGGTAATTTAATGCCACTGTTAACATCTGGTATTAAAGAATGTAAGACCTTTTATATTTCCATTTCTCCATTACCATCATTTCATTTATATAAAATCTCTTCTGATCATGTAATACTGCAAAATTTGAAGCCATCTAATAAAAAGTATCTTCAGGTCTGTGTATAGAAGTTTCAGATGCTTCTTCATCCAAATTTGTGTTTTGCATGAAGATATTTTTATTTATCTATTTATTTTCAAATTAGTCTAGCAGATTAAAAATATTAAGAAATTTAAATAAGCAAAACTATAAATAATCATTTTATCATCGTTTTCTCCCATCTGTTCATTTCTTGCTTAATTTCTTAAGAGAAATTTATATATAATTCACAGACATGGTTTAATTTTAAACTCTGTTGGCACATTTCAATTATGGTAACACAGTCAAAAATAAATTTAAGCTTGTTGTCACAGATTAGAGTTAAATTAAATGCTGTGTTATGTGTAAATCTGCACAACAAATAAATATTAATTAGAAAAATGCCAAGTTACAAAGTTACATTTAAAAAATGGAAAAACAGACTCAATTTCATTATGTACCATCTTATAAACACAAACTGTTCACTGAAACTATTGGCCAATTATCTCATTGGTTTGTGATTACTAGTGATGGCCGAACTGCCCGCAAGGCGGACAGTTCGGCCGCGAACAGGCATGTTCGCCCTCCTTCTCGCCGGCGGACAGTACGGGTGTTCGACCCGCCGTGTCCGCCGACGAGAAGGAGCCCTCTATTCTTCCTGCGGTGGGATCATTAGCAGCGAGATCCCGCCGCAGGAAGAATCTTTCACTGAAGACCGGGTAGAGAACCCGGTCTATCAGTGAAAATCCGGCTCGTAAACCCGGATGTGACGTCAGTGACGTCACATCCGGGTAGCACAACCAGGAACTATGCGTTCCAGGTGCCGGATGTGACGTCAGTGACGTCAGGGTGTACGAGGCGGATTTTCACTGATAGACCGGGTTCTCTACCCGGTCTTCAGTGAAAGATTTGGGGAATTTGAATATGTCCGCGAACGGGCGGACGGCGGACTTTTTTAAAAGTCCGCTCCGCCCGTTCGGGGACGGACACGGCACTTGTTCGGCCATCACTAGTGATTACATTTTTATACAATATTTGTTGCTAAAGGGCACCTCCAAGAAACAAATAAGAATGTCCTTCATGAAAAGCCTTGCAACCAGGATAGGAAGGGTGGAGGAGGTAGTGTTTCCAGCTCCTCATTTTCAGTCTGCATGCAAATATTCAAGAGATTAGTGCTCAAAAGAGAATGCATTTATTTAACACAGTGGTTCGCAAACTTTCCGCGCAGGGTCCCCCTTTTTTACATAGGAACATTATCATGCCCAACCCTTCAACCTACACAGTTTCAAATTGAGGACCATTTCACACTAGCTGTGTTTGCGTTGCACTATTGTGTACTAATACTAGTGTAAAATGGCCGCCAAACTTTAATTGAAATACTCATACAACGTTATTTGGTTTTCACACCAGTCATATAGAAACATTGATCATTTACAGACACAAACACATACTCATGCAGAATTGTGAATCATTCACATAGAGACAAAGACACAGAGAAACCTAGAAGCACACACACATTACATGACTCTACTTACTGTTTGCAGCTAGTTCCTTCATGGTTGACTTCCTGCTTGTTCCCCCTGGGAAACCTCCGCACCCCTAGTTTGGGAACCACTGATTTAACAAAACTGAGCACTACCTGTCCACAGTTCACAGTATGAATGTTTATATTATGGTGTTTAAGAATCACACGAGTCTCATGTTTATAGACTGCTGGGTTATATAGTAACTTCAGGGTTATGCAAAAAATATATATTTTCTTAGTCACAAAATGTCACTATCTATACAAATACTACTTACTTAAGATTTAGGATACTTAGGATTTATGGTCAAATTTGCTGTGGGTATAGCTAGACACAAATTTGTTGCTATGTATACTGACTTGCTAGGTAGAACATCATCCACCTTTACCCATATATGTAAATCCTTTTTATGCCCAATGCCTCATCATCATTAAAATTAAAACCACTTGTCCTACTCCTTCGAACATCTGATCTGCCAGACCAAATGTATCTGATACTTAAGCTGGGAACACAGGCATACATATGCGCCAGATCGATGGCCATTATGAGAGCTGTGTGCGCTCACCACCAACTATCTGGCCCATATCTAATGTGGCCATCCCTGTTTTCTAACGGGATCAATCAATCCTGCTCAAAAATAGGGATATTGGACATGACCATAAATCACGGTCGATGCCCATTGTTTTGCATGGGGACCGAGGGGTCTCCATACAAAGCATCGTCAGAGCTGGAGTGCTGCGCCTTCAACTCCTTCGATGACATTATTGCGCTGCTGCCTGAAACCTCGAACGGTTCGGATGTCAAGCCATGTGTTCCTGGCTTTAGTCTCTTTCCCTATGGTAAAGCCATGGAGTGAAAGTTACCTGCTTCACTTTGGAAAATTGCCTGATACCTTTCACAAAAGTTTTCATGAAGCCGGTCCTCTAGTGAAATGCCGGCTCGAGAACAGGAAGTGATGTCAGTGACGTCACTTCCGGCTATCGTAACCAGGAACTATGCGTTCCAGATACCGGCTAGGAATTTGAATCTGCCCTCGAACAGGCGGACTTCTTCAAAAGTCCAATCTGCCCGTTCCCGTACGGATATGGCCGATGTTTGGCCATCACTACGTATAAAGAACAATTTTAAAATACTAATATACAATGGTATTACACTTAAGACCTTTTGTGGGGTATAAATACTAACACCTCACCTCAGTTACAACAGAATGAGAGGAAACACTTTAGGGGCACAGCAGTACCAAAATGCAATCTATGTACCCCTCAACTGAGTTCAGTAAGATTGCACCTGATGTCCCCATTAAAAATTGTGCTCACATTTTATGCTCTTAGCTGGAATTGGACTAGAAGAAGTTTAGAATTTACCATATAAGCTTTGATTTCAATTAAATATTTTAACAAATTTGATTTATTAATGTATTGTAATTCTAAAAATAATTGGTTTTGTACACCTTTTCCTTTGATCTTAATTCTTTATACCACTTATATGTGGCACTCTTTGGGTGAACCAAGTCTGTTGTGATTCTAAAATGTAGTTAAAATAAAAATAAGCTGCCACCAGTAGCTATGTGGAGGTGGAACTCAGCAGATCATATCACAGTAGAACAATTCAATTGCCAGTGAAGTGGATTTTAAGTTGCTCATCTCAGTTTAATAGTAGCTTAATTTCAAGATGCTCCTTCAATGGCTAAAACAATAATAACTTCACTATACAGAAAACACATTGCCAGATGCTTAGCCTCATTTGAAGAGCAATTTCACTTCCAATTTATCACCCAGACAACTGTTGTATTGTACACAGCCAGGTTCTACCAACAAACTGTTAGCAAGACAAATCAGATCCATTCCTTTAGGATAGTACATCAAGGTCATATCATCACAGACAGCAGTACTAAATTGTCCTTTCTAAATCACTGTCTATTGCTATCAAAATAAACATGTTAATCCACTTTTTAAATTGAAATACCTACTATGACTAAGTCTTATGAAAATGTTCCTCATACATACCCTTCTCTCCAGAATGTTTATGATTTGCCAAAAAATAAAATGAAATATAAAAACTGTTATTTTTAAAATTTAGAGTATATGGTCAATTTCATGTTTAGAATTCATATTTATTTTACAATGCTACAAATGTTTGTGTTCAATAATTGGCTTAAAAATATTTTAGGATTAAATAAATCACATATGGATGTTTGTGAATGGAGAGGGAGGGGATTGACATGGACCATTGATCATTGGTTCTCTGAATTCCAGATTTACTCAATCAGTTCTTGGTTAGCAAAGCTATAAGTGCCAAACCCGCAACCTTCAAATCATCATGGTTACAGTTTGATTAAGCCTTATGTTGTAAATCTAATTCTGTGTAGTCTTCTGTAGAGATGGGCGAACATCGGCCCGGAGTGTCCGCGAACAGGGCGGGTCGAACTTCTGAAGAAGTCCGCCGTCCGCCCTGTTCGCGGGCACATTCAAATTCCCCGCCTCTGGGCCGTCACATCCGGTCCTTGGACCACAACCTGGAACGCATAGTTCCTGGTTACGGGCGCAGGATGTGATGTCACTAACGTCACTTCCTGCTCCAAGCCGGATTTTTCACTACAAGACCGGCTGCATGTCCGGTCTTGTAGTGAAAAGATTCTTCCTCCGGCACGATCTCGCAGGTTCTGATCCTGCCGGAGGAAGAATTTAGATCTTCTTCTGGCCGGCGAGAGGATGGGCGAACATGCCGAGTTCGCGGCCGAACTGTTCTCCGGCGAACAGTTCGGTCCATCCCTAGTCTTCTGTGACCATTTTGTCTATGGCTTGTAGAGTTTACAATATACGTAGGTTGGCAACATAGTAGTATCGTCTTGTGCTTCATTGTGCACATTTTCTGTTGTTAGCTAATATGGGAGAAAACTACATAAACTACTATTACAAAAAAACAAAATATAGCCATTTCTGTTTTGATATGCATGTTCCATTGACTTTGCTAAATTCCAACCTTAATCTAGTGTACAAAATATATAGGGTTTAATTGCATTAAACTTAAGTGAAACCTAAAACAAAGTTTAAAAAAATCACCACCACTCTTAACTACCGTAAATATATTATGGGACAGGTAACTTAAGTAAGGACCATATGACCTTTAAATTATGAACAAACATGCACTGGGAAAACAATGCCTTAAATTTCAAACGGAAAACATACAGAAATTGGTGTCACATTTGTGTTATTCTAATTCAGTGAAGAAGATAGGCAAGAACTATCAACCTACTGTTATTGTTTGCTCCTGTGAAAAGCTAGCCTGGTGAGTTACGTGAGATTTTTTTTGTGTAGTTTAGCCAGGGTTATCAGGTGAGATAGCCACTAGCAAGACAGTCAATGTTATTTTGCTGTTTTGGGGCAATTTGCCAATAAATTATGAGTGAAAGTCTGAACTTGGCCTTCCTTTGTTTTGCCACATTGTCTGTTTTTGCTCATTGTCTTGTGTTCTCCCTAATGAGTTTGTTTTACAGTCCCAAGTTTTCTTCTTCCCAGGGATTAGGCTGGCCCTCCTATAACAATGATCTTGCTGGTTGGAAAAAAAATATGTTGCTAATTATATGGAGATTTAGGCCCCTTGTCTTGCTAAAACATTAATTTGCAGGGAATCTTGACAATAGCTTGGGTTCATAAAGGTGTCTTCTAATTGTTAGTAGTAAGTTTGACCTAGTTTGGCCTTGCTTGATGTAATGATTGTCTTTGGCATTTTGGCAAATTTTGTACTTATCAAATGGCAGGTATTGTTTTGCTATTTTACAGCATTAGGGTAATATAAGCTGAGCAGGCTATTATTTTCCAAACTTCTTTATATTTTTTCTGTGCCCTTATAAACCTTTAAGTCAATGTAAACTACTCTAGAAAGAGAGTTGCACTACTCAGTGTCACTTGGCCAATATCCCAAATAAATATATAGAAAGAACTTAGGAGAGAGGGGACAAGAAACGTCTTCTCTTCTAGTTGAATTCCCCCTGAGGAGAACCCCAGGGGCAAGGGGACTTTAACGGCCAGAGGTGTGTAAAGCGTACACTTGTAAACAAATTATCAAAAAACACATCAAAATATTTAATATGAATAGCATATGGTTAAAAACAAGGACATTGCCGTGCTGATTGCTGTTACATTGAAAAATAACAGTTCTGAGTGGTGTAACACAGAATATACATATTACAAAGCATATAGATAAATGCTACAAATCAACATAAGCATTGTGTTGGAATAAGGTCCTGGGCAGTCAGGATTGACCCCTATGGGTCAATATGCTATTAGTTTAATATGCTATTCATATTAAATCTTTTGATGTGTTTTTTGATCATTTGTTTACTGGTTATTGATGAATGTAACTGACCTCAAATCAGTGTGTAAACAAGTTAAATGTGTATAGTCAATTTGCTATTTAATAATCTGGTTACCATTTTAGGTAATTTATTTAGAGATTAGTTACAGGAGTGAAAGATAAAAAGAAAGTTCTTTTAAAATTACTAGTATCTTGCAGTATTCAGAAGAAAAGTCCCACTGTTTTCAGTACAATGTATTTCACAGACAGGGAAATTACAATGACTGCACATCTCCCTTCTTCCATTGTGGTAGAGTTGCTGTACATAACAATTCAACCCTTTTATTGTAAAGGTCTTCTTAGAATACCTATAGTTATCACTTCAGCAACATGATCTGACATATTCTTAACAGGAGGAGTCAGTAGATATAAAAAGAAGCCCCAGGACATTGCCACTCGAAAGCACAGTTGCTTTGTGGGCTTTTATTGTCAAATGAAATCTGCAGGTAGCCCTGTGGAGGCATCCTGTATCATTTTAGAATATTATAAAACTTGCTTTTCCTTCCCGCTGAGCCAGAAAGCAAGCTTTTTTTCACCTCCACAAAAGTAGTGCTTGAGAAGAATATGCTCAAGCTTGGAGTGGCAATATGTGGCTTTCTTTAGCACAATTCATGAGTTCTATAAATTTTAGAAATGTGAAAGCATTATTTGAAATTTCAAGTAAAACTCCAGGCAAACAGATAAATGTACATTTTGTATAACAACTTTTTAGTAGCCATAGTGTATACAAAGTTATTCATACACACCTGCCTCACTCCATAGCAATGCACCTTTGCACATATATGTTTCCCTCAATGGAGAATGTAGTGTGGTTTAGATTATCCAACGAGCAAAACAGGAATCTATAAAAGTAAAATAGTAAAATAGGAAACACAGGTGACTCACACCTGACTCCTCCAAATATACACATACCAGTCTAGAGTAAGATTTAAAAACAATGGCTCCAACCCCCTCATAACACACAAAACAATCTTTCTATATTTTCCACCTTCATTATATTGTTAAAAAAAATAGAATTGTTTTTTTAAGTTATATAGCTGCTCAATCCTCTACTGTTTTTTAGCCTCATAGACCTAGAATTGTTTGCTATGTTCTGGATTTGACAAAGTTCAAATAGGATTCAACAAACGTTTGCCTATTCAAGCATGTACAGATTGTGGGTATTTTATCTCTTTTTCTATTTTATATATTTCATTTGTTTAGCCTGTTGAATGAGGTCCAATCACCTTCCTTTCTATAGGAATCTATAAAAGTAAAATAGGAAACACAGGTGGCACCTGACTCCTCCAAATATACACATACCAGTCTAGAGTAAGATTTAAAAACAATGGCTCCAACCCCCTCATAACACACAAAACAATCTTTCTATATTTTCCACCTTCATTATATTGTTAAAAAAAATAGAATTGTTTTTTTAAGTTATATAGCTGCTCAATCCTCTACTGTTTTTTAGCCTCATAGACCTAGAATTGTTTGCTATGTTCTGGATTTGACAAAGTTCAAATAGGATTCAACAAACGTTTGCCTATTCAAGCATGTACAGATTGTGGGTATTTTATCTCTTTTTCTATTTTATATATTTCATTTGTTTAGCCTGTTGAATGAAGTCCAATCACCATCCTTTCTGCTTTCTTTTATTTAATAATATCTAAAAGGACAGATGGGGATTAAAAAAAAACTATACCTTAATAGGCTCCCTCCACCATCTTGGACAAAGGAGCAGGAAGAGGGCAATTATATGTTTTTTTATCTTTAGGCATCCGTTTGCCCAGATAAAGACTATAATTAGGTAAGTAATGTGTATATGTGTTTGTTTTTGTTTATTTTTGGAGTTGTAATTACCTTGATTAAAGACTGCCATACTTTCCCTACAAAGTGGTCTTATCTAACTTTCACTAACTAACTTTCACTAACTTTCACGTAATACGTTTCATCTCTACGTATAAACATAAACAGCCTACATATGGTAGATTGGTAAGTTTAATGAAAGGGACCCTAAAGAAAGTCACAAAACAATATGCAACATACTCAAAGTGCAAGAACTTGTCATATGTCAGTACAACCATCTGTTGATGAGCTTAGTTTAACTTCAACATACAAAAATATACTGTATATCTTCAAGAACTCATATAATGATGTTGACACACAGGGAGTGCAGAATTATTAGGCAAGTGGTATTTTTGAGGAATAATTTTATTAT
>CM070035.1:51480499-51493073 GCA_036250615.1 Ptychadena robeensis | reverse complement strand
CACGTGCCCATCCATCTGGCCCATCAAGACTCACTCTCATTTCATCAGTCCATACAACCTCAAGACCAAAGTCTTGAGATATTTCTTGGCCCAGTCTTGACGTTTCAGCTTGTGTGTCTTGTTCAGTGGTGGTCGTCTTTCAGCCTTTCTGTCTCTGAGTATTGCACACCTTGTGCTTTTGGGCACTCCAGTGATGTTGCAGCTCTGACATATGGCCAAACTGGTGGCAAGTGGCATCTTGGCAGCTGCACGCTTGACTTTTCTCAGTTCATGGGCAGTTATTTTGCGCCTTTGTTGTTCCGCACGCTTCTTGCGACCCTGTTGACTATTTTGAATGAAACGCTTGATTGTTCGATGATCACGCTTCTGAAGCTTTGCAATTTTAAGAGTGCTGCATCCCTCTGCACGATGTCTTACTATTTTTGACTTTTCTAAGCCTGTCAAGTCCTTCTTTTGATCCATTTTGCCAAAGGAAAGGAAGTTGCCTAATAATTATGCACACCTAATATAGGGTGTTGATGTCATTAGAATACACCCCTTCTCATTACAGAGATGCACATCACCTAATATGCTTAATTGGAAGTAGGCTTTCGAGCCTATACAGCTTGGAGTAAGACAACATGCATAAAGAGGATGATGTGGTCAAAATACTAATTTGCCTAATAATTCTGCACTCCCTGTATGTATATACATTTGTGTTGACCAAGACATGCATTGTATGTCACATTAATGAGTAGTTGTATAAGGTTGCATATCATAATTTTCACAGAGTTCTGTTCACCATAGTGTTAGCACCAAGGATGTATGGACCTAGGGCTCATGCTTATGTGTTTGTCTTGAAAGAGGAACAAGAGCAGAAAAATTATGCCAGTGTGCTGTATAAAGGAGTCCTCCTCACTGTACTCAGAGTTGGGTTGGGAAAGAAGTATGTCAATAGTGATCTTTGCTGTCCTTCAGGCCTACTTCCCACAGGAACGTCCTGGCAAAAGAAATACACTTTAACTGCTAGCGGCAGACAAAGATGCTGAGTCTGGCAAACGAACATGAATTCTAGTGAACTTCAGTTATATTACAGTAATACGACTAAAAAGCGAGCAATGTGGCTTTTTGACATTGTGTATCATTTTAACTGTTATTTTTTGTATTAATTTGTATATCATGCAATAATATCCCCTTTGTGTGCAAAGTCATCAAAAGTAAACTTAAACTATACTAAGAGAAACTCATTTTCATGGAGTTGTTTCAAGGAAAAGCAGCTGGCAAAAGGTGAGACATAAGTGTGTGACATGGAGTAGATTTAAATAAAGAGACAAAGTACTAATGGAGTACTGCATGTTCAGTACTAGGTCCTGTTCTGTTTCATCCATATGGTTTGGTGGCAAATGATAGTATTTGATTTTGGTATGAGTTTATGCTTCTAAGAATGTATGCTGCATATCACGTGACCTGGCACTGCGTGATAACAGTGGGAACTGCAGTTTAATTTATCTAAAAATGGCAAACAAAGTGGCCAGATTTCTGTAGACACAAAAAAGTTCAGATAACCTTAGAACGTGTTATTTTACTGAAAAAGTAGTTGATACTTTGATACTATTTCCAGCAGAAATAGTAGGGCAGCCTGCAGTGATTGCATTTAATCATTCTACGAACAAGAAAGGCACTATAATAAGTAAAAACAAAGGTTAAAAGGAAAAATAAAAAAGGCAGACTCAATTGACCACTTGACCTTGTTCTACCATCACTCTTTTGTGTCTCTATGGTTTTGCAGATGTACCAAAAAGATACATACGTATATGTGAATTGCATTAAGATGACTAAGTTTACTATATTGATCTCATTACTTCATATCTATTTCAGTCTATTTGGCTGAATTAGCCTTTACATATCCTCTGTAGTACTGTACCACCTAGATTTATATTTTTGTATTAAGAAGTTTGTATCTTTAAATTAATTCAAAATAATAAAAAAATTCTCTGTTGCACAATTCCTAATTGTAGATTTCATGGTATGATTCTCCTGAAAGAAATAACACCTCTGTAGTGTTAGCTTGATGCTCTGTCATGACTAGAAATGATTTCTAATAATTTGCAATGAATATTTGTTTTTAACCTAAACTAACTATTCATGCAAGTTGTATTTGTACATTGATTAACGCCCAGTGCTGCAAAAGTGTTATCATTATTTCTTTATTTTCAGTAATATAAGTTTAATAGAAAAAACATCCTAAGTATCACAATACAGAACAAATTAGTGTATTGTGAACTTTGCTCTCCTGCACACATGATTTTACAGTTGCAAATACATTTGGTAGCTATCAAGTGTAGAAGATCAATTCTTATATGCTTTCAAGCTGCTTATTACTTCAATAATGTCATGTAAATTATGTGTGCTTTTCCATTCATGGAGCCATATAGGTCATACAAAATTTAGTTATATTTTGGGGCCCAAATTTGGGAAGGCACAACTACTTAAAAACCACAGGGCCAGATTCAGGGTTCCGTGTAGATTGCAAATATTTCTTATAAAGTTATATTACTGCAGACATTAAAAACATAATATAGACAGGCTGTATTTGTTACTGTACTTTCTGGACCATATGATCCACTTTTTCCCCCCTTGGGAAAACTGGGGGGGGGGGGTGCGTCTTATGGTCCAAAGGTGTGGTGAAAGGATATTCGTTTGGTGTCCTTTCCCTATAGACTGGTGCTGCAGTTTGTTGTGGCTGTGTTCAAATTGATGTTAGCCCTAGACAGTAGAAATTGGCAGCATGCAGCGCCCCCCCTGTAAATTTATGCTAAGTGTTTACTGAGGACATCTTGTGGTTGAAATTGGTACTGCAGGTTTATTTTTCCCAAATTGATTTATACACTTCAAAAAAGAATTGTTTTGCTGCTCTAAAAACTGGGTTTGTCTTATGTTTAGGTGGGTCCTATGATCTGAAAAATACCTTATCTTATATATTATATACTAGTTATAGACTTAATGATATTAATTATAAATTAGACATAATATACTGCAGAGCACAGGTTGGGTAAGGGAAGGTTTGAACAAGGTACATCCTTCCAATAGAAAACAAAGTGACACAGATATGGGTTAATCATTGTGATATTCAGTCTTCTCCCGGCATATAGAGGGTTTTGCTGGAAGGTTACTCAGTACTAATCTGTTTGGGCTTTGTTACAAATTGATGATGGATAAGGATTTGTACTAAACACACCAAGCAAGTTCTATAGAATAGTTTGGGTTGTATACAGAATACAACACTCCTTAGTTACAAATCCCCAGCTGTTCAAGTGATACACTTACTTGTTACAAATCATTTGTAATCACTGGCATTACCACTTTGTAGCAGTGATTTATCTCTGCTTTAAATTCATTCATGTGACATAGTTCTTAAAACAACTCCTTCATATGTATTTTCACTATTCATTGTAGTTCTAAAGATGGGTTATTTCAATGTTTGTTGACTACTAGTGCAGGTAGCCATTATATGGGTCCCAACAGCTGGAGCATAGATTTCAGATTGAATATTCACATTAATCCTAATTGAGGTCTGCGTTATGATAATAAAAATTTAATTAATGGAATTCCTTGAATATTATGGCAGTTTAAATTACACCTTTATCAATTTTCTAACATAATGTGAATGACAGAAAGTTTCCCTCATTGGGACTTTAAATGGAAAGTGGAATTACAGCATAATCGGGTGAGGTTTAAGGAATGGGTTTACATGGCTAAGCAGCTGCATACCAGCGTTATATCACAAAGTTCAATGGCAATCTCTGAATGAAGTGATTAATGCATGATGCCACTGGACTCTAGGTGCTTTGAAGTTATTAATCACACTTTTCTGTTTTAGAATTTGATGAATGAACTGCTATTATAAATGTACTGCCTAATTGTGTGATATGTGTATGGTTTTGTGGAGGTGGGTTATGTTGAGGGCTGTTTTGCTGGGGTTTGCCCCTTGGTTACAGTAAAAGGATCCCTGAATGCTTCAGGATACCAAAACATATTGGATGATTTCATGTTCTTATATTGTGGAAACACATTGGTGATGGACCTCTCCTGTGCATGACTTCACACCTGTACACAAAGCGAAGAGTGTGTGTGGCCTGTAGAATACTTGAGGTAATATTTACATACGGGACACTGGGGCAAAACAACAGTGTGCTTCTGACAGGATCAGACTAAGAACTACACTGCCATGTCTATTTTCTCTATCACTGTAACACATATGCAAACATAACGTCAGATAACATTTTTCATATAGGACACTTGTGCAGTATGGTTCCCAGTCATATTGCATCAGAAACAATGTCTGCATGTTTGAAAAATAAGATTAGGGACATATAAACTATGACAGATTTGTATTTAGAATTCTTAGACTCCTGCTGTGCCTAGGACCTGGAACTACCTGGGGAGGCCAAGCTTGTTCATGAGCCCCACTTTCCTGGCCTGCTGGGCTCAATGGCAGAAAGGGAATAAGCACAGTACAAACAGCCAGAAACTGCATTCAACTGGTCAGAAACTGCGTATAAGGGATCTGGCAAGCATTTCAAGTCAAGTTATGTGACTGTTAAGTGTCAAGTTAATGCTTGTCCCCACAGGTGAAGTTCTGAGATGTGGGGTTGACGCTAGTGGCTGCATCGATGTAGTTAGCCGCGGCTGTGACCACTCTTGAGCTTTGTTCAGCTGACAGCAGCTGGTGGCTCGCGGGACCGCACCGCCCCGTGGCCAGCTTCTACAGTGGGGACAAGCCCTTAGGCAAATGCCACTCAGATGCAACATGATCAGAAAATGCAACTGCATCAATATTGCCACTGCAAAAGCGCTAAAATGATTCAGTACTTTAGAAAACAGATTGGCTGGAATATTCATTATCATATTCTGACAAGGGTACATGATTTTTTTTTATATTATTAGATATGATGGCAAAATTTTCAAAAATTTCTAAAAGCTGACTTTAATTAATTGACTTAATTGCAAAGCCTCTGAACATAGCCCCTGTTGGAGATGTGGAGAATAGGGCTTGGCAATGTTAACAGGAAGCAAGTATGGGTCTAGCACACGTAGTTGCTGCATGAATCAAGCTCAAAACAAGTTGAAATTTCAGGTTGAAGTTTGGAGTAAACTCACAAACTATTCAAAATTTCGCAACCATTTGTATGTAGTTTCCCTCTAACAATGTATGCGGAAAGAACAGGATGATAGATTTTTACAAGTAAGCCTGCCTCATGATTTCAAGTACAATGACATATGTGTATCCAGATCATTTGAACCGTAATGTGGAGTACATTATTTTTGAATGCAGTCTGTTTAGTATTTCTTGCCAGACTTGTATTGCTATCATTTGCTGCTATTAGCAGGGTAAACATGTTTTTCCTGATCAGCATTCATTCACAGCAGAATCCAAAAGCAATCTGCTCAGTGAAAGGTGATAAGTCTGTTAGATCAATACTGCATTTTACACAACTTTAACAAGATTAGCATGAGAACTATTAAGTTCTAGTTATGAGTAGGACAGAGTTCAGCATCAGAGTTGTATTTCACTATATGTGAGAAAAGAGAAATTAAGTAAAGTAGTATGTGTTGGTTACTTGCTCTGCCATTAGTCTTTTGTTCAACTTTCATCAGCACTACATCTCTGTCAGCTTTTTCTGATGTTATTTGATGTGATAAAACAGGATTCTTTGTATAAAAAGGAAATGGTAAAAAATATACAGTTTATCAGGATTTTAATCTCTTATACTCAAACAACAGTTAACATGGTCAAATGATTAGTGATGATCCGAATATTAATCGCGAATATCGTCAATTCGGAAATTCGCGAAGATGGTGAGTATATTACCGAATATTCACAATTCCGGATATTCGGTATTTTTTATCCATTACACTTCCCTCTCAATGTGAGTGGACAAATGGGAAGGCTGCAACAAGAGCTTAGCAACACCATCAACAGATTTTTAAATGAATATTGGGGTGATGCGAATATTGCGAAAATCGCCACTTTTAAAATTCGCATAAAAATTCGCACCATGTTAAACATATATTGCGCGCGCGATATTCGCAATAAACTGCCGATATTCGCAATAACAAAAAAAACCCTGAATATTGCCGAATGCGAATATTTTCCGAATGTTTTCCATAAAATTCGTGGCATGCCGCGAATACGAATGTTGCCTATGCCGCTCATCACTACAAATGATGACTTCCCTATTTAGATAAGGGGCTGGAATGTAAACAACTTCTTCTATGATCTTCCCATGATGTACATGCTATTTCCTTTATGTAGCTTTCCTACTTATTTTTTAAAGATGATATTCTAGCTGGAAAAATAAAGTTGTAGAAACATACTGTTTGAAGTAATGGAATATGTGTAAGGTATGATATGCACACTTGGTTTTATAGTTGCATGGTTTTAGGTTGTGGTTTTAAAATTGGAATAACAGTAATTTGTATAATGTAAGGCTGGCCAAAGGTTGAATAGTGTTTTTTCTTTTATTGTATATACTTGAATATAAGCCAAATTTTTCAGCACCTGAAATGTGCTCAAAAAATGCAATTTGGCTTATATTCGTGTCAGAAAATGAAAATCGCGGCATTTTGTAGGTGGCCTTTATGAGTGAATTGCATAGCCCCCAAACATGCTATCATCACCACATTTGCTGGAGATGTAGAAAAGGGTTGTGGGAACATTTGAAAAAATTATTGCTCTAGCATATGTAGTTTTTGCATAAATTAGGTTCAAGTCAAGTCATATTTGAACTTATTTTGTGCAAAACTTGATATGCTAGAACAATACTTATTTCTTTACAATGTTCCCACATCCCTTCTCTACATCTCCAGCAATTTTAGTGATGATAGCATGTTCAGGGGCTTTGTAATTAACTTACAAATCTGCTGAATTAAATAATTAAACCTCATGTACATTTGCTGTGTCTTTCTGTGCCTTAGTTGCTGCATTTCCCTCCCTAGGCTTATACTCGAGTCATTCAGTTTTTCCAGATTTTTTTTCTAAAATTGAGTACCTCTGCTTATATTTGGGTCGGCTTATACTCAAGTATATACAGTAATTTGAATAAGGATTGGTGGGGTGTTGATTAGCCAGGTTTTGGTAAGGTTTTCCCACGAATAGGTGTGTTCAGCTTGACTGAAGCAAAAGTTCTGGGTTCAGTGTCATGCAGTTTTAACAATCAGAACCCACAACTGTATCTGTAGCTGGCTTCCATTTACAATTTTGCTAGTTGTGTGGGCTGTCCATGACAACCACAAATCAATTAAACAAATTATAATATGCACAACCCAACCTGTGGTCCCTGCTTTTGTAGGACAAAACTTCAGAATTGTTCAATTCTAACCAAACCAAATATCAGACATTCTATAAGCCCATATCCAAAGAGCAACACAGCAGGTTTGTGATAATTTCTTAGAAGACTCTCCACTCACCACTCAAGTGCTCCATGATTATTAGACTATTAGACCCCTATTTACCTATGCCTTTGTAGCATAAGTTTAACAATACGATGGGAGCATTTCTCAGGGATTTTTACCATGTTCACATATCAGCATCAATTTAAGATCAGGTCACTGTTGTCACGATTTAAGTATAGTGGACTCATTGCCATGCTCATGAAACAAGTTTATTATGATTTGACTTTTGTGACATGGTGTGATACTGAAAATAGGTAGTGCTAACCCCAACCTACATTCAGGAAGGCTTTCTCAGTCCACATAAACCTGTGGTGTTAGAGAGGTAAAAAATAAAGCAAATTTAAGCTTAAGTTGGACAAAACAGTGGAAACTTAGGGAAAAAATCCCCTTGCGGAGTACAATAAAGTGGTGCAATGTTTACAGTAACAAATAAAGAAAAATATTTGGCGTACTTAGCTCAGATGATATCAAGGCAGACAAACTGTCTAGCCAGGCAACAAAAATGATTCTGTGTTGTTTAACTATGGAGATCACTATCAGAAAGAAGAGGTCCTGTGTGTTAATGTCATACCTGTCAACTATCCCAACTAACTATTTCCCATTTTGGCTGGGAAAGTCATGTTTTTATGTGGATTTCCCGGCCCAATACCGATTTCAATAAATCCGGCTTTTTGAAATTGGGGTAATTTAGTAGGAAGAGGGCGTTACACACCCTTCTAAGTTCCCAACCCGCTTGGGCTTATAATCTGCAGGGTGGGACATTAGCAGGGATGCTAAAGCCCTTTACCTCCTAAATCAGCTGACAACTAACAAACACAGCATGTGTAATATCAGGAATCTGCTTGATGTGGGTAAGTGTCTCCATGAACAACAATGAAGCAAAAGCGGAGCAGAAATCTGAGGATCAAAAAGTGCCCTGAGAGAGCAGAAAACCAGGCAATCAAGTGGTTACAGTGCAAGTAGGATGATATCGTGAACAGGGCAGAATGGTTATTTAGGCAATGTTTTTCAGACAGTACTTTTTGTTTGGCAAGCCAACATGGTATTGCTCTAGGCTGGATCCTTCCTCTGAGTTTAAATTTGGCAGCCCTTTTGCCATTGCAACATATAGGATGTGGTATTTATAGAATAGATTACAACCCTTTTTATTACAGTTAACCTGTATGTATCGGATACTAACAATACCTACTAATCCACACATTGATGGATATATACTTTGAGTCAAAAAAAGGTGTGTGGCCCCAATACATCCCACGCTATTAGAGTGCACATCAAAACATGGAAATTGTGCTTGTTTGTTTATTTACTTGTTGATCTATTTTGGTTTGGGATAATGGATGTGGTAGGTAGTGCTCATTAAAGGATCATATTTTAGGCTCTCTCCATGTAGCAGCTTCTGCAAATACAAATTTTGTGGTTACACTCTAATGATGTGATTTGTCAAGGTGAAAAATAGATTTGTTCTCTTTAGTATGCATTCTACATTTGTACAAAAAAATTTTTTTTCAGAGAAACACATATATTAAGTATATTGTAAGGAGACAAATCAACTAGTATCAGCAGCTGTATATCATGCACATGAAAGAAACTCCAGGAAACAGTCCAAACATCTTTGTCCAGTGCTTTATTCAGCACCAAACAAATGCAGGGCTTTAAACAACAGGTCTATGGCATTATATCTACAAAATACTTGCTCAACTGAGCCATTTAACTAAACTTGAATCAGTAACTGAATAACAGGGTACTCTCTGATGAAATATCTAACACTAAAAAGCAGCACTTGACCTTTAGTTAGTGTTTTGTCAAAAGACAACCTTCTCAATCGGAAACAGACTCTGACAGATGACCAAGAGAGAGGTGATCCCTAAGCATCAGCTTGCACACTGCAAATGAAGGCTAAGGCTAACATCTATAAATATTTATTTATATGTGTTTATGTGTACAGTGAAAAAGTCATGTCATGGCCATAAAAAGTTCTTGTATTGTACAACGTTGTTGTGGAGTAGGTACAGTCAAGTCCATAATTATTCATACCCCTGGCATATTTTGATTTAAAGTTACTTTTATTCAACTGGCAAGTTATCTTTTGATGGGGAACGACATAGCTGTCTTGCAAAACATAATAGGACAATGTACAAGAGTCATTTATGTGGAAAACAAAATTCTCAGCTTTTATTTACATTTGAGCAAAAAGTGTAATTTCCAAAATTGTTCATACCCTCCACAAACTATCACAGTCTCTGAAAAAAATTCTACACCATTACAAATAGTCCAAGCTGTTTTAAAGCATCTTAATTACCCTGATTAATTGGGAACAGCTATTTTAATCAACTCAACAGGTGAAAACAGAAGCTCTCTGCAGTTGGTTTGTGGACAGTCATTGATAAGACAAAGGAGCTCAGTGAGGACTTGCGCATTATGTCTGCTCACAAGTTAGGAAAGGCCAGAAGGCCATATCTAAATGTTTTCAAGTTCCAGTGGCTACAGTGCAAAGTATTATTTAAAAATACAAGATGATCTGCACTGTGGAAAATCTCAAAGGACATGGTCAGAAGCCAAAATTGACACCTGTGCTGGCCAGGAGGATAGTGAGAGAGGTGAAAAAGAATCCAAGGATCACCACCAAGGCCATCCTGGTCAATCTGTGCTCTGCTGGCAGCAATGTCTCAATCCAACGGACACTGCACAGTGCTGGGTTCCACGGATGCAGACCAAGGAGGATGCCACTTCTCCAGATAAGGCACACAAAAGCTTGCTTGGCCTTTGCAAATGCTCATCTGGACAAAGAAGAAGACTTCTGGTCTTCTGTGTTATGGTCAGATGAAACAAAAGTTTTATTTTTGGTCACAGTGATGTTTCCTTCATTTGGCATAAAAAAAGGAGAAGCCTTCAACCCAAAGAACACCATAAAACATGGTGGTGGGAACCTAATGCTTGGGGGGGGGGGGGTTTAATCTTATGGACCAGGGAACCTAATCACAGTAAACAGCACCATAAAAAAGAGCAATACATGAGGATTCTCAACTACAACATCAGGAAGTCTGCAGAGAAACTTGGCCTTGGGCACCAGTGGAAATTTCAGCATGAAAATTACCCAAAACACACAGCAAAAGTGGTGAAGAAATGGTTAGCAGACAACAAAATTAACATTTTGGAGTGGACCAGCCAGAATCCTGACTTGAATACATTTAATGGCATGAGGGTGATGGCAAGAAGACCCTCCAAACTGAAAGATTTGAAGCTCATTGCTAAAGATGAATGGGCAAAAATACCTGTGGAGACATGCGAGGAGCTGGTCTGCCATTATACGAAGCGTTTGATTGCTGTAATAGCCAATAAAGGTTTTTCTATTGCTTATTGAGAAGGGTATGATTAATAAAAGCTGAGAAATGTTTTTTTCCCACAAAAATGTCTCTTGTACATCGTCCTATTATCTTTTGTAAGACACCTATGTATTTTACCGTCAAAAAGTTACTTGCTGGTTGAATAAAAGTAACTTTAAGTGAAAATTTGCCTGGGGTATGAATAATTATGGGCTCCACTGTATGTGCTGAGATAAATACAAAGTCTATCAATGCTTAGTTACTGTACTTTTCACTCTATAAGACCCAAATGAGGGGGATGTCTATTCGTCTTATAGAGCGAATATATTCAAATAGTTCAAATAGATTTTCAATTGAAAATGACACTACTTTTTAATGTTATCTTTAGTTCATGTTTGAATCAAGACGTGCCATGAAACCCCATCCTGTAATAACAATAAACAGATAAATATATTTTTCTCATTTAGAAAACTCCACTATCTGACTTTGCATTTCCAACCCATGGCTTATACTCGAGTCAATATGTTTCCCCAGTTTTGTACATAAAATTAGGTACCTTGGCTTATATTCGGGTTGGAAGAGTTCAGTGTTATTCACAGTAGTTTAGTAAGATTACTTACATCGAGCATAACTGCATGATCATTTTACTAAATGTTTTTTTATAATGGCTAACGCATTTTTCTTGTGAACCTAAAGGATAGGATGGCAGGGTTAATCCAGGAATCCTCTCACAATCCAGAAGCCTGGTAACTCATTTCTGTACCACTCGTAGCAATTACATCTCCTACCTTGTGGATTAATACACCCCTAAGCAACACACTCAGAGCTTTAAGATGAAGCTTCTTGAAGGCCACCCCTTCTTTCTTGAACTCTCACCTTCATAATTTTAGCCTTACTACCACTTTAACATAATCACTGAAAACCCACTAATTCAGTCTGACCCACTGACCCAGCTTCTTATGATTCCTAACTTAACCAGCTATCCAATTCCACATCCCCCACCTACTGTACAATTTGTTTATATCTCTTAAATTCGATTAGATGGCTTAGATGGACCCCTCTTTTCCTCCTGCGTACTAGTTTGTCTTTGTATGGCCATTTATTTTATTTTTAAAATGAATGGTACAGATATATGTTGGCCCTTGATAACAAAAATGTTTTGGGAAAATGGTACTATGCTACCTCTATAACAATTTCATGCAACAGTATATGGAAGCCTGTTATAGAAATGATATTTTCCTGAAACTTAAATGTTTATATGAAGGAAACTCTAAGCAAAATTCCCTATTACATGATTTCATTTAACCTGGGTTGATAAAATCAAGCTCATGTCCAAAAATATTTTTTTCCTCTTGGATGTAAAATTTGATTGGAAAAAAAAAGGTTAATAAAAAAACTGATGGAGCTTCTGGAATTATAAAGCCATAGATAAGTGTTGTTGTTTGTGAAAGTTGGATGTTCAAAGGCAATACCTTTATACATCTTTAAATTTGAATACCGTATTAGTGTTTTATACTTAATGGTAAAACACCCATATGTGTTGGGGCGATGGGGACCATAAGGTATTTACTAAAAAGTCATCTTATGTCTCAAAGGATCAATAGGTGAGGTCAGAGCAAATATGCAACAGGTACATTGACATGAAATCTTAGTGTTTCTAACCTTTCTAGACAATGTTTCAAGTCTAAAATGAAACTTTTTTTTTTGATTGAACGTACTCTTTAACAGTAGCTTGCAATATTGATCTGCACTTCATATAGATAGCAAAACTGTATATATATATATATATATATATATATATATATATATATATATAT
>CM070035.1:51465265-51480399 GCA_036250615.1 Ptychadena robeensis | reverse complement strand
AAACTTACAAAATCAGTGAGGGGTCAAATAATTATTTCCTCCACTGTATATATACACACAAAAAAGAATCAATTAAAACAACAAATGATAATTGTACCCCTTCCCAAAAAAATTAACATTAGCATGAGTTCATCTTGATTAGATAGTTTGTAGGACTGTTGCATGGAAATGTGGAGAACCAAAAATATGTGTGCTGATATTTATCTGAATAAGAATTATGTTCCACGTAGGGGTTACAAATTATTAGAATGATCCACCAAAACATTCCTCTCATATAGTGATTTTAATTGCATGTGATATACAGTAGTTAAAACACAAAGGTGTTCATCAGAGAAGGTAGTATGCAATATAGCTAGGTATGCAAGAATCTTGTTTTTCAGTTACACTGATTTTGGGTTTCTTTGTTGACCATCATAATTAATGTGGAAATAGTACACAGTTTAGGTAGGGAGACTTAGCCCATTTTTCCATTGGGTGTCATGTGAATGATGTTCCTCTGCTAAGGGTTAATTAGGCTTTATTGTAACATGGAGGCAACGGGCACATTAAAGCGGACCTACCACCAGGAATCTATGTTTTCATGAATGGCACTAGAAGTGCCAATAATAGGGAGGAATGCAGTGAAAAAACCCAAAAACTTACCTGTAATGAGCAATTTAGGAATATAATCAGCCTTTCCTATTCACTTCCTGGTTAATGGAGAATGCAGAACCCGGCAGCACGTCACAACAACACGTGATTTTTCAGTGAGCTGCTTTGAAAATTCCCATTGAAGATAACTGAACGCCCCCAGTGGCCACCCGCGATATTGCACCCCCATGTGTTTCATGTACACTGAAAAATCACGTGGGTAGTTTTTGGGTTTTTTCACTGCATTCCTCCCTATTATTGGCACTTCTAGTGCCATTCATGAAAACATAGATTCCTGGTGGTAGGTCCGCTTTAAGTTACACACCCGAAAAACCACATATGGTTTGCGTCAGTTGACTTGTACATTAATTTTGAATGTACACATCATGCCGACAATGCTAACTTCAGCCGGCTATTCCACTCCTGTGGAGACAGGCATGGCATAGTCAATTATTTTCAATTGCCGGCGTCTGTACCAAAATCCTCTTGTGCGTGCCTAATGTAGGTTTTTTTTACGCAGTGGAGACATAGCCTCAGTGGCATGTTTGTAATATGTGTCTTGTAAATACTGAATACTATAAACAACTAGCACAAAGGCTAATAGCTTGCCTACCATGTATGAATTCATTACACACGTTTTTTTTTTTTAAAGGGAATTATTTACATAAATTACCTTTTGCTAAGAGCATTGAACGATTTCTTTGACATTTCTCTGCCTATTTTTTAGCTTTGTGTTTTGGTTTAGGTTTCTTTTAATCCATAATTGTTTGGAGCTTGAAATACAGATTTGCAATGAGATAGCCTTCACTTGTTGTTGTTTTTCTTATATTTAATAACCTGTTTACACCCATTTACCACCACTGAACCAGTAAAGGCGATTTGCACCCTCAGATGCTTGTATGGAACAATACTAGACATATCATCTTTATCACCAATCAATGGAATTTAACTATTTCATGTAAAAGAAAAAAAAAATATCTCTGCAAAATAATTTAAATGTATCACAATGAAAATACACATGTAAATAGCTGTGTCAGTGATACACTGTTAACACCAATTACAGCCTCACGTTTGAGTGGCTAGTTCTCTCAAATATACAATATACCATGATTAAATGCTTACAGCCACGGGCTAGGTAACAGTTTTGTTTCATAGCATTTATTATTATTATGAAATTGCTCTAACAACTTTCCTTCTTTAAGCGATATAAAATAAATATTAGGAAAATTGTGCTACTTGGAGAAAAGTACAAAAATAGGTGACAATGGTTTGTCAACAATTGATTTTGTTTTAGGTGAATGCAAACATTCATTAAAAGATTAATGATCAGTGACATTCTAGGAAAGATAAAGTAGGATCTAGTTTAATTTATTGATCACATTTCACCTAAAAGCAAGAGTTCATCCCTTATCTGCATTCCCCAGAAAAATAATACAAAAGCAATTTTAGACATGGTCTTATGATATGTAATGCATCTGCGCTGCATCACTTTCATAATTTATATGATATCAAAGATGACATTTTTATCAATAGAAGCACTGTAGTTCAATCATTAATCGGTCTGTAGTCTGCACATACAATACCCTTGAGGTTAACTATCATAATGATGCAATTACCGTCCCTAAAGTACAAATGAAGATGCATTACAAGGTCTTCTGTAATTTACAGGTTAAAAAATGAATTTCAATGCCAATTTGTGTTAAGGACATATAGGGCAAGTACTCAAAAAAAAAAGGAACATGGTTGTGGTAATGTAGTTCTAACAATTTAAAAGTAATGAATATATGAAGCAAAAATACTAAGCAAAATTCTGGTTTATTCAACATGAAGATGAATAATAAACTTATTCTGTAAAAATATTTTTATTGAGAAATTACTAAACCCGCATGATAGTGCTCAGTACACAAAGGAGTGTTTATGGTATATGTTAGGTGCTATGTCATTTAAAATATTTTTATTAGTAGAATGTTTAGAGCCAATTAAGATGTCAGTTAAGTATGAGTTTAGTATGACAAAATTATGCTTTCCAGTGGTAATTTGAAATTCCATTAATTTCAAACATGATAATAGGAAATAATAATCTTGGAACCATGTAATATTCTGTTGTGATGTTTCCGAGTAAGTAAAATCACATGCATATACAGTACTCAGCATGCACACAGCAAGCAAGCATAGCCTAACGAGCCCAGGCATGTTTAATGCAATGGATGCGTCATACACCAGGCCTCTTTCACGTTTATATCAACTTGAGGTAAGGACGACGGGTAAGGAATTATGACAGGCTTATGCACTGCACCAAAATAGAGATTACTACGACCATTTGGACGATTTCGAGTTAATTACAAAGGCTCTAAGCATGGTATCATCACCAAACTTTCTGGAGATGTAGAGAAGGGTTGGGGGTATACTACAAAAAAATAAAGCTCTAAAACAAATTGTTTAAAATTTAGAAAGTTGTCTTTGACTTAATTTATGCAAAAACTACATGTGCTAGAGCAAAACTTTTTTCCAATGTTCCCACCACCCTTCTTTATATCTCCCGAAATTTTGGTGATGATACCATGTTCAGGGGGATTTTAAATCAGCTCACAAAGTCAGCTAGTTCAAAAATTCAACCATCTCTACACCCAAATCCCTGCATTTAACAAAGGAGTTTTAGCATAGTGGAGCTAAGCCCTTACCCTTAGGTACCCTACTTCATATTACATGCATTATTGGTCAGATCGCTCACGATCTTAACATGTCTCTCTGTTCTGCTCTGCTTCTAAAGCCACACCTGCTGCTGCCACACATTACCACCCTCACTCTTTCTGCACCAATTAAATTGAATCAACGTTCCTTATAATCTAAGCCAGATTGTAAATATCGGTACATTGAGAATTTGCAAAGATGTTGAATATAGTGCTATATGTTCGTAATTCGGAATATTAAAGATTCTGGGGAAAGTACCATGCATTGTGTTCGCAAAATTTGTATGCACAAATGCAGATTTTTGCAAAGAATTACTTCTATGTGTTGTCTCATGTGGTCAGAACACTGCAGCTGCTATTTTACATTCTGCCACTAGATGTCACTGTGACATTGCGATCAAAATATTTGCATGTGCAAGTGTCAATATTCGCAAAAAGTTTTATTTTCAAATAATATTTGGAGAATAGTTTGCTAAATGTGTGAATTTGAATATTTCCTATTCTACTCATCACTGCAATAGAACTCATTGAGAGGCACATGATTAATCTGATTAGCTAATTGGATTGATCATCCATGTTTCACTAGTCATGATAAATATGAGCAGTCAATTATAGTACTGCTGCTCAATTATTAATTTTTTTAGGAGACCATACCATCCTCAATCCTAAATGTCTTCCTCCTTTCTCAAGCATAGGATAGAGAAAAACCAATTAAATTGAATCAACGTTCCTTATAATCCAAGCCAGAACGCTATCTGCAAGGGGTTAATATGTTCTTGTGTCCATTTGGGTTTTCTCTGGTCATTCCAGTTTTCTCCAACATTTCTATGTAGTAGGTTCACTTTCTTACCCCAAAAATTGTGTTTAGACTATTGACATATAATTATGGTAGGAACAGTCGATTCTCTTCTCTGAGACATAGTTCATAATATGACTTGGGATGTAAACCTCTGTCTTATATGTTGTTTCCTTTTATAAATATTTGAAAAATAATGAGGATGAGGATGTTTCTATATAGATAACTGAACATTTTGGAAGCAGATATACAAACATGTGTATAGTATTTGTACAGGGCATGTACAATCACCTTTAGTACAGCGTACGCCAAGATTCTGGGACCTAAGAAATATTTTCAAAGTTATCCTTCTTTGATATACAATTAATGTATTTTTAACAGCTTAAGGCATTAATTAGTGTTGTATGTTTTTGGTAAAATACGTTTTGCTTTTATTCCATTATTGAAATGTAGCTTGATCACATAGATGTATGAATATATATATATAAATACATTTTTATGATACATAGGCTGTCAAATTATTAAAGTTTTTTTTTATTTTACTGATATGAATGATGAATAATGAATAAAAATGAATGATACAGATGAAGTATGGTAGGAACATTAGCACTTGATAAGTGATTCTGCCTCTTTAGTATCCACATGATAGTGGACAAGGACACATGGTTTTGACACAGGATCTAAATACACATCATTTTATATTTGGAAGGTGATACTGTGACACACTATTCCCTGAGGTAGCCTTGCAGCAAAAGTAGTAGGGCTTTCCACATCTATGAAATAATGAAATCAGGAATGCATTGTTAGACATATGGGAATGCATGAGGATGAATTAGTAGTATAAGGTGTTGAGTGTGAATATTCAAATCATGAATTTTTATTGTAAATATCGGTAAATTGAGAATTTGCAAAGATGTTGAATATAGTGCTATATGTTCGTAATCTGGAATATTTAAGATTCTGGGGAAAGTACATGCATTGTGTTCGCAAAATTTGTATGCACAAATGCAGATTTTTGCAAAGAATTACTTCTATGTGTTGTCTCATGTGGTCAGAACACTGCAGCTGCTAATTTACATTCTGCCACTAGATGTCACTGTGACATTGCGATCAAAATATTTGCATGTGCAAGTGTCAATATTCGCAAAAAGTTTTATTTTCAAATAATATTTGGAGAATAGTTTGCTAAATGTGTGAATTTGAATATTTCCTATTCTACTCATCACTGCAATAGAACTCATTGAGAGGCACATGATTAATCTGATTAGCTAATTTGATTGATCATCCATGTTTCACTAGTCATGATAAATATGAGCAGTCAATTATAGTACTGCTGCTCAATTATTATTTTTTTTAGACCATACCATCCTCAATCCTAAATGTCTTCCTCCTTTCTCAAGCATAGGATAGAGAAAAATGGAACGATTAATACATAACTTTATTTGTGTTGAATTTGTGTTTTGGGGCTGTTTTTATGTGTTCATAATTTTTTTTTTCTATAAATCTATTTATTCATCTGAATTGAAAGCATCTAAAATGGAAATGCTCAGGATGCAGAAACATTTTCCAGTTTTCAGTGCACAGGTATCCCTTTTTAAAAATTACATTTCAAATCAGAATGACAGCTAACCACTACTTATCATAAGGTATAATCAATATCAGAATAGAACTACATTTTACTAGTACATTAGTAATAGACAACATTTTTACACATCAATGAATCAACAATTTCAGCAGGTCCATTGAAGTAGTGAAGCTTTGGAAAACATACAATCATTGTATTACTCATCAGGCTGTAGTTAGAATTGCCTCTAAAATATGTTAACAAAAAATTGCTTCACCAAACTCAAAATAATTGGCTCCCAATGACATGTATATGTATCTGAGGCTACCAACAATTATGGAGCCTACTGGAGTATATGGTAAAATGATATAACATTTACAAATCTAGAACAGTATTAAGAGGGAGAAGCAGTAAAGCATAACACAGTTTCTTTTGTTTAGAGACACTAGCCATCGAAAGGTCACTGTGAAAGCCATTTGAGGAAAATTAAATAGTAAATTGCATGGTGACCAACACTACCACATCCAGTCTGTAAATAAATTGGAAATTACAGTTCCTTGGCCACATATACTCTGATTCATTGCAAAGACAGTGGAAATTCCCATCTCATCAAGTGCATTTGTTTCACCAGAATTAATGTTCAGATATGTACAATGATAACCTGTTTTCTTGCAGTATAACACTCTTGACCCTAAATAGATTTTCCCTAATTTCGCAGATACAAACACATGAAAGCAATTGTAAGCGTTCAAACTGTTAGCTATGTGCATTTTTTTTTAATTATCCTTGTGGAACTAAAGTATTTTCAGGTAAAAGAAAGACTAGATTGACAGATTTTGATCAGGAAAAATGAGATTTAGCTCTGATTTGTTTGTGATTGGTGATCTGCAGTTAACTTTTAAAACTAATTGAATAAAGGGGCATCAAGTGTACAAGGCCACATTGGAAGCACAGCATCTTTAGGTCATTGTTTTGAAAAGTACTTCCTAATTGTGCCACTTTACATCAGATAATGTATCTGTGGGGGGTCTCCAAACAAAGTGGGAGAGGAAACCCTTAGGAAAAAAATCAGAAAATTAAGTACACGGTAAAGAGACTGGCGTTAAATGTTAGCACAACAGTATGTTGTATACAGTATTAATAAAAGATCATTGACTTACGTTTTGGATTGCTGATTCAAAAAATCCCTATAGGGGTCCGTTTGATGCCAGCAACCTTTGAAGAAAGTATGCTTGTGGAGATATTCCTTACTGTCTCCATGCAGTGATGCAATGATGGTTTGGTTTCGGTCCTGGTCGCACTCTGTTTTGACCTGAAGGAATCCGGGAACTATCTATTTTATACAACCTTCAACAAAATCTAACCAACTTCAAAAGAACTGGCGCTTCAACTTGACCTCTTTTTAGTGGGTATCTACTACTGTCCTGACATTACATCCTTTAACCTATAAGCTGATGGGCAAGTGTTTTACAATAAAGCATATTAATCCTATAGTAAGGCACAAAAGTAAGTTCAACCCTGACATTGTGGTAAATAAAGTATATGATATCTTTTCATGGGACAACACTGAAGATATGTCATCTTAATGCAATGTAAAATAGTCAGTGAACAGCTTGTATAACACTGTAACTTTTCTAACCTTTGGCAACAAGTGAGTACACCTCCAAGTGAAAAATGTCCAAATTGTGCCCAAAGTATCAATATTTTGTGTGGCCACTATTATTTTGTAGCTCTGCCTTTACTTTCTTGGGCATGGAGTTCACGAGGGCTTCACAGGTTGCTGCTTGAATCCTCTTCCTCACCTCCATGTAGCTGGTGGATGTTAAAGATCTTGCGCTCGTCCACCTTCTGTTTGAGAATGTCCCACAGATGATCAATAGTTTTTTAGGTCTGAAAAACAAGCTTGGCAGGTCCAGCACCTCTACCCTTGTTTTCTTTGGCAAGCCAGTGGTCCTCTTTGAGGTGTGTTTGTTATTGTATTGTTCTGCAGCACATATCCCAATGTAGAGAGTTTATGCTCTGCTTCAGTCTGTTACAGTGCATGTTGGCATTCATGGTTCCCTCAATGCTACCCACTACTGGCAGCCCCTATGCATCTCAGATGATTTCACTACCATGCTTAATTTTAAGCAATATATACTTGTTTTTGCGCTCCTTGCTTTTCATCAGACCCCGAGTATGGTCTTGACACACAGTCAAAAGACCTTCAAATAAGAAGCTGAGGAAGTGGCAAGGCCTGTATTATTTTGCCAATTATACTACAGCTCATATTTAATGTTTATTGCAACAACAACAAGCACTGTTTCTCCACATTATATCCCTTATGTACCTCTGTGCTGCTGATCTCTCTAAGGGAGGGTATGGCATGCTGTGTGCAAGAGGGCTTTGAGAGCCATTATGCTGCAGTTCTTTTCTCTCTCCTGGGTGACAGTCTGAGTCCCCACAGAGAAGGCTACGAGTGCCACCTCTGCCACACGTGCCATAGGTTTGCCATCATGGCACTATGACATAATTTGCTTTTTGAAAGTTAACAGATTACAGAAAAAAGATTTCATGGTTTATTGGGGAACAGATGCAGTCTTGACAGATGATCTTGTTGAAGATTTGAAACTGTTAAAGTTCCAAGATTAATCTTGCAGTTATGTACAGTATATTTTCAAATACAAATATATTGTGATGTAATGTGATCAAAGGAACAATATACCAATGATCATACTATATAACATTGTTAACTAAAACCTAGAAGATCTCATAAGAAGGCACAAGGTATGTCATGATTAGCTCCGGGAAGATCTAAGAAGGTCTAAAATTGCCTGTGAGTATTGTGAACAGAAAAAAACAAAGTCCGACAAGAAGTCCCTGTAAAATCCTATTGATGAAAAAAACATGTGAAGAACGTACAATTTGCCAAACAACACATCGGCTTTATCTGTGCATAGATAAAAGGAAGATTGTTTTTTTGGGGTCTAGGGCAGGAGTGGGCAAACTTTTTGACACATGGGCCATAATAGTGTATTTAGATTTGAGAGCCTGTAAGTGACGACCGGTATACGTGTTCTCATTTCTCATAGCCTAGACAAGAAATTTATAACAAAATATATATATATATATATATATTTATATATAAAACAATGTTTATAAATAAAGGCTTTCGATAGTAAAAAAAACTTCCTATAGCATTGAGAAATTCTATTATTTGTTTGTTACCTTGATAACGATTACCCTAGTATATATCATTAAGTTAATTCTCAAAAAGCTCCTCCTCTGATGTATATTGGCATCTGAGAAAAGATTTAAATTCTGCCCTCTGGGGTGTATAGTCCTGATTTTAATTTTAGATTTTAATGGAACTTTTGGAATGAGTGTTAGGAATCAACACATAGATTATAGTTAAAAAACAATATTTAATTTAAACGTTCTATAGCAGGCCAATTACAGCAATTAGGAGATCTGAACAATTATCCTTTAGGAATTGTTTCCACTTATTCCAAGGAATGAGTAGAGGGGAGCCAGAGCATTTTTACACCAAGGTAAGAAAGGGACAAATTAAAAGACCAAAGGGCCGGTTTTAGCTCCCGAGCCTTAATTTGCACATGGCTGGTCTTGGGGCTGACACATAGTTTGTAAGATGACCCGCAAACACTGCATTTAAGTGAAAACAATAAAGCATGGTGTAAGAATCATAATAAGATGTTTCTCATACCATGTCAATCTTATTCATCACATGTTATAATTTAAATACATCTGAATACCCAAAAAAAGATCCTGCTTCCTTATGTTGAAAAGTAAATGCGATTGAAATGGGAAAAATCTTGCAACATTTTAAATAAGAAATAACATAAAATGTATTTACATTTGATACATTCTCTTGACATATTTTTTTGTATTGAAATAATAGCTATTATTCTATTGCTTGTTACTTTATAGATTTTGAGCTTTGTTCACTTTTCCAAATATACTGCTATTATTCTGAAAACAAATATATATGCTGTGTGTAAAGCCGAGCACACACGTTTAGAATTTCTGCAGAGAATCGGCCAGGCACCCTTCATGTGTCGGCCATCACTGTGGATGGGGACATGATCGATTTAGCTTTAAAGCATTAGATTTGCGGGCGATTTCGCAGCAGATCGTCTTCTGTGAGCGGCAAAATCGGCCGCAAATCTAAACGTGTATGGCCACCTTAACATATAGTAATCCTTTTTTAACTACTGTCATCTTTTTTGAGCAACAATGACATCACCAGCCTTCAATATAAATCGTATCCATTCTTATTTGTAGTTTTCTGCAAGAGGGAAATTAGTAAAACTGCAGACTCTATGACACTAAAAACACAAATGAAAATTCAAAAGAATGCATTACGCTTTAATGGAACTAGGAAAATATGTTGTCTGTGATCCCAGAGCTATTGACATTTACCACTGATAAAGTCACCAGAAATTCCATAGCGTATTTTCTATCACATCAAACATTATCCGTACACAAAAAAGATTCACTTCCTTTTTTCCAAAATGTACAGCGCATGATATCAGATAAGTTTATGTTGAGGCTTTAGTTAGATATAGAATCAAACCAAACATTTATAGATAAAGTAGAAAACCCATTATTTCTCATTCTGGGCTATTATTTCTGTTTGTTTTCAAGGCTGAAGGCTGAGAAACATAAGTACGTTGTCAGACATGAAGGAGATAAAATGTGAGTATTAGGAAACAAAATAAAGAATTAAACTGTTCAGAACTCATTATTAATTTAATTTGTTTGAAAGACTGCCTTATAGTTCTTTTATTTTTATATTTTTTTGTTTACCTAACTTTTGTTTTAGTTGTGTTATCCTTGACCTAACTTTTCTACTATGTACAATGCTAAGAGGCAATGTTATCTGTCAAATTGAATATAACTAAGTTAAAGTAATAGGGTCACATTGCCCAAGATATTTCCAGAAACTGGATAAACAAATTGCCTAGTTCACTTTAGGAAAACATGAGCAGATATTTCCTGCTACTAAAAAGCTAAGGATTGATGTTTAAAATGTTATTATAAAAAAAGTTAATGAAGTAAAGTAACATGTAAACACATATGTTTGGCATTTATTATGTCATTTTTTGCTGTAAATAAGCTAACATGTAATTTTAATGGAAAGCATGCTGGATGTGTCCAAAGCTGGATTATGAATTACCAAACGAATTCTCCTGCTTGTGACATAATAATAAAAAAAGGAGAAGTTCATCCCTTTTGTATTGCAGGGCAGAATGTCCCTGACCTTCAATTTATTACAACATGCATTTCAGACATTCCATGGAACATAATATAATATTGCTTATCCTACAATAAAGTGATATGATTTTATTTTGGTCAATCAAAAAAGTTAGAGCAGACTATATAGAAAATTGTGTTTCCTTATGAAGGAAAAATGTAGCTCTTCTTACTACTTAATGCCTAATTAGCTTTTTGATATACTTTTACCAAGATTCACTTAACAATAATAACATACACATTAACAGAATTGAATGTATAACATATTTTAACCTCCCTTGCGGTTCACTGAGGTGCAGATTTCTGTACCAAAAGTGATACAGTGTTTTGCCTTTCTGCCCCCATCAGCGTCACCGATGACGCCGATGGGGGAGGAAAGGCTCTGTGTGCCTGCAGCTTTGTAGAAATGCTGCAGGCACACAGAGAGCCAGCGGTTGTGCCTGATTCCGGCACGGGCGCAGTTTGATTCACGATCAGACTGCGCCAGTACTTGCTTCGGGCGTAACGCTAGGGAGGTTAAACCAGCCATAGACACTATGCTTGGCGGGCGTTTATCAAACAATCGGCCGCAGCATGATGACATCATCATGCCATGGTCAATCGTTCGAAATACACCATTTACTATTTGACAACCAATACTTTGGATGGGGACCCTTGTCCCCATTCAAAGTACTGGCGATCGACCAGAGAAAAACGTTTGTTCTCTGGCTGATCAAAGTTTTTGCGAGTATGAACGGTTGCTCCAGGTGTGCGGCGTTCATTTTGCGATTGATCACCAAGCGATCACCTCGAATGCGCATGGTGATATTTTGCAAAACGGCCAGAGATTGAATCGCTATGGCCGGCTTTAGAAGTACAGAAAAAAAAAATTGGGGGGGGGGGAATTATTCTTTTTTTTTTATAAGTTTACACTTGTTTTTTTTTATTTGGATTGGATAAAACATTTATAAAACATTTATCCAATCCAATCAAAATAAAAACAAATGTAAAAAAAATTCTGTACCTTTAAATCTCCCGCCGGCCGATGACGTCATCGGCACACGAGCGCGAGCGTTTCTGCTAGCGGGACCCACTTTGAGCTGGATTATAGAATGGCATTTCTATAATCCAACTCAAAAGTAAAAAAAAAAAGGATTTAAAAAAAGAAAAAAATAATTTTTTTTTTCTTTAAGACCGGGTCCCGCCTCTGTGACGTCACACGTCACTCCGGGACCCGGAAGAAGACGGAGAAGAAGGGAGAAGATGGTGGCGGCGGAGCAGGTGAGCTCCCACGATGTGCCCAAAGTCAGTTCGGGCATATCGATAATTGCAGCGTCCCCTTGCCCGAACTGACTTCGGGCATATCGCTAGGGAGGTTAAAGTAGGGCATTAACAAAGTGGTCGACTCATCAACGTACCAGGGCCAACAGCTCCTGAAAGGACAATCTTTATACATGTTAAGGCTATAAATGGTAACCATATTGCCAACATCCCATTAAATCATTTTTAAGACAAAGGGTTTGGCAAAACCAGACCAAAACTAATGAGGTGGCCAGCCTCTTTAGGGACTTTCCCAGCAATTATAGAGAAAGTTTTTTTTGTTAAAAAGGTTTATTCATAAATGATAAAAAAGAGTAAAAAGCACTATCCAAACATAAATACTAATGAAAAAGTGCATATACAAAGATCACAGTCACGGTTAGAAAAAAATGTCCAACAAATCTGGCCTAAGTATGTTGTTGATTATTCTCGACCATGTCAAAACTCTATAAACGATCCAGAAAGTGTCAGTGCATACTTCCATCCCCCATATCACTTCTGGTGTAACTTGAAGCCACTGGAAATTACACGGGTGGGGCAAAAATGCACCTCAAGGAGAGATGCATGGTGCCCACCCACGTAAGGGCAGCTGGAGTGTCCAGGTGACATGAATCCGTTGCCAATATTGGCGGAAATATTAGGCTGTAAAACCCTTTAAAAACCTATTTGACAGCCACTGACAGGTAACTACAAATAATATGTGGGGGAAACTTCCTATCACATCCTTTTCGAGGGGAAACAGTTATGCTACAGGGGACACCTCTACTAAACAGACATTAACACAAATGTAGGATCTCCTGAATCAAGGTTAAAACTAAACCCTTAGAAACATACAATGATTGTTTCCCCCAGCTATACCCAGCCTTCATGCACCCAGGACCCTAAAGATCCTCACCCCACCCGCCAGATACCTACCTGCTAACAGTCCTCCCTAAGCTACCAGTAAAACTGATTCCAACTGGAATAATCAGAACTGGAGATTTTCCCTCCGACTCCATCTCCTCACCCTCTGGGATTGTAACTTTACTGGTAAGCAAAGAATAACAAATGATGATACAACTTTATTTCTGCTGGGGCAATTTCTATGAACAACCTGGCTTTAATTAACAAAGGATGTCTTGTATTGAGGATTTCTACCCTGTCTTCCATTTAAGTAGGAATGGGGATATATGTTGTGCGTTGATGCAAAATTGATATTTCTCCCTCTTGCATCATAGGGAGATGAATTATATGCACTGTTACATTCTGGCAAATTTTTAGACAATTGACATGTGCTCTTGATCCCCTGAGGATGCCCGTTAATTGGGAGAAAAACGTCGAGAATAATCAAGATCATCAATATACCTATATATACCTAAAGGCAAGATTTGTTAGACATTTTTTATAATCGTGACCGTGATCTTTGTAAATGCACTTTATTTATTCATATTTATGTTTGGATAGGGCTTTTTACTCTTTTGTATGATTTATGAAAAAAACATTTTTGACAAGAAAACACTTTCTCTATAATTGTCTAAAAAGTCCCTAAAGACTGGCCACCTCATTAGTTTTAGTCTGGTTTTGCCCAACTCTTTGTCTTAAAAAAAATCCTAAAAGGAGTTGACTAGTAATTTTTGTAATTGTGCACACACAGAGAGAAAAGCACAGACCTGTGCTCCAATTGGCATGTATCCCCTGTGCAGTCAGATACAGCGTCTATGCAGTCTCTGTCTGCCAATACTTCCATTCAGAGGCAGAGGCTGCATGCAGCAGGTGGAGTGCATGCACGCAGGTCAGGACACAGAGAGAGAAGAGCATTATACCTTTCCTCTCTGTCCATCCTCTCCCTCTGCTCTGATTGCCTGTATAAGCATGAAGGGGAGGAAAGGGAAAACTATAAAAGAGTTTCCCCTCCCTGCCAACCAGAGACAGCGAATGTACGATGCCCAGTAGGCCTGCGTACATAGAGTGAGGGACCAATCTTACTATTTATGCTGCTGTGCAGTTTCTTGCCAGCAACAGATGCGCTAGCGATAACGCTATCACATCCATTACCAGTGAGGCAGTGAAAACCCTGCATCTTCCATTGTGTTGTGCAAAATTGCATGCAGCGTTGCATTTAGGGTAACATGTAAATAGAAATTTAGTCTTGAAAAAAAAAAATCGACAATTTCGACGATTTTGAGTTAACTGCAGAGCCCCTGAACATGTAATAATCACCAAACTTTCTGGAGATGTAGAGAAGGGCAGGGGGTATACTACAAAAAAGTATGGCTCTAGGACATGTCATTTTTGCCTAAATGAAGTTCAAAGTCAAGTAAAAATTGTGACTTTTGACTTAATTTATGCAAAAACGTGCTAGAACAAAAAAAATTTTTTTGTACAGCCCTTCTCTACATCTCCAGCAATTTTAGTGATGATGCTATTTTCAGAGCAATCAGCTCACAAATTCAGCTAGTCGAAAAATTCGACCATCACTACATGTAAAGCAATACTGGGCCATTGTGAAAGCAGCTGCAGTGTGGCTAATATGAAAGGGCTCAGAAGGGTTATCACTGCTTCTTTTGTATAAAGTTATCGTGACTCGACTTGATATTCCATAGATAACCCCATGCTCTTAGTTCACACATTCATATTGTTGGTAGAGATGATCAGCACGGACTTCATCTTCCATTGGACTTTCCACCATCATTGCAACTAATCCAACCAAAAGCACCACCTCTGTCAGGCCTCGGTCCTAGCCTCTCTTCTTCCTAACATCACCACACATACCATATCCCCATCCCCCCACCTATTGTATACCTTGTTCTCCCAACCTATTAGATTGTAGCCTCCGGGCGGGTCTCTACTCCGCCTGTGCATTACTTACCGTACCTGTTGGTTATACCTGTTTTGTATCTCCACTCTAAGTATTGTACAGCGC
>CM070035.1:51439711-51457482 GCA_036250615.1 Ptychadena robeensis | reverse complement strand
TGGTGCGCTTTTGGTACAGAAATCTGGACCTCAGCAGTGCGCTAGGGAGGTTAATAAGAATTTTTTATTAATTCAGATCTAGGATGTCTTTATTTATGTTCCTTTTATTTTTTTGAGCATTGTATTATTCTTTTAATAAAAAAATATTTATGCATATTTTATTTTATATTATTTATAATTTTATACATTTGCAAAAACATATATTATATGGATTAACAATTTTAGAACATACTGCCTTATCATTCGAATGTTTCATTCATATCCATTGCCAAGGATCTTTAAACTCAAGCAAGCACTTAGCCATGTAGTATGCTTTTACAAACATTTGTAGGTAAAAGAGTTATTTTAAAAAGCTTCATACTATTTTATATTATGTATATTTTCATACATTTGCAAAAACATATGTTATATGGATTAACAATTTAGAACATACTGCTTAATCATTAGGATGTTTCATTCATATCCATTGCCAAAGATCTATAAACTCAAGCAAGCACTTAGCCATGCAGTATGCATTTACAAACATTTGTAGGTAAAATAATTATTTAAAAAAGCTTCATGAATTAAAGTGGGGTACTATCATACAAAGACACATTTTCAATAGGTCCTTAATAGGCCTTTTCTAGATATTCTCATGCAAAATTATATGGTAGATGCTATCATTGCAAAGCATTTAGGAAAACTAGAAATTCAGATAGTAGGTGCCAGTGATCAGTATGTTGTTGACTCAAAAACTTCATTTTCGCAAAGTTCTCTCAGGCATTACTTTTAGCACAAATTGGGGCACTGGTAGTTCACCTGCATTGGACTTCCTTCCCATATCTATTTTCAAAAGGTCATAATTTCAATAATTTTATGATCCATTATATGTTGTTAGGCTTTTACACAATTACTCAATTTAGTATACTGTGAATGCTGAGCTTCAAAATGTTGCATTTACTGGCCCAGCCAAGATAAGAGAACTGAAAGCAGGAGTAAGACAATGGAATTCAATAATTTACCACTAAATGGTATCATGTGGCCAAAACACCAATAGCAGGGACATCAAATACTACAAAGCAATTGTAGAGCAGTTCAATTCAAAATGTTTAAAATTACCTGAACTAATAACTTTAAATGAATATGTTAGACACTCGGACATCATGGTATTGTTGATCTATCTGCAACAGGGAGTATCCAATAGGATAGCATTTCCTACATCTTTATTGTGCTTATGATCCTACAAATGGGAATAATATGTTGTTATCTTTATACAATAAAAAGAAGAAGACTTAAACTATACCGGATGCATTAGAGTGTGTATGGGAACTTTAATTTGCTTGCTTTTAGTGAAACACTATCTGATAATGTTTCCCTTTCTCTTCACTTTTGATACTCAAGTCATTTTCTGCTTCTTACACCATTCAATATCTATTGATTCACTACAATTCAGATTCCACCGTCTGTAAAAGTTTTGTATATGATACTTAGTAATTGTATTATTAATATAACATATCCTCATCTTCTAATACACATTTGGAATGGCAGCAAATGGCATAATGCATTTACATTAAGACATACTCTTGGATAATGCTTTGTCATCAGGAACAACTTTTAACCTGTTTTGAAACTAAGAACTAGAGTTAAACTGGAGCAATGGAGAAAAAGAATCTATGAAGCTTTACAGCACAAAATTTATTTAGGGCTTATTTACATGGTTGGTCGGGAACTGCCCATTTGCCACTGATCATGAACTGAGACACGACATGTTGTCCATGGGGGTGGTAGGCGAGTGATTGACAACCACCCACAGAATGGGTGCAATAGCAGTGCACAGTGCATAGTACAACCTCAGACACATATTGTGCAGCATCTTTTGTGGATTTTAATTGATTTGTCTCCAACAATGTTTAAAACAAACCTGCTCAGTATAGTCACAGGAAAATTTGCACACACATATACACAGAGCAATCATGCAGTTATTTTAACAGTTTATCTTTAAAATGAAGAAAAAAAGATAATGCATCCTTAAAGAAAAGCTTATATATATTGTGCAGTTATTGCGGTTAAAGATAGAATGTTTATCCCATAGACACTACACTATCTCTACATGAACTATTCAATGTGATATTATCAAAACGACACTACTGTACAATAAAGCAAATGGAGCCTCGAGCCATTTTTATCTTAAAGGCCTTTATTTTTTAGCAGCCCTGGTGTCTGCAACATATTCTACATACAGGGGCCACTGAGGTTCTGGGGCCCACTATGGTCAATGTTTCTCTGTTTATTATGAGCAGCATGAGCCCTTTTACATGTTAAATAAAATGTTTTTCACGTACAGTATACTTTATATATAAAATTGTACAACCTTATTGTTAGACATAAAGTACCTCACAGAACAACACATCACTGTTTGATATCTCTCAAAAATTGGATATAGTGAATGAAAATATTACAATGAGTGCTTCAAATGCATTTTGCAATATTATAAGATTCTTTTGGAAAAAAACATTAGGATTTCATTCTTTGATTTCTTTAAAGAATAACCAGAATAGGTATATTAAGGTATGTAAATATTTTAATTCAAAGAGATAAGAGAACAAATTAATTAAATTCCAGACTTTCTATTTGTATTTACCAATGGGTAAGCTTATCGTCGCCTCCAAATGGATCAGCATATTGTCACCTCCATCACCGGTTCCACCAACTGGACAGTGACTCACAGTGGCTTCATCTGATGGCAAGAACCAGCAAAAAGCCCAGAACCTTCTATGACAGGGATAATTATGAACTAGAAAGGGGTGTGGCCAGTCCCTATCACTGGGCAGACTGACAAGATAAAAAAAGGTGGGAAAAGTCTTGGCTTGGCCTCTGGAAGGTTCCCAGCAGCTGCTATAAATTAGCTAACATAAATAGCTAACAACTTTAACCTCCCTAGCGATATGCCCGAACCCAGTTCGGGCAAAGGCGCACTGCAACTATCGATACGCCCGAACTGGGTTCGGGCACATCGTGGGAGCTCACCTGCTCCGCCGCCTCCATCTTCTGTCTTCTTCTCCGTCTTCTTCCGGGTCCCGGAGTGACGTGTGATGTCACGGAGGCGGGACCCGGTCCCCGGTCTTTTTTTTTTTTTTTTTACTTTTGAGCTGGATTATAGAAATGTCTTTCTATAATCCAGCTCAAAGTGGATCCCGCTAGCAGAAACGCTCGCGCTGAGCGTTCCTGATAGTGGGATCATCTTCGGCTGCACACGAGCCGTTTCGGAAATAGCCGAGGTCTCCGGCTATCTCCGTGATCGGCTCTCGTGTGCCGATGACGTCATCCGGCTGGCGGGAGATTTAAAGGTACAGAAATTGTTTTTTTTTCTTAGATTTTTTTTTTTCATTTTTTTACATTTGTTTTTATTTTGATTGGATTGGATAAATATTTTATAAATGTTTTATCCAATCCAAATCAAAAGAAAAGAAAACAAGTGTAAACTTAAACTTGTACCTCTGAAGCCGGCCATAGCGCTTTATTCTGTGGCCGATTTTGCGAATGATCACCATGCGCATTCAGGGTAAGCGCTTGGTGATCAATTGCAAAAGGAATGCGCCCACCTGAAGCAAGTACTGGCGCAGTCTGATCGTGAATCAAACTGCGCCCGTGCCGGAATCAGGCACAACCGCTGGCTCTCTGTGTGCCTGCAGCATTTCTACAAAGCTGCAGGCACACGGAGCCTTTCCGCCCCTATCGGCGTCACCGGTGACGCCGATGGGGGCGGAAAGGCAAAACACTGTATCACTTTTGGTACAGAAATCTGCACCTCAGTGAACCACCAGGGAGGTTAATATACACATTCATAATGACAAATTCAAATGTACAATAGTGTCACTACAGATAAAACAGTTGTTGAAAATATTTATGACCTTGTACCCTTGTGTATAAATGTGAGTCTTAAGAACCAGCATTGTATTTAGCCTAAAGAAGGGATGTGAGACATCCCTGAGCTTGTTACTTTAATTAATACATACCGTATTCATTCGAGTATAACTCACATTTTTTTGTACCAAAAAAAGATGTCAAAGTGTGAGTGTGCGTTATACACGAGGGCTGGGTGGACCGACGTTTTCGACCGCCGAAGAGATCTGCTGCCCCCTGTAGACGGAGAGTCATGAATTGCAGTGGAGGGGCGGGCCTGACGCCGAAGCTGAATGGTGTGCAATGAGAGAGAGGAGCTCGCGCAACAGGAACCTACTGTACCAGTACCTCCATCACCGCCAAAAGCGACTCCAACAAGGCGAAAGCAATCTTCAGGTCAGATCGCCAAGATACCAAGCAGGACGGTAGCTGAGCAGTGTAGTGATCCCAGGGCCGAAAAATTTAGCCACCCGGCATTGGGGGGCCTACACCTTGGCTATCAGGGTCAATAATGGGGGGGACCAAACCAGCAGAACCAGATCTCCTGGCCAATAGGAGAGGTGCCGCCATATACCTGTGACCCTCCACAGGACCTGCACGCACCCTGTGGCAATCCGAGATCGGCTCATCAGACCAGAAAATAGAGGCGCGGCTGCGGCCTATCGCGGCGATACACAGCTACAAGTGTGCATAAGCGGGATACACAGGAAACTCAACTGCCTTGGTACCTCACCGCGTGGGGAAGCTCTAGGCTCAGCTACCTAAAATCCGGACCCTGGCTTTGGCCTACCTGCAGGGATACCTCTAGCCCAGATGGAAGGATCACAGCAGTTACTGAGTTCACTGAGCTCCTAAAGCGTCCTTATCAAAACCAATAATTTGTGGGTTAGTCAGTCAGTGGCCATGTGCCAAAGCATGGGAGACCAGCCATGTACCCAGACATGGAGATGGAACTTTATGAATGGATTATTGACCAAAGAAGTAGTGGGTACATTGTCACATCACTCCACATTAGACTTCAAGCCCAAAAGTTTTGCAAGGATTCAAAGTTCAAAGCCTCTAATGGATGGACACAAAACTTTATGAAAAGGCATGGACTTGCAATACGCCAGAGAACAAAGATAGCACAGAAGCTGCCTAAAGATTTAGAAGAGAAGATCGCTTCATTCCATACCTTTATAATAAAGCAAGAAGGTTAATTTTGAACTTTCACAGATAGGCAATATGGATGAGACCCCCATGTGTTTTGACCTACCAGGTTACAGGACAATTGACAGCAAAGGGAAGCACACAATACAGATTAGAACCACAGGCCATGAGAAAACTCATTTTACCGTTGTGTTATCCTGTATGGCAGACGGTTTTAAACTGAAACCAATGGTGATTTTTAAAAGAAAGACTATTCCAAAAGGAGTTAAATTTCCACCAGGTGTTGTGATCCATTGTCACCCTAAAGGATGGATGGATGAAAAGGGCATCATTTTATGGTTAAATAGAGTTTGGAATACTAGACCAGGCGCACTACTGAAGAAATCCATGCTTGTATGGGACCAGTTCCGCTCACAGTCTAAAAGTCTAAAAACATTTCAAGCTGTGATTCCAGGTGGACTAACCTCTATTCTTCAGCCACTAGATGTCGTTTTAAACAAACCCTTCAAAGACAGAGTCAGGGAAAAGTGGATTACCTGGATGAAATCCGACGACAAAGGATTGACTGCAAAAGGAAACCTCAAGAAACCTGACCTATCTCTCGTGACATCATGGGTGAAAACATCATGGGAAGACATACCAAAAGAAATGATCATCAAGAGTTTTTTGAAGACAGGCATCAGCAATGACATGGATGGCACAGAAGACGACCTACTGTGGAATTCAGACTCAGAAGAAAGCGAAGACAGAGATGTAGATTTTCCTGCCAACTGGGACACTGATGAAAACCTAACTCGAGAAGAATGGGAACAACTCTTTGTATCTGATGATGATGAATCTGACTTTGAAGCATTTTAAACCGTAAGTACCGTATTGTTATTTTATAAATGTTTTTTTATCATCGTTTTTTTGTCAATTACAATGCTTGGTGTGAAACAAAAGTAGGGGTGCGCGTTATACCCGAGTGCGTGGATAATATACCAATTTTTAAGTTAAGTATTAGTCATTAATGTTAAGAAAAGTATTAGTCATTAATGTTGTGAATGGATTTTTGTTTGTTGAGGATGTTCCTTGTCATATGCAAGTTATCATCACCATTATAGCTGAAATATTAAAAGAAGTGTAACTGGTTAACTTTGTTCATGCTTAAAATACTGCCACTATAATTATGTCCTTCTTTCCTGGCCTTGGATATTATCAGCACTTGGTGTCTAAGGGGAAAGGAAAACATTTGGGTCAATGTTTACCTCACTCTTCATAAACATCAAGCATAATTAATTCATGAGAATCAGTAATTATTACAATGAATTTTGAGTATGACAAGGAAGGTATTGATGTCTTTCTCTAATCAATGTAACATGGAAAAGTAGATATGCCTTATTCATTCCTCCAGAGACCTTCAGACTTTTAGATGGAAATGCAATATAATTAGTAAAATTGATAAAAGAGCATAAGATACTTACTAATAAATATAAAGACTGCAAAGCTGATAAAAGAGAAAGTCTAGAATGCAAATATATGTAAAATAATATTTGGGGATAGGTCATCATTTAGAAAATGTTGTGTTTTAAAATCCATCAGCTTCTAATTGCATTTAAGTTTTTTGTGGGTACATCATGGTTCCTAAGTCGTTACTTCTTTATTGTCAATATTATACTATTTATACAATATTTGAAACTTGTAACCACATATCTCCTCTGTTGCCCTGAAATGAGGATGGCGTAAAAATATATGTGAGGCTTTATTTTCAGGAAATGTTTTATTTTTACTTAAACAACAGTCACAATTTTTTTAAATATAGCCATCCAGGGCTTTTTTTTCTCAAGGAAAAGGTGGTGGAACTCATCAAGCCTCCACCAGCCCCTGGACCAGGGCTCTCATGAGAACACAGAACAGCATCCACCGAGCAGGTAAGTGAATGTGCTATGTCAGGACCTCCCACCAAGCAATACGCTTAGCGGAGGGGGTCCCCGTGGAAGTGGAAACTCCCCCCTCTTTGAACCATCGTCGTTGAGCATTGCAACAAAATCTCTGTGTTGAACACAGGGATTTTAGTGGACATGGAGATAGGGCTTTGCATATGCCTACTCCCTGACTTTCAACCCCCAGATGCTCCGACACCCTTTTTTGGATTAGTAAATTACAATTTGACACCACTATCTGCAACCTGTCATAGCTGTTAATGTTTCCCTGTGGTTATCTAAGTGACAGAAATTGTATGCGTTTAACAATAAAACTGAATCTAAAAAATGAGACTACATCCAAGCAATATCTGATAGGGGGCTTTTTAGTAGGAAGAATTGTGCTCAGGGACCTGAAAATTTGCATGGATGTAGTCTCAGGGGTTAACTGGTAACCCCCAAAATGTCAAGGTTCTACCATGCAGGGGTTCAAAGATCGATGTGTTCAAAATAGGATAAGTGAAAGAATGTATGCAGCAGAGTAGTGCTTTATGCTCATGGGGAAGCAATATTTTAGCTGAAATTTAACTTATAAGTTTTGTAGCTAGAGGGGTAAAACTCGGGGTGTAAGTAGTAGTAGATGAGCATTACTGACCCTGAAAGTTTCATGATTATACTATGAAATTACACTGTCACACAGGTTTATTTAGCGTAGTTTCTACAGCACTGGAGAGAAGAGAGGGTGTGTCCTGTCCTGCGTTTTGATTGGCTAGGGATGATGTATCTGTAGGAGGAGCTACAGGAAGCATTATCTGTCAGAGAAGCACAGAATCTGCTGCTGTCACACTGGCATAGGGGAGGAGGAGAATGGGGGAGAAAAATAGGTGGTGGAACGCCGTTCCGGTGCATTCCGACAGAAAAAAAGCCCCATAGCCATCTGATCATATTCTGGAATATCATCTGTAGCAAGAAGCTAGGAGCGGGGTTCCCCTTAACATTGAGTCAGATGGAGTTTCTTTCAGGATCCACTAGGAACATCCTTATCAGTAGAGGTCAGGTCTTGGGTGGTAATGTTTTACAACCCAGCTTCAAAGATTGCTTGCTAGGGGCCAGAGCCGTCATAAAAACAGGGAGGGGGGAAGAGCAACCTTAATCTGACCCCTTCGGCCGTAGCAAGGAGGAAATTCATATTTCACTAGAAAATGCCCAGGAACCCCTGTGATCACCGGATGGGATATTCCAATGTAACCCTGATAATCTTACGGCCACACACATATCAAACACGGCAGGAAAAGAAGGTTCTCTCTCTGAGAAATTAATTTCTCCTGCTAGGGATAGAATCCGGGTGTGATATTTATACTCAAACTATCACCCAATTTATGCTCTACATGATGACGCGGATGGGAATATTATAGCACACATCCTGTCCGAATGACGGAAGTTTTCTTAAAAGTGTGTAAGGATCACAACAAAACAAGAGGTGGGGTCGGCACATGACCCCCCCGGAGCCCACCTCCAACTCCTCCCCAGCCACTGAGGGGTTAAAAATAGAGGAGGGGGGAGACACAGGGACACTGGAAAAAAGACGCTGAGAGACGCTCACAGACGCAGAGTCAGAGAGCACGATGTTTGGAACCAAGATTTGTGCCTAGGATTTCGGTCCTATGACCTGAGTAACGTATTTTCTCTCTTTTATCCCATTTATTTTATATATATGATGTCTGATTCGCTGTTTACTTAAATTCTTATTATAATCATTTTTATGTAAAGCACTGTTTCAAACAGATTACTCCTCTGTCAGATATTAAAGAGACCTTTTGGTTATTTTTACCTTTAATAGCCTGTATGATTTTTCAATTGCTTTTGATCCCCCGATGAACTGAGCTCCGACCCCGGAGTGTGTAACGCGTAACGATTTTGGTTGCTTAGAAATTGTCTTAGAGTGTATGTCAATCAGTGTATGATTACACGATTGGGGTGTGATTGTATGGTGTGTATAGGACTGGCTCACGAGTGGGTTGAGCAGTCGGGCGGATCCTAGTCCATCTCTCCACCGTCGGAAGATCGACTTTAGGAGCCCATACACTGTACAATCAGATCTGTTAGGGTAGTGACCGACACTTGGTGGCAGCGCACCTACGGTTTGGGTAGGGAGGTCAGGATTGCAGGATCGGTAAGACTGACCGTGTCAATCTGCACGATCGCGGCCTGTCCGGCAAGCTTATTTAGACGCAGCCTCTCTATTACGGGCCGAGCCCGGGAAGTTGCGACTGGGTTTGCTAGCCTGGCGGTTGCGTCGTGACATCATCATAAATCCTGAATTGCTGTCAGTTTTCTGTCTTTAAATGTGATTATTTGGGGGTTTCTGCTTTCCTTTGTAAAGGGTCTATATATAGTTTTTTTTTTACATGTACAGTGCATCCTTTTCATTACCTTTTCCACATTTTGTTATGTTACAGCCTTATTCCAAAATATAATGTATGCAAAATAAATTTTTAGTCCTCAGAATTCTACACACAACATTACACAATGACTACTTGAAAAAAGTACTTGAGGTTTTGGCAAATTTTGTAAAAAATTTGTAAAAATACAAAAAGCTAAGAAATCACATGTATACACAGCCTTTGCTCAATACTTTGTCGATGCACTTTTGGCAGCAATTACAGCCTCAAGTATTGTTGAATATGATGACACAAGCTTGGCACACCTATCCTTGGCCAATTTCGTCAATTCTTCTTTGCAGCACCTCTCAGTCAATCCGGTTGGATGGGAAGTGTCAATTCACAGCCATTTTAGGATTTTTCCACAGATGTTAAATCGGATTCAAATATGGGCTCTCGCTGGGCCACTCAAGGACAGTTACAGAATTGTCTTGAAGCCACTTCTTTGATATCTTGTGTGTGCTTAGGGTTAGTGTCCTGCTGAGAGATCAACCGTCAAGTGCGCTCTGGAGCAGGTTTTCATCCATTACGTCTCTGTACATTGCTGTAGTCATTTTAACTTTTATCCTGTTTAGTCTCCCACTTCCTGCCACTGAAAAACATGTTTCGCATGGATGTTAGTGGCCTGGTGATGCGCTTAGCCTGGTTTCCTCCAACCCAAAAAGTTCAATCTTTGTCTCATCAGACCAGACAATTTAGTTTCTTGTGGTCTGAGAGCCATGTTTCCCTTTTATTAAGGGTTGGCACTCTACCATACAGGGCTGATTGGTGATTGATGCAGAGATAAGTATCCTTCTGGAAGGTTATCCTCTCTCTACAGAGGACCTCTGGAGGACAGAGTGACCATTGGGTTCTTTGTCATCTCCCTGACTAAGACTCTTTTCCAGCGGTCTCATAGTTTAGATGGCTGTTCAGCTCTATGAAGAATAGAGCTTGATGCACAGTGTGAAATCTTGCATGGAGCCCCAGATCAACATAGATTATCAGTGGTTTTATATGTCTTCCATTTTCTAATTATTGCTCCCATAGTTGATTTCTTCACAGCAACAGTGTGTTGAAAACCTTGTGAAGACTTACAGAAAACTTTAACGCTAACTCATGTTGAATTTTAGTGTTGGATCTGTGTTACATGTAGCATTGGAGAAATTAATCCATCTGAAGCATCTTTTAACCTCCCTAGCGGTTGTGACGAGACCAGCTCGTCCAGTGCTGACATGCTGAAAGTGCACTGGACGAGCTGGACTCGTCCAACACAGCCACCCCGCGGCCGCTCAACTTACCGTCCAGGCGTCCCGCGGCGGGCTCCGATCCCGGCGGCGTCTTCTCCTCAACTGAGGTGATCCCTCTGCCCCCCCGTCGGCGTGACGTGTGACCGTCACACTACGACCGCCGGCTCGGCGGAGGGGAGGGAAGACTTCAAGTTAGCCGGCATTGCATGAGAGAAAGCATCGGCCGACGCCGCAACACCCAGGACGTAGTTGCGCGCGGGGCTCGGGACTTTACGTGTACCATCGCCATGTTTCAAGGCGATTGTAACAAACGTAAAGCCACGGCCCCCGCAGCCTCACTACCAGCGGCCGCGGACTCCGAGGCGGTATATGCACTCCCGGCTGCTCACTGATCTGGCAGCATTGAATTTGCCGCCGCCCACCGAGGTCGGGGGGCGGCGGCAAAATCAATGCCTGCCAGTCGGGATTGCAAGAGATGCCCGGAGCCGCCGCCGCCGGTAAGTGAGCGCTGCGGGGTCTCCAGGACTTTCGTGTAGATCCCCATGTTTCACGGCGATCTACCCGTTAAAGCGCACTTACCGGCGGCGGCCGGCTCCGATGGCATCAATAGCACTCCCTACATGAGAAAAAAAACAGCATTTGATTTCCCGCGTCCCCCCCCCCCCCGGGCCGGGGGCCCGGGGCCCCCTCCCCACCCCCCCAAAGAGCCCCCCCCCCCCCCCACCCGATGTCGGTACGGCGTGAAATTCAAAGCTGCCATGTAGGGAATTTAAAAGTGTAAAAAAGGGAATTGTACTGGGCACAGTGATTACTGACCCAACAATTTTACAGTAAAACCCACACACTTTACATGTTAAATTAATTTTATATATACAAAACAAATTAAAATACTTTTTTTTTTATTGTACATTTTTTTTTTTACAAACAAAAATTTACATTACCGTCTAATGGGCGCTTTTGGTACAGAAATCTGTACCTATGCAGTGTGCTAGGGAGGTTAATTACATTTTTCCTGCTGACATGTACTTCTGACAGCAGCATTACATTTTTCCTACCCATTGGTATATGAAGAATTAATGAGGCTAAGTAAAAGTTACTTTTTTGTTGGTAAACAAAATCACAAGTCCATTTTGTACTTTTAATTAAAAAATATGCATTTAAAAGTAGTTTAAACGCTTGTCAATCAAATATTATAGACCTGGATTTATTACATAATGTAAATTGTCTTCTTTCAGGAAATCAGAGAATATTTGGTATATATACTTTATCGCTCCAATAAAAATTACTCTAAACTGAGAAGCTTTGAAAAATACTATTGATAAAATAAACAATGCCAATTGCCGGGCAAACCAGATTTAGGATTCTGCAGTTTCAGTAGTTTCAGATAACTGTGGCACCAGTTCTGGCACAGCTAACACTTAAACTGTATGTCAGCCATCTTGGGGCAGTGTTAAAAGTAAAGGATCCAGATATCAACAGAGCAAGCAGTATTTGTATAACCAGGCCAGCAATGGTCCTCTCTGTCTAGGTCCACTCTTAAACAAAAAGTCTAAACCTTTGTTGTATCAGACTGTAGAATGGCTGGACCGCTTTGCTTTGTACCAGAAAAGCAAGCCCAGCTCTCAGAATATTGCTGATACAGGGCAGCAATGTGAACCTAAGCAACTGTAAAACATAAAAAAAAATTAAATGTTCAACCCGTGGGCTTTAAAAGAGAAAAGTTTATAAAAAATGTGTTCCTTTACATTGTAAGGAATGTCAAAAAAGGCTCAATGTGTTCTCTGACAATGTATAACATGACACTGCATCATGGTATATACTGTAACAACTTCATTACTTAGCAAAGCAAAGGCACTAACAATAATCTATCTATCTTTCTATCTATCTATCTATCTATCTATCTATCTATCTATCTATCTATCTATCTATCTATCTATCTATCTATCTATCTATCTATCTATCTATCTATCTATCTATCTATCTATCTATCTATCTATCTATCTATCTATCTATCTATCTATCTATCTATCTATCTATCTATCTATCTATCTATCTATCTATCTATCTATCTATCTATCTATCTATCTATCTATCTATCTATCGTCATACGTCATGTTATGCTTCAAAATAGTTTTGTGCATATTTGTACGCATTGCAAATGGATACGTGGAATATGCATATTGCTCATACTGGTAAAGATCACAGAATCACAGAAAGAAGAGAAGCTGTAAAGCTGGTTCGTGAATCTTTTTGAATAATTGTGAACAGCTACACATGATGTAAGGCAATAGGATAGTCAAATTGAATTTTTAATGTTCCTTAAAATATTCGCGAAATTATATTCAAATATACTATATGCCGCTCAACACTAATCCTCAGCTCCTTCTGGAGCCTCAATCATGCTGGTTGTTGCTGTTGGTCTGTTAAGTTCATAAGCATATTTTATAGGTAATTGTTTCACTAAAAGGTGAATATTCATTTTATGTCATGATGTCCTATGTTAGTATGATGATTACATACTGATGTTAATGTATTAAAATCATAGAATTATTACCATCTACCTAAAAGCATTCCCTGATGAAGCGGAGACCTGTGAAATGCGTGTAATTTAGGCTTAGACCAATTGTATCTAATTTAAAATTTAATTTTAATTCGTACTAGGACTTCCTGTAATATACTTCGTATTAGAATTATGTGTACATGTTATGTATTTACATAAATAACATTAATATTAAATATACTATGCCTCACACTTTTTGACCTTAAAAATCTCTTTGTCCCCATTATTGGGAAGATTTTGAGAAAAATAAATTACCGTATTTTCCGTCGTATAAGACGACTTTTGAACACAGGAACATGTGTTCAAAAGTCGGGGGTCATCTTATACGCCGGGTGTGGCTAGCAAGGGGGGTTCAGGGGACCATCTAGGGGAGCTAGTAGGTCTGCTCGCGATCTGTGCTCCCTGGGCTGCATGCTGGCTGACAGAAACAGAAGCAGAGAGATGTCGGGACAGAGCAGTGTTACCATGGCTACGGGATGCTGCTCCACAGAGAACACACCCTCTCCCCCTCTAGCTCTGCTGTAGAAACAAAACTAAAACGTATAACTTTGAACATTCATAGCACAAAAACCATTAATAGTATAATCATGAAATTTTCAGGGTCAGTAATGCTCACCTACTACTACTTACACCCCGAGTTTCACCCCTCTATCTACAAAACTTTGTAAGTTACATTTCAGCTAAAGTCCAGCTGTCAGACAAAGCTCCATCACCAGAGAGATACTCCTATATGCAACATTTTACTTGCCTACATTGAACACATATATCTTTAAACCCCTGCATGGTAGAAACTTGACATTTTGTGGTTTACTAGTTAACCCCTAAGACTACATCCATGCAAAAGTTCAGGTCCCTGAGTACAATTCTTCCTACTAAAAGCCTCCTATAAAATATTGCTTCCCTATTAGCATAAAGCACTACTCTGCTGCATACATGCTTTCACTTATCCTATCCTTACTAATACAAAAAAGATTAGGGTGTTGGAGATCTGTTGGTTGAAAGTCAGAGTAGACATACATTTTTTTATTTGGTGTGCGTTGAAAGAGATGTAGTCTTATACGGCAAGAATATACCAAATTATATTTTAACTGGAAAAGTTGGGGGTCGTCTTATACGCCGGAAAATACGGTATCTTCATTTTTCTTTGTGCGCAACAGTTTATTTGGAATGAAAATCTGGTAGGCCACTCAAGTGTCTATTTACAGATCCCTATGAGTAATGTGATTGTAAAGAAATTTTAATTAAAAAAACACAGGTCAAATTATACAACATTATGGTGCTTGAAAAAATATTTGTACTCACTAGCAGTCTGTTAGAGAAAAGAAAAAATAGCACTCTATAGCGTTCAATGACACTAAACACACACATTTGGTAACCATTGACCACCAGGTTATCATAGGTTAGCCATGGCAGCCCAAAGTGTTTTTTTAACACTGTCCTGTTAAAAGGTACATTTTACTTTACTTTTGTAAATTGATTGATTCGTGTGAAGTGTAAAATCATTAATTAATGTATTCCTTTTACTATCAAACAAAAGTATTGTGCTATAGAGAAGGGCTAAATTCCCTGTCCATACAATATTTTATTAACTGTATGCTCTAGAATAATGCACAGCACCTTCTTTAACTTTTTCGCACTGAGCTCATACACATCCACAGAAAAATATACCAGTCACACTCACTGCAGACACATACATCAAAGTTAAAATTCCCTTTATCAACAATGCACAGTACAATCTAAAACAAGACTCTAAAATATTGTGCTTGGAAGGGCTTTCCCAGCCTTCATTCGGAGAATCTAGAGCATATTGTGCAGCACATACTCACTGTTCTGTGCTGTCCCGGTAGCTCTAATCTTCTCAGCTGGCTTCTTCACTGAAGCCGATGTCACTCCCCCCCCCCCCACGTCATGATGTCACGAGGAGAGTGGTCGGGGGGATTCAGCGTGACATTCAAATAAGATTGGGTTAATCTTTAAAGAGCATATCTGCAAAATCACCCCCAGTAGGATTTCCAGATGTGGTCTTTGAAGTTAACCCTTTCAGAGGGTGCCAAAAGGCATTGTATCAGATACAGTGATAACTGTATCCAATACAATTCAAAGTAAAACACATTTCCAATTGTAATAAACATTTTATTATAAACAAAACATAAATATAAATACATACTGTTTTGAAATCATTTATACCAAATTAGTATTTAGGAGAATTTATCATTCCAATTATAACCTTTATTAATTTTTTGTAATGTATTTTTTTTACATTATTGTGTGTTTCATTATTATATTCAGGATGTCTACTAGACCCTTGCACTGACATATTTTTGGAACTTACAGGTCTACAACATTAAAAAATTCCATTAGAATCTATGGCGCGCTTTTGGTACAGAAATCTGGACCTTGCAAGAGCACTAGGGACAATTAACATATGAACCCAGTTACGATGTACTTTAAAAAAGAAATTGCCTCACAATCTTAACAGATATAAAAATGTTGTTCTGCTTAGAATCATAGGATTTAGATAGAAGCAGATAATGTAAAAGACACCGAGAATTACAAAAGATTTACTGTACTCTGAAAAGGCACAATTATTTTATACATGGAAAGAGACAAAACTTTCAATCTTTTGTATTAAACCAGCAAGCCAGTGTCTTGGCTATCTTTACCAGAGGCTACAATTATATGTGTAAATGATATGTAAACTTGTATTATATTGTTAATACTGTAATAATTATGCTGTTTCAATGCAACTTAAGTTTAGTAGCTAAGCATTGCTCTCAATTTCTTAAATTGATTTCCTTTGCTATAGAGAAATGTGAAGCTCACTGGGAGAAAATGTATCTTGGGGGCATTCTGTAATGAATGATTTGGCTTTCTGAGAGAAAGCAATTGTGCTATTTTGAGAAATGGTTATACAGAATGAGTTAGCAGCAGCACCTCTCTTTGTTGTAATATTTGAAATACAGCAGTGCCTCTTTTAGAGAATGTTTTTTCCTTTAATGAGAAATTCCAATGCTAAGTAATTTTTTATTAGATCTACCTCGTGCATGTTCATAATTACCTCTCCCTCTGCTGCAAACACAATTAAAAAGCATTAGTAGTATATTAAAATGTCACAACTGCATAACAAAATCCTTATCACATACTAAGTAGTAAAACAGATAGGGCTAATTTGTGTAATATTCGTTAAATGGTGTATAACTCTTGTGTTGATTGCCTAAAATCAGGCAGATAATGCTGATTTTATTTTGTTGTTCATCCATACTCAGGAAATGAAATTACAGCGCATGCCACAAGCCTTCCGCTAGTGTAGAATAGTGCCGTCCTGGAGTTATCAAAGGTGAATTAAGAGACAAGAAGATAAGTTGTACATAATATGCAGCACGATACATCTTCCTTTCCTGGAGAATTATTATAATGTTTTCATTTGCAGAAAAGTGGAGCAGCAGACAAGTAGTGAAAGATATATATAAAACTCATGAGATCCACATACCAGTAATAGTAAATCTGAAATGATGGTAGATATGTTTTGGACAAGTACCTGTTAGTTCTATAATAGCTATACTGTATACGGTATATCAATTAAGCTGGTCTTCTGATTAAATGGCTAACTGAGGATTACATGCCACGCAAATGGTATCACAGTAATTGGTTATGTTGAATAAAATTCCTTATTAACAATTGTTCTACATATTTTTGTACAGACAAGCATATAAATTATGAATTTTCCTCAACAAATATCATAAACATTTGTGAAACACTTATTTAACACCAGATATATTATTTTGTTCTGACAAATAGTGACAAATGTGAAAATGTGTCTAATCACCTAAACTTTCCTTTGACTTCTGGTCACTCATCCCCATGTGGATATTCATGCTTATTTAATAAACACAATTTAGCAATCATCTTTGGTTAAGAAGTTCTGTTTCCAAAACTGCCATCATCATTATTAATTACGCCTACAGCCTGCTAATGACAGCAAATGCTGAGCAGTGTCCTATCATCTAACACAATGGTTCTCAACCTGTGAGTTGGCACCCTCTCGGGGGTTAAACGACTGTTTCACAGGGGTCGCCATGTTCCCTAAAAAAGCATTAGAGTGGGGTGGGAAGTTTCCTCTCTGCACATCATCCTCACAAGCGGGGTGGTAAAATAGGAGGAGGAAATTATACTTACCTAATCGCGGTACTTGGAACGCGGACTGGCGCTCCACACAGGCACTGCCGCATTTCAAATACAGGAAGTGATACTTTGTGATGTCATTTCCGGGGTCGCAGATCTAAAAAGGTTGAGAACCACCTGAATTAGGCCCCAGCGCTTTCTAAACCCAATACATGCTTACCATTAACTGTAAACCGGGCACAGGAGTACACTTGTAAGCCTCAAAAATAAATTTAAAATTTAAAGGAACAGTGAGTGGTTTAAAAAATTGAATGGCTAGATCTCACAGGAAGTTTATAATGTCTTGTAAAGTGCTTACAAGGCATAGCTATTCTGACAAAGTACCAGTTACAAAATTTGCAATACCGTATTTTCCGGCGTATAAGATGACTGGCCGTATAAGACGACCCCCAACTTTTCCAGTTAAAATATAGAGTTTGGTATATTC
>CM070035.1:51408244-51439611 GCA_036250615.1 Ptychadena robeensis | reverse complement strand
TTCCTGCTATGAATGTTCAAAGTTACACACAGGTTTTGTTTCTACAGCACAGAGAGGGAGTGTTCTCTCTGGAGAAGCAGCCTGTAGCCATGGTAACACTGCTCTCCCATTCCGTTCCGATCTATCTCAGCCATCACGCAGCCCAGGCAGCACAGATCCAGTTACCGGCTCCCCTAAATGGTCCCCTGCACCCCCCCCTGCCAGCCACACCCGGCGTATAAGACGACCCCCAAATTTTGCACACATGTTCCTGTGTTCAAAAGTCGTCTTATACGCCGGAATATACAGTAAGTTATTTATGGATTCCTGCAACTGTCAGTTTAATACATATTGCTAACATACTCTATGTACTCCCTGTGTCTTACTTTCACACGTTCTCAACCCCTACGATTAACAATCTCTGGATACCTTTGTGTCTTCAAATGTATATACTAGTACTAAAGTATGAGGTTGATTGACAGCAGCAGTAGTAAAATGATCTAAGTTATCCAAGTTATCACTCATCACTGTTTTCTTACATTTTGCATCCATTATTAGTTATTTTGGACAAAAAAATATGTTTGCTTTACTCCTAAATGAACAACGTTGAATAAACTGCATTTAGAAACATTTAAGTGTCCAAGCAATACTAAAAAAACAGCAAGATTACAGCACAATAAAAATTACATAAAAGATGATTTAATAAAAAAAATTCAATTGTCTTGTCTAAAAACATTTTATGAATATGACAAATTTTCTATATTTATTGAGTATTTACAACAAGGTATAAATTATTTTAGTTCAGTTAATATCACATAACATTACCAGTCGCTTGGTTGGTAAAAATTTTTGGAAAGTATTAATTTGCCTGCCTTTGCTGTAGTAAAGCAGAGCTTGACAGCAGGCTTTGCAAAAGATTCCAGGGTTTGAGTTTAATTGTATGGATGGTTTTCAGTGAATTGTTCTAATGTAATTGAGTCCTTTTAGCTTGCTGTTACCTACGAGAAAAGATGGAGTTATTTTTAGATCTAATTCAATGTTTCTGAATCTATTCACTGTCAGCACAATACAATGAATGTCAGTGGGGTAGGATGTCTAATGCTGGAAGTCTACTGTCTGTGGGCCTATCTAACTCAGTTCGCTATGTAAATCAGACCTGTAATTAAGGACTATTAAGCATATCTGTTCAGCAATGTGTTTTCCTAATATATAAGTTAACTGTTTTTCATACAGAGCTACAATAAAAGAAAATGTAAATAGGAATAATGTATATTCAGCTGGTAATATATTTCATTTTCCCTGCCATGGTAGTACATACATATAATGCTTGGTATCTCATCCATGGAGGCTATAATATAGTATAGAGCCTGAGGCATCTAGAAGCAAAATATATCGCTCAAGGTCAGAAGCAGCTGGGACTTGACTGTGAATCATGTTCAGAGAGCCAAACATGCAAAGAAATCGAGTAAATGAAGGTTGGTGTTCTTTTCTTTCATTTATTAATGAGAGTTCCAATTTTGTTTTTATTGGAATGGACAGATTGGCGTTGCACAAGCAGATTTGAAAATAACCACAAAGGAAAAGGTTGTAATCCAGCGCTGGACAAGGTAATTGATGGATTTGGACTAAAACATAGCCACGGCATAGTCAGCAGGGCAGGGCACACGTTTCTGAACAATATTTCAAAAACCTTGAGGAGTCATTAACTTTTTATCATCTGGAAATATTGTACTGCAAACTTATAGGCTACAGCAATGTGTGTTATTTCATTGAAATTGGAATGAGCAAACCTAGGCATTTTATAAATATGCACCTTTTGTTGCTAAACTGTGGGTTAGAAGGAGGTTTAGAGCCAATATATTGTTCAGACCATCTTAGAGAGATTAACTTTCAGTGTGAGGGAAAAGTGAATAAATTATTCCAATGGGGCATTTCTTCCCCTGACAATTATCCAAAAGATTTCCTGTTGATGAGATGACAAAAAACAACCCATAAACTAGATAGCAGTTCTACCATTTCCCGTTTCTATCCAAAGTTAACAACAAAATAAAGTTTTAATTTCAATATATTTTGAAATGAAAGGGTTCGCATTTGTTTAGGTAAAAATGGTGGTAGCAGTTAGTTATTTTCAAGGGGCTTGTAGAGTAATATTGAAGATATTTCATAGTTTCGAATAGTAGTCGATCCAAGCCACTTCTCAACTTCAGATAAGTCCTAGAAACATGCTCTTGGGGGAAACACTTTCATAATAATGTTCCAGTGCTACACAATATTAAATATTCTAACAGTTCATATAAAAAAAAATATCCCAAGCACTCACCACCCCCATAAGCCTTAGAAGAACATTTTTGAGATGAGATGTTGACATTTTATCAATATCGTTGATTCTACAGTGAGTGTGATGTGGATATTTTGTTTACACCCAGTACATATTTTAAGCTAAAGAACTGTAAGACAAGGAGCCTGACAATTCCTTGCTTAGGAATGAAAAGAAAAAAAGGGAGATAGCTTGATTATCAACAGTTAGGGTCAGTGAACATGGGACCAGTAAATGAGAAAAAAAATACTTTATAAGATAATTTTTGGGAATGTTTTGCACTTTACCAGTTCATTGATGTCCCAATTTAGGATCAATAGTACAAATATTACTAATATAGATCAGCCAGTTGTTCAGAGAGTTCAGCTGAAGTTCATGGCCATTCCTTAAAGGGGAAACAACATAGTGGAAACAACAAAAAAAAAACAATAGAAAGCTAAAGAATTTAAATCATAAGGGAAAACCTAGGACAGTCATTTTGTTCTTATTTGGAATAATTGAATTTAATATTTTGTGTTCTTGCTGGCCTTTAAACCCTTTTAATGATCTAAAAGCTCTGTTGAAAATACATTATCCTCCTAAATAACTGCCATATTATATTAAAACATACTTACACAATATGAAATATAATTGAACAGACAAGTACTTCTTTGAACATAAAACAATACTGAGCATCAATTTTTTTAATTTTAAATAAAAAGAAACCAAATGAACAAACAAATCTATGTTGAATTGTAAGCATGTGAATTACAAACATAGAAACAAAAAATCACGAGTTAAATAATGTATACTTTTTTAAAAATAAGAATTATATTAGCCATCGATAATCATGTTCATAATGTGATTGCAATAAAATGATAAAGTGAAGATACAATGATTGCAATATTTTTATAGTTATTATTACTAATAATATTATTTTTAAAGACAGTTATATCATAACACCAATCTTTTAAACAGAACAATTACATTAAATTGCAAGTTAACAATTGTTAGCATGATTTTACTATCTGTTATTCTCTCTCCTTCAAATTAATTTCAGTTGTTTACCTCTGCATTGCCTGACTGCCTTGAGACTTACAAATCAATTTGGAAAATGTACTTGACATTATTCTATTTATAGAACGCTTGTATCAATAGATTTTTTTCTGTTCTCCATAAGGACAATGCAGACTTTTTTCAAATCTCATACAATATGGTGGTATCCGCACGCTTTAGCAACAATTCATCTTGTGGTTAAGCAGGTGGTTTTGGTTCTCAGCCTCCCGTCACTTATAAAAATGCTAATTGCTGGCTTCCTCATTAAAGCAAAGGAGGGATAAAAATATGGAACATTTAGAATATTAAATGGATTTGCAAAGAAGCAAGACTACAAAAAAAAGTTTTAATTGGTTAAATTACAATATTCACAGCCTGCTTCTACTGTGCAATTAATGAGAAATTTACTTCAGGTGGCACTATCCTTATTTTTTCAAAATTCTTTGATTCTTTAGATGCTTTTAGTCCTATTTACAACTGCTAATTAGTGCATTAAAGAGAAACTCTGCTCTTAAATACATGTTCAGATGAAAAGTCTAGTGTAATAGAAACCTTAAACTTTTGCCATAAGAAATGCCTTCTGAACCTCCCAAACCTCCCTATATCTAAACATAAAAAATGCAATGAATAACTAGTGATGAGTGGCATAGGCAATATTCAAATTTGTGATATTTCGTGAATAATTAGACTAAAATTTGATTTGATATACACAATTCGAGTGTGAGGCGCAATTCGGGTGTGAGGCCATGCATTGTGAAAATATATTCGCAATTCTAATTGTGAATATAATATAATCACAATGATCATATATGGTATGTATTTTCGCATTGTGGATAAAAATTTGCAATACATGCTCATAAGCTTCCCAATGCACAATATCTCAAATATTTGAAATTGCGAATATTCTCTGCCATATTCGAATAGCCAATATTTGTCGAATATATTCGCAATTCGAATATTCAAGCTCAACACTATGAATAACATGTGTGATTTACCAGCAACAACAATAATTTTCCTGGTGTTAAAATGTTCTATTTTCCTACTATCTAATCTACTAATAACTAGTGATGATCACGAATATTCGGATTCCGAATATTAATCGCGAATATCGGCAATTCGGAAATTCACGAAGATGGTGAATATATTGCCGAATATTCGCAATTCCGGATATTCAGTATTTTTTTTACATTACACACGCCTCTCAATGCAAGTGGACAAATGGGAAGGCTGCAACAAGAGCTTAGCAACACTCTCTGCGACCATCAACAGTTTTTAAATCCAATATTGGGGTGATGCGAATATTCGGAATATTGCGAAAATCGGCACTTTAGAAAATTCGTGAAAATCACTTAGATGGCGTCCAAAATTCACAATTTTTTTTCAACACGCCCCTCACTGCAAGTTAAACATATATTCGCAAATATATAAAATTCGAGAAATTCACATAAAACTGCCGATATTCGCAATAAGAAGAATATTGCCGAATGCGAATATTTTCCGAATGTTTTCCCAAAAATTTGCGGCATGCCGCGAATACGAATGTTGCCTATGCCGCTCATCACTACTAATAACTAATAAATCTAATCATTTTTTAAGTTGACACTTTGAAATTGAGAAAGAGAAGTAGAAATGGATGGTGGTTATTATTTAGGATGAGTTCCCATCCTTTAGAATATCTTGAGTCTGGATTTCTGATGTCTTTCTCTCCTTGGAAAAGTCTGAATCCTTTGTAGATTGTTGAGATAGTCCATTCTGACATGCTGCAGAAATCACATGAATGACACTCTCATATTACCCCACACTTCCTTCTTTTCATTTGTAATGGCTTTCTTTATATCCTTTCCTTCTTTTTTTTTCAAGTTATTTTGGGGTCATGTTGATCTACTGTCTGTAATTAGGTCCTTAAAATGTGTATCTGGGCTGAAAATACAGCTTAAAATGCTTCTCTGACATTCCGGGTCTTTGTTTACAACCATGCAAGCAGGTTGGTCTCAAGTCAAACCTTTTGTAACTCATGGGTACATCCTAATTCAAAATATTTGTCCATGTTCTTTGGCAACAATGGTCTGTCCCTGTCTTCTAGTGATTCTCTTGTTTTAACCCACTTACAAAAATTTATACAGTCATAGTCTACTGTTCGACAATGTAACTACAACATGGTAATGCACTTGGTTTTGCTGCTGTTTCTGTGTGCTTTGCGCCACACTGCCTTCACTTGTTACCTTAAATTTTTAACCCCCTTTTTTTGGGACTTTTCCACCAAACATTCATCGGTTATTACCTGTTGTATTTTGGTGTGTTGAACCCAAACTAGCAACTATCCATTTTAGCGAAATTGAAAGTGGGAAGCACCTCTCTATTCGTTTTTCTTTTGTGCAATTGAACATGCCTTAATTGGTAGCTGTGTGTCCGGAGCATGGCAGGTAGAGTGCTGTCTACATACTGAAGCTTTAAAGCTATGTTCCTGCATATTTTAATCACACGCAGCAATCACTATTAAGTTGAGTGGGCACATCGCGGTTGGCCGATCGCCCCCTGATTGCGGCCATAGACTTGAATGGGCGCGGTTTAAATCACTTGTCACTTTAATATTATTGGCTGAGAAACAAATGAGGGACTTTTCAAACAACCCTTGAATTGATTTCTGAATAATGATATAGGCTGCAGTTAATATAATGTATAACCAGTTTTGTCTTAGGTTACATTGTTTTTAATGGCTCTATTCTTGAATAAGTCTACTGTAATAGCAAGCAAGCATTTAAATTTTATGATGAATATGTTTATTCCGAAATCAAAGAGTAGTGTGTAAAACATGGTAACCTGTAGCTAAAATATCAGAGCTGACATTTTGCTCATCTGAAATCGTATTACTGGTTGTGGACTAGAGATGAAAGAATTTGTCACCGTCTGCTTTTCTGGCAATCAACCTGTTTTAGCCCTGTGATAAGTTTACTGGTTCAGACATTTACATAATAAGTAGGTAGGGTTTTTATGCTTATGTAGGATGTAATTACATGGACAAAAAAGGGAAGTTTTAACGTGAACTTAGTGTGACTTTGTTTCTTTTGTTGTGATTATGACAAAATAAATTATTATGATCCATGTAAATTAATATATGATGTATATTTAACATTGCATGTACAAGAATTATCCAGGAAGTGCATGCTGCTCTATTTTCCACGTTTCCTAGAAGCTCTTTTTACAAAAAACAATTGTTTACAGACCTCAGTAACACAAGTCTGTAGACTAAAATGATTATTATTTCATGTGTTTTTATCCATTGAAAGGAAGTGTATTAAGAAGCTGATTGTAAAGGATATGATGAAGATTAATGCACTTTATGGCTTCTTTGGTCATATTTACATTCATGAACAGTTATACTTAACGTATTATGCATCAACCAGACTTAGAACTAACATGCAGCTTTGAAGCTCTACATTGTTTTACATTTTACCGAACTGTATTGCTTAGCAGAAGAATGGCAAATATTTTGGATGGATTTTTATAATGGAACATCATGAGTTCTGGCCCTTCTGGCACATGCAGGATTTACCTGGCTGTTCCAATGCCATATCTTGAGGAATAATTTTAGGATTAGTGCTATAGCATACCTATAGTAAAAGTGTGAAATTTGTAAAGAACCAGATTTTCCTCAGAACAATTCATTTGGCCTAGCTGTTCTCTTCAGCTGGGAAGAATGACACCAAGACAGGTAGTATAGATATCATTCTTAACGTTCATTGTTCAATGTTTAGTTTCTATAGACAAGACAAGGAGGAGCAGGGACCTTGAACAATCACTAGTCACTGCTTCTAAAAAGGTCGCAGGAGTGAATGTATACATGAGTATTCATTCTAAAACACATTCCTCGGGATAAGAGAATCATGAACAGGTGTTCAAACGAAAAACACCTAACTTAAAAAAAACACACCTATCTTTACACCAGTAAAGATATTTACCATATCAATAGTAATCACTTTTTTATTGTCTTTATATAATAGCAGTTTTTATATTTAACTACAATTAAACTTTACACTATACACTATGCTGCCCCAGAAACAGCTGGTGGATTCTATAAACTCGCACACGCCAAAGTGTCCATGACGTCCATAAAGTGTCCGCAAACTGAAGCTCTGCAGAGGATGGGTGATGCAACAGGACAATGACTCAACACATGCAAGTCATTCAACAAAAGAATGGCTTCAACAGAACAAAATACTTGAGTGGCCCAGTCAGAGTCCTGACCTCAACCCGATTGAAATGTTGTGGCATGACCTTAAGAGAACGATTCACACCAGACATCCCAACAATATGGAACAATATGGCTATACTGAAGCAGTTTTGTGAAGAGGAGTAGTCCAAAATGATTCCAGATCATTGTGCAGGTCTGATCTGCAACTACAGGAAATGTTTGGTTGACGTTATTGCTGCCAAAGGAGGGTCAACCAGTTATTAAGTCCAAAGGTTTTCATACTTTTTCCACCCTGCACTGAATGTGTTTTTCTATTGGTGTGACTTAGATGAAGATCAGAGCACATGTTATGACCAATTCATGCAAAACTCCACATAATCTCAAAGTGTTCACATACTTTTTTCTTGCAACTGTATATGTATAAAGGTATTTTTAATATAAATAATGCCATTCTGTATTGTGTTGATTGGATGTTTTCTTATGTCCTGCAACCTTGGAATTGACAAAAAAGATTATTTATTTAGTAGCAGTGACTGCAGTTCCATATATAATGGAATGCATTGCAGTGGCAAGGTGATTTATGTTATGACATTCAGTACACATTAAAGTAGCACATTGAAAAATACTTTGAAAACACTTTGACGTGCTTTTTCTTTGATTTCAGTTGAAAAGAAATTAGGAAAATAGCATAGGTGGCAATCTATTTGTATGTAGATAAGACCTTTGAGAGAAAAGTCCCCCACACACGCAACAAGCGGCGGTCCTTTTTGACACTGACCGATGTGCGTGCACGTTCGCGGCCGTCGGCAAAATCGTCCGCCGATCGGGGGTGCCCACATGGGGCGACAGATCCCTGTCACCACAAAGCTCGGTCGGCCAGAGAACGGACATGTGCAATAATCTCTGGCCGATGCCGTTAGTTTCAATGGGTGCCCGCCGATGCTGTGAGCGTCGGAGTGCAGCGTTATGATTCTTTGCTCCAGTTGTGGCACTCCAGTTGTGGATAACAAATGTTGGCAACGATCAGATGTAACCATACCAAATATCTAGAGTATGTAGAAATGCTAGTATTGGTCATAGAGAAAATTATTTTAATATACTATATATAATATATATCCATATATTTTTAATGTGTTGCTAAATCAGCATTGCAATTGAAATAAATGCAGAAAATGCAAAAGTCATGTGCAAGGTTTTCTCTACCTCTATGATTTTTATTTTACTGTGGTCAGTTTAGAAACATCAGTAAACCTTCAGAAAAACCATGGTAGCCCTTCTGTTTTCTTTCGACATAAACATTTTGTAGCTGCTGGCAATATAAGAAAAGCATCAGATATCATCAGATCTTCAGATTAGACTGCAGAGTAGACATATTTCTGATAGAAAAGAGGTCACATAACCATTAACAAATTTTATTGCTTACTGAATCATAGTTTAGAAGGCAGTGAGATCAACATTCAGTAATGCTGCTTAAACTTGGAACATGAAAATAGTAATCTACAATGTCAGAAAATAAATACAGTATGTGTGAAGACGTGCAATGAATCATATTAAAAAAGTCTTATCTTGAATATTTGCAAAAATAGGCTGTCTTCAAGTACAGAACTTCAAAGATATTTTATAGTGTTGCAGGAAAATGCCTGTAGTTGCTTCATATCAATTTAATCAAACAAAATGTATACAATAAAGTAATTATTCAGTATAATAAATGTAAATTTTGTTCAATGGTAACTGCAGAATTTATTGTTTTAGCAATACAAAGGATTTCAGCAATATAGATAAAAGTATTGATCTGTATAAATCTGACAAAACTCTACTTTGCCAAATTAAAATGTGTTCACATAAAGTGATGCCCCTGGGTTTACAAAGGGGACAATACTGTCACAGATCTCCACAGGGCAAGGGGATCTGTGTCTGCAGCTTCTGCATTGCCTGCATCTAGCTCCTAATACCTTCCTTCCCTCAGAGGGTTAACTCTCCTGCAGCCGAGCTCCCTCGGCTGGACACCTGTGATGCTCCTTACCTTGTCAGCTGCTCCTCCCTCCTGCACTATTTAAGAGAGTCTCAGGCACCAGGAAGGTGCCTGTACAATAGGTCTCATGTGTTTATCTTCAGCCTCCTTGCTTGTTGACTTCCTGGTTCTAGACTCTCTGCTTTACCAACAGATTCTTCCTACCTCTCGATCCTCTGCACTTCGTTCCAGTACCTCCACTTCCTGGCTCCAGACCCTGGGCTCGTCCCATGGATTCCGCTTATCTCTACACTACTGGCACTACATTTTGCTATATCCTCAGCTGCCAACTTGCATGGGTGCATCCGTGCATCCAGGAACCGCAACCTCGGGTTTGTCTGCAGCACAGCCTATTAGTAGTGATGGCGTGAACCCGGAATTTGATGTTCGCGAACGGTGAACGCGAACCTCCGCAAATGTCCACGAACCCGGCGAACCTGGCGAACCCAATAGAGTTCAATGGGCAGGCGAACATTAAAAAACAAAGGGACCCTTTCTGGCCACAATAGTGTTGGAAAAGTTATTTCAAGGGGACTAACACCTGGACAATGACATGACAGAGGGGGATCCATGGCAAAAGTCCCAAGAATTTTTTTTTTCATGCAATAAATCCGCACAAAGGATTTCTACAATGATAGTCAATGGGATTTGAACATAAGAGGGGACCTGGAGAGCACTAAACAACATGGTTGGTAAATGCCTGTGTGAATTCCAACTGAAACAACCTGTGAAGATCTGCTTTCCATGTTGCCTACAGCTTAAAAGGTGAATTTTAATTTTATGGAGGACACTGGTGGAGATCACACTGAACACTGCCCTAGCTAATGGTTCCTTATAGCAGCAGCAGCAGCTCTCTTTCCTAACTCTCTACTTCTTCAGCAGAAGAAAGACAATAAACCATGAGTAAAAGAAATGTTTGTATAATCATTCTATGAAAAAATGGTTAAGAATTCATACATTTCTCGTAGGGTATGTTATTTTATGAGCACAACTGCGTATATACAGCCCTACCATCTGTCAGCACTGTGTGGCCAAATCTGCTTGCCATGGCACACTCCATGTAACACAGTCTTGTTCTCTTTGGAGTGCCTGGGGATTTGTTCTTTTACTGATAACAAAATGCCAATGCATGAATGGAGAAAAATAAATTTACTTTTTGTGAGGCCTTTATTCCCCACAATAAACTACACAGTATTTAACAGTAGATACTGTATATCATTTGTTCAAAAAGGCAAATTTTTCCTTTTATAGAGTCTTGTGTTTTCCAAAACACCTGTATGCGTAGTCCAGAACTTCTTGTTACAATACAAATGCAACAGTACAAAAGTGATAAAATGAATGTGGAAACAATGCTTAAACGATTGTTAATACAGCTCTTTACAAAACTGTAAACCTGCCTTGCACATTTTAATATTTTTTAATGAAAGAATTGAAACAAACATGGTTTATGAACTTTTTGTTCTTTAATGAGCACTTAGTAAACATTTCTCCCAGCAAACTTTATCAAATTATATTTTGCTTAGAAGTAATAAAGAGCAAATTGAGGGCATGATGCAATATTTGTTGATTTTTTAAGAAGGAACTGTAGACTGTATTACCTGTACAAATGTCTGCATAGGTTTATTAACTGCCACATTATATTAAATTATCCACATCTACAAATCTAACCAAGTAAAAACAAAGTTATTGGTTATTCTGTCAATTTCGCCACATGCTAGATATTCATTTTCACAGCCCATTGTGCATTATAAAAGACAATAAGAAACAAATCATTGGAATACCCACTACTCACTAATCACATTTTAATGTAGGAACATCATGACAAAAATAAAAAAGTGTTTTTTTTCCAAGTCAAAAGAATTCTAACAAACTTGTTATAACAAACAGTGGAATATGCTGTGCGTCACTTGTCCCACTTTGGGAACGGTGGCCAGGCTACACTTTATACAGGGAAATCTTTATCCTGTGCATAACCTCCCACCTCTATATGATCAGCTACTGATCTCTAGTTGGCAAGTTAGGTGTAGCAAGTTTCTCCATAAAAATGTAAGCAGCAAATTGGAGCAGATATGAAGTGATGAAGGGAATGCCAGCATTAAGCTTAGTCTCCATATGGCATTATGATTTGTTTTTGACATGCTAAACATTGCGTTTGTTTATGTGGCATTAACATGTCCATTGTGGAAAAACTCATAAAAAATCTATTCTAAAGAAATCAACACATTTTTACCTGACAAATGTTTATTCAAGGGAAGGGTCTATATACATGTCAACATGGTTTTCTGCATTGAAATTGACACAATGTGACGCTGATACACCTGTGTGAATGTCGAATTCTGGAATTTTAAGACAATGGAGACTAGGCATTAAGCAGGTAAAACATCGCAATGGTTTTGTATTATAAGGGGGTGCTTGAAATGTATTTTTGAATATTTTTTATCACCCTGATCTTTAGTACCCTCCACAGATTGTCAATTGGCTGGGCAACTCCAAAACTTTAGTGTTGTTGTCTGCTTACCATTTCTTCCCCACTTTTGCTGTGTGTTTTGAGTCATTGTCATGCTGAAATGTCCACTGGTGCCCAAGGCCAAGTTTCTCTGCAGACTGCCTGATGTTGTTGTTGAGAATCCTCATGTATTTCTCTTTTTTCATGGTGCCATTTACTGTGATAAGGTTTACTGGTCCATGGGCTGAAAAACACTCCCAAAGCATCAAGTTCACATCATGTTTGACAGTGGAGATGTCTTCTTTGGGTTGCTAGGCTTCTCCTTTTTTATGCCAAATGAAGGAAACATCATTGTGACCAAACAATACATTTTTTGTTTCATCTGACCAAAACACAGAAGACCAGAATTCTTCTTCTTTGTCCAGATGAGCATTTGCAAAGGCCAATTGAGCTTTTATGTGCCTTATGTGGAGAAGTGGCGTCCTCCTTGGTCTGAATCCGTGGAATCCAGCAGTGTGCAGTGTCTGTCGGATTCTCTGCCTTAGGACATTGCCACCAGCAAAGCCCAGATTCACCAGGATGGACTTGGTGATGATTCTTGGATTCTTTTTCACCTCTCTCACTATCCTGGCCAGCACAGGTGTCACTTTTGACTTCCGACTAGTCCTCTGAGATTTTCCACAGTACTCTTCAATGTAGCTACTGTTACTTGAAAATATTTAGACTTTCCTGTCCTATTGATATCTGAATAACACCTTTTAACATTCATTGGATTAGTATGAGGTATAGGAGGTGTGCCTTAATCCTAAGGATTGTTACCTGGATGCTTATTGGAGGATCTTAGATTACGTTGATGACCCAGTTAATTATAATAAAAGAACAGGGGATCCCGGAATAGGCAGCCTAATCACCACATCCAAATATAAGTATAATCATGCACATTTTGTGGGGGAACTAGCCCAAGTAGGGTGGCCAACCCCTATGGAGTTTTAAGGTGAAAAAAAGCAGATGGAGTTCCAGTTAAAAGAATGAGGTTTACAGGTTTAATCAAAATATTATATTGACACATGCATATAGGTAACAAGCGTTTACAATAAAAGTATTACAACCATGTCTTGATAATTAGTCTGTTGAACAAAAGATTGAAACCAATTCCCTATGCATACCCATATCTCCACAAAGGGGTTCTTTTAGTTAGTCACCACCAGGTTTAGTCCAAAGATAAAAGAAACACCTAAAGTTTGCTTCCAATATCTTCCCAACGCATTTAGTCCAATTTGCATGATGAACCAACCCCGATGATTATAATATGTTGCATTAACCAGCCCATTTGGCTTCATGCTGTCGTGCTTGGTGATTCCACTATTGTACATACACACTTATTGATATCTAAGCTGTGAGGACCCCTTTAGGTGTTACTATCTCCTGAGTTACTATATCCTGAGAATATTAATGGCCTACTTTTTCCCAATAGCAAATGCTAATGTATTTCTTTCTGCTATTTTTCGGGAAAACACAGTTGTTAACACCATTTATTCCGAAACGGGGCCTTTGTTTAAGCCTTGTCTTCTGTAGATTTGAATAGAACACCTAGATTCCCAACATCACAATGGGGCCATAAATGTCTCTGGGAGATAAGGTAGGTATCTTAGGTCACTTCTTAGGTATGATACTCTAATCTACTCCACAGTCTTCAGCCAAACCCCTGTTTTAACTGGAGACACTATGTGTCTGTGAGACTTTAGTTGCCTCCATGGCTCCATGCACATGAGCTTTTAGAGATGAGGCCATACCACCAGGGAGGTTAATGGATAAATTATTATATTTGATTCTATTGGAGGACCTATGGAGGATATGCAGGGTCCTGTTATTGGACTTTTATATGTGACTACAGATAAATGATTTCAATAATAGACTGATGATATGTCATTTTTGGTCTAGTATAAAACGTGTTAAATTTAAAGTGTGCCAAAAAAAAAAAAATAATAATAATTTTAAGCGTGCCAAAGGGGGTGAGTGCAGAGACTTAAGCAACACTACTGAAAGTCCGATGAAATGGGAGATCCTCATATCTTGATGTTTTCCCTTACTCTTGTAAAACTGAGAGGCATAAACAATGTTTCTTTATAGTCAAATCAACTTTCAATGTACTATTGCTGGTCCCAGTTTACAAAATGTTATATTGTTCTGTACACAAATATATAGATAACCACCTCTATCAGAGGCCAACATCCCAAAACAAAACTCAAAAGGTTTAAAGTACACAGGGATGTTCCTCTATATACTAAAAAATTTCTCCAAAACACAGAGACTTTGGGACTTTCAAAAGGCAGATCGACAATGTTAAATTCTCATTACATGTATTATTACATGTAGTATATAGTAAAAAAAACAACACTGTAAAAAAAAAAAAAAAAGCAAAAAGCACATTCCATCCATTTGTAGACACCATTTACAGATACACAGTGTAGAGTAAATACATTTGTAACAGCATCAATTTGTGGGTAAACATGTTTTCCAACACGTTTCGCATAGTTGCTTATTCACGTGACACTCTTCCCTATGGGACGCTCTACCCTGTAAATTCAAGTACATAGAGAAACTCCCTTATATACTTTTAATATTCTTCTGTAGTAATGTAACTTTTGGATTTGTATTGTATGTCGTAGTGTTGAGCTTGAATATTCAAGTTTCGAATGTTTTTTTCGTGAATAACGGCAATTCAAGAATTTGTGAACATCTCAAAAGTGTTCATGATTTTGATTATTCAACTTAAAGAAAAAAAAACGACCCCTCGCGTATGTCCATGCATCGCGATAATAATAACCGCAACGCAAAATGTAGACTATTAAAAAGATGAAAAGTTTTTGATAAACACTAACATTAAAGACATTTTTTTTTCTAGATGCATAAGCACTTTGTTGTCATAAATATATCTGTCTAACGCCTAAATGCTACAGATACACAATAGCTATTCAGAAAATAATTCCTTCATTTATACATGTAGCGGATTTCAATATATCTCAATCTAAATGCTAATATATTTTCTCATATCATTTTGTATGTGTAGAGTCATAGAGATTCTATGGGCATACAGGTTTCAAGGACACTTTGATAGAGGTTTAAAATATTTATGATCCTGATTGTTGTCTATACTTATACATTTAGAAAACATATACTAATGTGCACAGCCTAACTATATTTTTTTTATTTTATAACAGTTGGACTTTTTAAGTTTTACTTCAGCTGAGTTTGAAAATGTAACATTAGCAAATGAATAATAACTAGTGATGGCTCCAACCCGGAATTTAATGTTCGCGAGCGGCGAACGCGAACTCCCGTAAAAGTTTGTGAACCCGGCAAACCCGCGAACCCGCCATTGACTTCAATGGGAGGCGAATTTTAAAAAACAAAGGGACCCCTTTCTGGCCACAATAGTGTTGGGAAAGTTGTTTCAAGGGGTCAAACACCTGGACAATGACATGACAAAGGGGAATCCATGGCAAAACTCCCTAGAAAAATATTTTTCACACTATAAATCCGCACCAAAGATTTCTGCAATGATAGTCAATGGGAAAATAAAGTGCAATGAGTGATTACCCTTAGACCGTGTTTGATTGGACCTATCTCCTTTGTATGACCCCTGCCACAAACCTGGACTTTGCATATGTCACTGTTTCTGAACTCACTCCCTAGAGGGGGTCTTGGAGGATTTCACTGGTCTCAGTTCTCAGGTGAGGTACCTTGTGCATTAAGTCCTGGGGGCAACCGTAGTTGGGTATCCCAAAAAAAATACAGTATTCATACGACAAATTATTCAACTGATCGCTTTTGGTCTGATCACTAGACGCAATTTTCCCGGCCTTTCTCATCTGGCGTGTGCAACATGGCCAACAACTCATTGAGAAGGTGATCGTTCATTGTGATACGCAAGCCCCTTCAACACGCAAGGTGGTAGGCGAATCACGAAGGGGGAGTGGCACATGTATGTGCCTTTTTTAATCAGCCACAGCCAGAGGGCCAGAAAAAATTTGTCATTCTACAATTGACATAAAACTATGTATGGTAGCAGCACGTTGTAGCAGCGGCCAGAAAATTGATGTTTTCCCAGGCAGAATGGAAGAGAAAACATTTCGGCTGGAACCCTATGTTGGTGGCGGAGGATTCATTCAGTCATCAGTATGCAGCGGGGGGACCATTTTTAGGCCCAAGGGATGTAATCAGGCCTTTGCTAGGCAAAAGGATGCCCCACTGTCAGTCCCTTCTGATCCATGCCTCGATCATATTCAGGAAGGTGAGGTGATCCAACCTGTTTTTGACCGAGGCGACTTCGCTTATCGGTCACTATGCCGCCTGTAGCCACTGAAGTCCTTATGACGGACACTAGCACGCAGGCCAGGACAGAAGTTCAAGAGCAAACCTGGGATAGCTCATGGCCACAGGTCAGTCTGCCACACCCAGTAGTCAAGGGGTTCATCGATTCTAGCGTGTCCAATATCTGCAGTTTAAGGCAGGTTATCCTGCGACGGTCGGCTAGTCGTTCTCTCAGGGTGGCTCCCGAAGGGAGTGGCAATGCGGTAGGACTAAAAAGCTCCGCATGTCCTCCAGCAACCGCACGTGGAAGCGTCCTGTCTGCCGGGGCGGTCGTCGGGGAGCAGGAGGATTAGTGTCACCTTTCCCCTAGTGAGTTTCAACGTTGTGCTTGGACATCACCCCTAAAAGCGCGGTCTGTAGAGCAGATGTTGTAGCCTAGCTCTTCAACTGCTGCATCCTCTCAGACCTGCGGGAAGCCGGGTAACATTTTCCAATCTTTCTGATTGTAGCGGGCGTCCTGTAGTGTGGCCAACCAGTAAGATCGTTCTCCTTCATCCTTTTAATCCGACGGGTCCATAACAGGCACGACAGCCTGAAAACCCATTCGCACAAGGATGGATGCCGAGCATACTAAAATAGAGTTCCTCCTCCTCACTGATCTCATTGAGGGTCTGTTCTCCCCCCAGCCACGTACAACAACATGGGTCCAATAGGTGACCACAAGGAAGCCACCGTGCGGATGCCTGGCTGAGGTTGGTCTTCCTCCTCCTGGAAAGCCACCTTCCTCCTCTGACTCCTCAGCTCCTCTCCAGCGTTGCGCCGGTCCGGCAAGCGAGGATGCTAAGGGCTGGTTTGGTTGTGATGGTGACATAAACTCTTCATCTTCACGACATCACAGCCTGATCCAGCAATGTCAGCAGGGCACGTCCAGGAAAAGGAAAATGGATGAAGGTCGGTCGCTGATTGTGCCTTCGATGGACTGACAAGGTTGTCACCTCTTTCAACGGACGCCATGAGCCTACGGCCATTGCCGCATGAGCGTACAGTAGATGGGCTCCGCCAGAGGGCTGTCCTAGCACCCTGGTGATACAGATGCTCATTGAACAGCTTTCTCTTGTGGAGCAGGCGGTCTCAAACATGTGGAGTGTGAATTCCACGCGTCGGACTGTCAAATCAAGCGGCCTCAATGGAATGTTCTTTAGCCATGAATTCTTGAAAACTTCGCCATAGCCGTGTAGGTACGCCTGAAATGGGCACACACCATTCCTAGGCTGCTGAGGACGTCCTGTAAGCCTGGGTCGGGCCACAAAGGTTGCACCAATCAAGATTTAAAACATGTGCCATGCACGGCACATGTGACAAAACTGCCACCAAATTCAATGCCGCCAACAGATGCTTCCGTTGTCACACACCACTTTGCCAATTCCGCAGTTGGTGCAGGGTCGCCACTGAGCACCTGTCCATTAAGGGCGGACAGGAGTTGCTGGTCGGTGTGTGGCTCTCTGCTCGCAAGTCAAGCCCCAAGACAGCGTGACACTGTCGTATCGGGAAGGTGGAATTAGCCCGGGGAGCGGCAGGGATGAGATTATGCTGGAGCCAGACGCATAAGAGAAGAGGAGTCAAGCAGAGGAGGATGGAGTAGGAGGAGTAGAAGAAGGTGGCAGCAGGGGCCTGCAGAAGTCTGGCGGGATCATCAACTATGGCTGCAGAGCCACGCATTCCAGACTGGGCAGCTGGTTCAGCAGGTTTAACCAAATGCGCAGTGTACGTGATGTACCTGCCCTGACCGGAGGTTGGCAGACCAATTATCACTGGTCAGTGGACCCTTGCCCCCAACACGTATGCCAGAGATTGCAATTACTTCTTTGTCCACAAGGGAATAAAGATGGGCATTGCCGTTTGTGAAAAAAAAAATGTAGGCCGCGGTACCTTCCATGCGGTTGTCCCCAATAGCCAACAAAATTTTTTGAAGGCCTCAGAATCCACCAGTGGTATGGTAAAAGCTGGCGGGCTAAGAGACTCCGTCAAGCCAGCTGTCAGACGCAGGGCAAGGGGGTGACTTGTCAATTGTTTTTTTACGCTCAACATATCCTTCACTGACACCTGACCGTGGCCAAAGAGCTGGACTGACCTAAAAGCGAGCGGCGAAGTGGGCTGGTGGTATCGAGATTGCGGGGGCAAGGAGGGACAGCGTGGTTGCAGTCGGCTGAAGATGCTGGGACAGGAGGAGGGGTGGATTCGAGTGGTTTGTCCTGCTGTAGCATGTGGTGTCCCAAGGCATTTGTGATGCGAGATCAGGCCTTCTCCAGCAGTTGTACCGAGGTGGGTTTTGGACTTCCACGGCTCAGTATTCTTATTTGCACACGTTGCCAAATGGCATCGCTGCTGATCAGCGGGCAGACACCACCAAAAATGCACCATGCTGAGCTTGGCACTATGAGGCAATTTATGTGGTAGCAACAGCATGGGTTGATTGGCGTGCTGTTCTGGCTGATCCCAAGGTGCCGATACATGATGCCTGAATGGCCATAGCTCTTGCGATGACCATGCCCTCTGCCTTACAACTCTTCTCTCTGTTCTCATCTGAACTTTCCCCTGTTCTTCCCTCTTGGTTTGGGCACCCACGTGAAATCCACGGACACATCGTCTTCATCGTCAACCGCTTCACTTGTATCTGCACACAGCAAGGAAGCAGCAGCGGGTACAACATCACGTCATCACACCGCCCCCCTGTGTGTAATGATATCCTGTCAGAGGCATGTCCATGTGTTGCCTCAGGTTAGCCCTGGGGGGAGTCCGTCGGGATCCCCGGTCGTTAGTGGGGTCCCCGCGGCGCAGGGCCTCTCCCCCCCCCCCCCAGGGTGAGGCATCCTGCGGGAGTGGGGGGTTACCCCGGTCCGGTGATGGCTCTGACACGAGCCAGCGTGCAGAGCGATGGCCGCCGGCCGATTGGGCCATCTGCGCATGCGCGAGTGGAGTTGCTACGCGGGCACATACACCCCTCCGCTCTGCAGTCATTTCCTGTAGAGGGGGAGGGGTGGGTAATCAGAATAGTATAAAGCCTGGGTCATCAATGGAAAGAGTGCTGTTGATTACAGTTCAGTTGTTGTTATAGTGCTTATGCGATTCCTTATCCCCTATTCTGAAAGAACCCGGTGTACGAACACTTGGCTTGCCTTCTCGTTGACCCGGAATCTGGAATCCCGACCATAGCACTGTTAAGGACTACTCTTTGATTGCCGCTGCCCTGCCCTCTGCTGTCCCGACTTCGTTGACCTCTCCAGCCCTCGTGACCTCGGACTCCGTATTGACCATCTTGTACTAATTACTTACGCGTGGGTAGTCTCACCCGTACCTCCGTCACACATAGGGGGCTCGCGGATAGAGGGAGACCGTCTGGCATGCCGCAGAAAGGACCACCGTGCACCCTCTGGGACATAGCCCATCTCTCCCATTATTTTTTTTTTGGGGGGGCCTCTGGTTGAAACCAGGCTCTACGGAAAAAAGACTCTCCTCTGTAGTGGTTGCAACTGTCATTCCCGTGGGGCGTAACAACATCCACAGCCCACCAGACTACCCCGGAGTGACCGAGAGTGACCCTACTATGTAAACAGGGAAGAACTCCGCGTCTCCATGGTGTCTATCCAACAGACTATTAAACCTTAGATAGACCAAAACCCAAGCTGCGGACGCCTGAGGATTCAAGCTTTTCACGTTCCAAAAGGACTAACGATGTCCATGGCCGGACAAAATTCTCAGGGGCCCTGAGAATTTACGGTACATTTTAAAACGCTGCGAGCTCCATTTTTCTCTTTGCCACAACACTTACCCAACGGAAAAATACCGGGTAGGAACTATTATTAGCTGCTGCCAAGGTGAAGCCAAACCTGGGCGTTCCAACTCATGGAACATGAGATCCATTGCCTGAGTTCCGTGACAACCTTTTTCCAGAAGTAGGAGAGCTATCCGCTGACCATTGCCAGGAGTGAAAAACTTGAAACAAAGGTTGAATACCATCAAACAGGGAAAACGACCAGTGAGGAATATATCGGGAATTCCGCCCGTACCACAGTGACAACCGCTGGAATGAGCCAGCCACTCAAATCCACTTTAAGCAAGCCTTTCCGATACCTGAAGGGACGAGTTAGCCAGGGGGGGAGTGCCAGTAATTTGAGAACATCATGGTCCTGGTGACCAAAACTTGACCGCCGGCTAAGAGACCGAAGGACGCAGATGTCAAGCCTACTCATCGCCAAAAACAACCCAGGAAAGGTCAGGGAGTTCCAACACGGTGTTCTCCCGGAACTTCAAACGCCTAGCCCCATCGTTTTATGCTCCCGTGACCCATTGATGTTCCTCCCCCAGAACCGATGCAGTAGGTCATGACAAGACCAGCCTCCAACGGAGGAGGAAGCGAGGAGATATACCGAGAACCTATGCATTCTACTGTGGTAACCCTGGGCATTTCCTTAGGTCATGCCCTGTGAAACCCACAGGTAACTTAAACCTTCTCCAGCGACCCCACCCAACCAGTATCAAAACCCCAAGATACTCACATTCCATCTATCTGGATGCAGGGGCATGGAAAACGTCATAAGATAACGGCCTCATTGACTCGGGTGCTGCACTGCTTGATGGAAAAAACAGTGGCCACATCCCTTCAGTTGCCTGTGTCCTCTCAGCACCCCCTTATCCCTCAACATTGGACGACGGATCATGTTACCAGTCAGGACCTGTGCTAATGGAGACTGTACCTATTTTATCAACTAAAAACGGTCACTCTGAGTATTCTGAGTTTTGCCTTATCCAGTCCCCTTTGTGCCCTTAATCCTCGCGTCTACCATGCTACAAGATCCACAACCCACAGATCAATTGGTCCCACGTGTGAGTATGTTTTCCCTCCTCATATTGCCGTTCGTCATGCTTCATCTTTTGGGCCCTCACACGACCCCGGTCATCGAGGAATAGGGACATGCCACCCCCCCCCACACCAGTTTTTTACCATGATTTTCTGGATGTCTTTGATACTAAAGCGGGTGGAAACAAATTCCTCACCATCGTTCATAGACTGTGCGATTGACCTCCTCCACCAGGGCCAGAGATCCTGTTTGGACGTACCTACCCTCGTCAGGTCCAGAACAGGCGACCCTAAAGGAAGTACCTAGAAAACCAACCTCAAAAAAGGGTTCAGCGTCGCGTCAACATCTCTGCAGGGGCCGGTTTTCTTGTCATAAATAAGACACGTCCATTACGCTCAATCGTGGATATAGGGAATTGAACAAGTCACGATCAAAATAGTATCCTCTGCCCTGATGCGGCTGTTATGAGAAACTATCCCAAGCCAAGGTGTACACACGACTTGATCTGTATGGGGCGTACAATCATGATCCAGATTCAGCCCAGCGAGAGATGGAAAAGGCATTCAGGACCACTTAGGTCAATTCGAATTACCTCGTTCATGCCATTCGGGCTCTCAATGCCCCCGCGGTTTCCCGGCCTTTATTAAAGATGTTTTCAGGGACATCCGGGATCAATTTGTCATTGTCTACCTGGATGATAACCTGATCTTCTAACCTGACCTTGACCCCACACCGCAGCCATGTACGGGTTAGTGTGGAAGACTGAGACGGAACTCTTCTATTTGCAAAACTGTCTAAATGTGAGTGGGAGAAGACGACGACGAGGTTCTGGGGTCTCATCCTCGGTCCAGAAGGGGTTTCCATGGACCCCCAAAAGGCACGGCTGTGACAGACTGGCCTACCCCTCCTCTACCCCAAAGGCTGTCAAGAGGTTCCTAGGAGTTGCCAACTTCTATCGTCGATTTATAAAGGACCTTCTCAAAGGCTGTTATCCCCCTACCCTCATTAATACGAGCCCAAGGCCACCCTTCAAATGTCTCCGTATCCCGAACGCCTTGACCACTTAAAAACGTTTCACCACGGCCCCTATTCTAAAACAACCCCCCCCCCGACCCTGCTCTACCCGTTGTTCTAGAAGTGGAGCATCAAGGTGCACTAGGGGCCATCCTCGCTCAGAGATCTGGACCGAAAAATCTTCTTCATCCGTCTCCTACTTTTCCAGGAAGTTGCTCTTGGCAAGAAACGGCACAGACGTAGGAGATAGGGAATTCAGCAATAAAGGCCGCATTGAAGATGGAGCCATTGAGTAGAAGGTGCAAGAACAATCCCTCACAGTGTTCACAGGACCACAAAAACCTAGAATACCTCCGCAAGGCACAATGATTGAATCCTAGCAGGCCCGCTGGCCTTGTTTTTTCTCTCTCCCGGTTTAGTTCACTGTCACGTACAGGCACACCCCGGTTCCAGAATGGGAAAGCGGATCCCTCTCACGAATATCCCCGAGGCCCACCGCAGTAACAGGGCGCCCCCCATCCTTGGCCCCTAATGTCTTTCATCCGTGTTTACCTTAACTTCTCACTCAAATCCCTGCAGGTACCTGAATCGACTCCTCCTCCTGCGGAGACCATTCCGCTCGGGATCCCCTCATTTTGGAAAGGCATAGTCTCTTCGTACCTGAGGACTACAGACAGACCTGTCCTTGCTCCTGCCACTCTCTCCACGATTTCCCCTCTGGCGGTGCACTTCGTGTTTTGAAAAGACCAAAGCCTACTCTACTGCTCCGTCCTTCTTGGCCCTGGGCTTGTTGGAATGGATTGCAAGGCATACATCATCGATACCCCTGTTCGGTATGTAGCAGATCAAAGACCCCCCCTAACTCTCCCTTTTACTGTCTTCTTCACCTCTACCAATCCCCACGCTCCTGGCGCTTAGCCCTAGACTTCATTCCAGATCTTCCGGCTTCAATGGCTTATCAGTTATTATGGTGGTCTTGATCGCCTGTCCACGATGGCACCATTTTTTTATCCCCTTCAAAGGCTTCCTTTCATCTCCGCATCGTCCACCGCTTAGGCCCTGGTACGTTGAGTTGTTTCGGCTCCGTGTGCCCTCTACTATTCTTTCTGACGGTTCCCGTCCAATTTTACTTCGAACTTCTGGATGAGAATTCTGCAGGCTTTGAAAATCACGCCCCACCTCACATCTGGGTACCATCCGCAACCAACGGACATGGAGCGTACCAACCAACTCTTAGCCGTACCTGAGATGTTACATCTCCAATCCCAGGAAACTGGTTACTTCTCCTTTTCCTCCTACCTCGATGGCAGTGTCGCATTCACCATGCCGCTTGAGTTACTCTCCTAAGTTTATTCCTTTCTTTGCCAATTATGGGTATCCTTCACCCGGCGTGCGCGCCGTCCCTGCCCTTCCTCCTCCTCTCCCTGTCCCTGCGCCCTCGTCGCGCCCTTTGCTGGCCGACCAATCTGTGGCCTCGGAGGGTCCCTGGGGCCTCTCGTGAGGAATGAGGTCCAGGCTGATAGGTGGCCGTCGACCTTTTCCCCCTCTCGGGTTGGGGGACGGGTCTCTGGCTCCTCCACGACTACTTGAGTTGAGTGTCCTTCGTCCTTCGCGTTTAAACTAGGTCTCGCTTTTTCTCTTTTCTTCGGTCCGTTTTGTAGTAGAGGCCCTGGTTTGGTTGCCTCCTTCTCCCTGTTCATGGCGGATCCATGCCCGTGTTTCATGTTTTCTATGTTGAAGACCCTGGTTGCCCGTGGTTTCCGTCCCTGTCCCCTCCCGTGCCCCTGGTCCCTCCTCCCCCGGACGTTGGTTTGGTCGGTGTTATGAATTTGTTTTCGTGATGTTTTGCTCCTCGTTGGTTTCCGCGGCCGGCTTCGCATACTGGTTTTGTCGGGAGGGGTTACCTCTTGAGGATTCTTCTTGGAGCCCGTCCGCTGTCTTTCCGCTCGTGGATTTGGTGTCCGCATTTCATGCGCGGCATCCCTTGAAGCCCGGTCCTGCCCGGGCCGGTCCGCGCCCCCGCCCTTAGGTGGGGCCTTTCACCTCCCGGTTAGCCCCCTGGGGGAGTGCGGCTCGCCGTTCTGGATCCCCGCGTCTGGTTAATGGGGTCCCCGGTCAGCGCGCCTCTCCCCCGTTTGCATGCTTACCTGTGGATTTGGGGGTTTACCCACACCCAGGGGGTGGTACCCCGGTTCCTTGATGGCTCTTGCATGCAGCCCGCGTGCCGAGTGCATGTGCCTGCCGCCCATTGGCGCATCTTCTCATTCACTACCTTATTTTTCCCTACCTACCGGCCCGTGCCCATGCTTCGCACAAATTAACTGGACTCACCCTCCTCTCTGCAGTCATTTCCTGTAGCGGGGAGGGGTGGTTAATCATACTTATTTCAAAGCCCTGGTCTTCATGAAGAGTGCTGTTGATTACTTCAGTTGTTTGTTATAGTGCTTTTATCGATTCCTTTCCCTCTTCTGACCGACTCCCCTTGTACCGACCTTGCTTGCCTTCTCGTTGTACCCGTAATCTGGAATCCCTGACCTGCACTGTTACTGGACTACTCTCTTGATTGTCCGCCTTGCCCCTGACCCCTCTGCTTTCCCGACTTCATTGACCTCTCCAGCCCTCGTGACCTCGGACCTCCGTTTGACCATCTCTGTACTAATTCTACTTCTCTTCCGCAGTGGGTAGTCTCACCCTACCTCCGTCACACATGGGTGCTTGTCGATATAGGGATACCTTCTCCCGCCTTTCCGCAGAAAGACCACCGTGCCCCCCCTCCCTCCTGGACATCGGCCCTCTCCCTTAGGGGCTGGCTCTGGGTTGCAAACCCCAGCTCTTACTGACAAAGCCTCCTCCCTCTTCGTTGGTTGCAACTGTCATTACCCCTGTGGAGGCGTTACACCCATGTTCATCTACATCTCTTGCAACTATGATTGAGCATCACTGATCTCCCTCCTCTCAAAAGGGTTTGAGAACACTCCTCTGTGGTGTTCAAAATTGTAGCGGCTTTGGTGCTAGTATTGGCTGGCGGCAGGTGTTGGCAACTTGAAGGTGTCAGCAGCCGAGCATTCTAGGTGGTGTGGTCCGGGTCGAGTGTGGATGTGGAAGATTGGGTGTTCCTCCTTTAAACCGTCCAACTAACGTCCCCAGCATTTTCTTACGTTGCCGTTTAATGGCCTCTGAACATGGCCATTATTTTCTAGGGCCCAAAGCATTTCTCCCCCACGGCCCACGACCCCACGACCCCTGCGGCGATGTCCTGCCTCTGCCTCTGACTGTCATTTTTTGTTTTTGGCGTCACCAGGCCCTGTGGCATGCAGATACTCTGGTGGCACTGGACAGTATGGACGGATAGCCTTTTGCATTTTTTATTAATTACCCTTCATGGATTAGCGGTGAAAACAATTGCTTTCATTACCCTTTCACCAGATAACTGTGTGCTGGGCACACACACGTTGGCACCAAGGCTTTAATGGACGGAAGCCGTGCACTTTTTTTTAATACCCTTTATGGATAGGGTTGAAAAAAATTTGCTGGTATATTACTCCTCCACCCGATAACTGTGCTTGGGCCCCACACAGTTGCAAAAGGCTTTAATGGCGGAAGCCCTGCACTTTTTCTTAATACCCCTACAATAGGGTAAAAAAATATTGCTTGGTATTACCCTTTTCCACCAATACTGTGGCTGGGCACACACAGTTGGCACAAGGCTTGTAATGGACGGAAAGCTTGCGCTTTTTATTTTTTTTATTACCCTTTATGGATAGGGTGAATAAATTGCTGGTATTACCCTTCCACCGCTATAACTGTGGCTGGGCCACCCACATTGGCAACAAGCTTTCGCCGGTGACAAGCCCTGCACTTTTTTTTATTACCCTTTATGGATAGGTTTGCAAAACAATTGCTTGTATCTCCCCTTCCCCAGATCACTGTGACTGGGCACACCAGTTGCACAAGGCTGTAAGTGTGAAATCACTTGCACTTTTTTATTATACCCTTTTATGGACTAGGTGAAAAAAACTGCTTGTACTACCCTTCCACCATAGATCCAACTGTGACCTGGCACCACTTGCCACACCAGCTGTTTACTGGTGAAAAGCACTGCATAGCCTTCCTAAAATAGTGTGAAAAATTCCCCTTGGGGTTACAAATGCCATCAGACACATTATGGTGGGCACTGGCTTGTCGGCGTCACACACAGTTGGCCCACAAGGCTTCAGTGGGTGAAAGCACTCCCTCCGCATTTCTTACGTTGACGGTAAGTGCCTCGAACACTGGCCATTATTCTAGGGCCAAAGGACATTTCACCACCATGGCCCACGACCACCACGACCCCTGCGGGTTTTATGGTCTGCCTTTCCTCTCCTGCCTTCATTTTTTTTATGTTTTTGTTTACATAGGCCCTGTGGCTCATTAATAACCCCTCCTGCGGTGGGCACTCTGGACGTTGGCACAAGGCTGTAATGGACAGAAGCCGTTGCACTTTTTATTAATACCCTTTTATGGATGGGTGAAAACAATTTGCTTGGTTACCCTTTCCCAGATAACTGTGGCTGGGCACCACACATTTTGCACAATGGCTGTAATGGACTTAAAGCCTTGCACTTTTTATTAATACCCTTTATGGATAGGGTGAAAAAAATGTGCTTGGGTTATTACCCTTCCACCAGATACTGTGGCTGGGCACCACCAGTCTGGCACAAGGCTATAATGACGGAAGCCTGCCACTTTTTCTTTATACCCTTTTGATTTAGGGTGAAAAAAAAATTTCTTGGTCTACTCCCCACCCTTCCACCAGATAACTGTGATCGGGCACACACAGTTGGCCCAAGGCTTATTTTATGGTAAACCTGCCCAATAGCCCTTAAATAGTGTGAAAATCCCCTGGGTTACCAAGTGCCACCAGACCATTTGGGTGGGCACTGGGCATTGTGGCGCCACACCAGTTGGCACAAGGCTGTAGTGGTGAAAGCACTGGAATAGCCTTAAAATAGTGTGAAAAATCCCCTGGGGTTACAAAGTGCCACCCGACAATTATGGGTGGGCACTGGGCTCTGCCTTGGCGCACACACGTTTTGCACAAGGCTGTAATGGTGTTAAACGTGCAATAGCTCCTTAAAATACTGTGAAAAAATCCCCTGGGGTTACAAAATGCCACCCTACAATTTATGGTGGGCATTGTGCGTGTTGGGCGCACACCACAGTTGGCACAAGCTGTAGTGGTGTACGCATGCAATAGCCCTTCAAATACTGTGAAAAAATCCCCTGTGGTTACTAAGTGCCACCTCCACATTATGGGTGGGCATCCTGTGCGTGTGAGCACACACACAGTTGGCACCATACTGTAATGTTGTTAAGCCGTGCATAGCCCTTTAAATACTGTGAAAAATCCCCTGGGTTACAAGTGCCCACCAACCAATTTTATGGTGGGCACTGGGCAGTGTTTGGGCGCCACACCTTGGCACGGCTGTAAGTGGTTCTACAGCAGTGCAAAGCCCCTTTTTTTAAAATACTGCTGCAAAAAATCCCCTTACAGGGTCCACAAAGTGCCACTGAGCACTGGCAGTAGGCACTGTGTGATATGAGGCTTGAAAAATCACTGCCTAATAAGGGCTTTTGGGGTCTTTTCAGGACTGTCCTGACAGCAGATTGAGAATCACTGTAGAGGAGTAGACTGCAGATGACACTGACTAGCTAATATGTCCCTATACAGCAGCAGCAGCTATCTAAGCTAACTCTCTCCTTCAGCAGCAAGATGTGAAATGGCGTCTCTCCTGTGCTGTAGGGGGTGGTCCGTGAGGTGGTGGGTGCTGATTGGCTGTATTGTGCCTGCTGACTGCTCCAGGGTCAAAGTTTGTCCAATAAAAAAAAAATTTGGGGGCGGGTCGAACTCGCCGTATGTTCGCGAACACGTGGCGAACGCGAACAGCCGATGTTCGCCGTGAACAGTTCGCCGGCGAACAGTTCGGTCCATCACTAATAATAACATGAATAAACTCAACAAAGTACCAAGCAGTGTTATTTGAATATAAAAACGTAGAATAAAGCCCTAAAACACATACCGGTTGGTTTGTTTGTTTGTTTGTTTGTTTATTTTTTTGTTTATTCACTTACAAAATTGGGAATGTTCACTTAATAATAAATTGAGCTTATGTGCAGTTTGATCCTAGTTTCTTGTTTTGCTGCTTTTTTTGTGCTTGTCTTTATTTCTGTTCATATGAGCATATAAATGAACATAGCCCAACTATGTTTCTGTTTACGTAATTTTAATATTATATATGATTGGTCTATACTATATGCTTCAATTCCAACTGTTGGACTGCTTTCTTTTGTAAAAGTGCAGTGCATTTGCCTCTGCCTGTTTAAGTGTGAACCTTGAGACTTTTTTCTTTTAGGGGTGCATTTAAAACCCACATATGGGAATATATTTGTAAATCTTAACTACTACTATAGCTGTTTTTTCTGTTTAATTGCTGAACTATGAGTAGCCACTAGAAAGAGTCAAATTATTTTGGCTAACTGAGTTTATTGCAAAGCCCCTAAATTTGCTGGAAATGAGTGTATACATTTTTTGTAATTGTAGTTGTTTGTAGTGTAAATGTAGTGTATAAGTTTAGTTTTAATAAAAATTTTCATTCAATGTGTCCAGCAATTTTGGTGATATCATGCTTAGGGGCTTTGCAGTTAACTCACAACATCATGTTGTCGTTTATTTTTTTGAGCCTTTCTAATAGCCAAAAAGTTATTTTATTTGAACATTTATTTTTAGCTTAACATTTTTTAATTGTTATGTGTTGATGTTTAGCTAGTTGATTTACATTTAATTAATGCATTTGTTAGGATTATAACAAGCTGTTTAATTTCAACACCAAAAGAGTGAAGGTAAGGCTGGAGTTCATCTATGTTTATCTGCTAATGTATATACAGATGTTGAATGCATACCTTGTTATCTTTGAAATACATTTAAAGGTTAAAATCACCCACTGCAGACACCTTGATAAAACTGAGCACCATAAGAATTGGGCTGCACTACCCAAAAATAACTTTTGCGCAATAATATTTTCCTTGAAAATAGGCAGCATAGTCAACCCTATAATGAGCTGCTCAGTATTTTCTATTAGATAAAACACTTATAAATTAAACAATGCATGGTTCAATGAAAGGAAAATTCTTTCCAAATGCATCCATTACCATTTGAATAAAAAAACATAATTCTGTGCAAATGTCAGCATCCCAATAAAAAATGTTTGACAATAAAAAAGGCAGGGGAAATGCAACCTATTGTATTGTATTTGTTCTCCAAACTCTTCACTTGTAATCTCGATAGGGTATGATCCTCTACTCCTCCTGTGTCATAGTCTGTACCTCTATGATAGTTTGTATTGCCTGTCAACCAACATTTAATGTGCAGTGATGTGTAATTTGTTGTACTTTATAAAAAAAAAGTTATTTATAGTAAAAATTTGGTACAAAACATAACACACTGTATTAGAGAAAGCATAATACAAGACAAAAAAAGATTAAATGCTTCCTCTGAACTGTCATGTACACTTAACTTAATTAAAGTTTAACTTGATGTGATGACCTATTTTACTTCCTTTATGGATACCAACATCCAAATGTGCAATTCAAAATTACAAAACAAAATGTGCCAGTGAAAACACCCAGTATGAAAGAAGATTTTAAAGGTATAATTTCATACAAGCTGGTTTATTAAAAATATTGTAGTACATTGTCACATACATTGATTATATAGGGTGAGTATCCATTACAAAGGTTTAGTTTCCCATATTCTTTTGACGTGTTTCGCGGATTCCTGCTTCCTCAGAAGAGTATCATATTTGCTAAACTATAAATCAATGTCACCACAGAGAACATTGTATTCAATTTACATCCAATTCTCTTGTTGAAATATAAAACCAACAGTTACACAAAAACAATAATAAACAATAGAGATGCTCGAATTTTTCGACTTGCTAACTTTCAGAGCTGATTGCAAAGCCCCTGAACATGGTATCATCACCAAACTTGCTCTCTAACACAAATAGTTTTTGAATAAATTAAGTTCAAAATTAAAGTAGAATTTCTGAATTTTCGACATTGAACTTAATTTGTGCAAAAACTATTTGTGTTAGAGACATACTTTTTTCTTTTAAATGTTCCCCCAACCCTTCTCTACATCTCCATAAAGTTTGGTGATGATACCATGTTCAGGGGCTTTGCAATTAACTCAAAGTCGCTGAATATCTGAAAAAAACTTTGATCATCTCTAATAAACAAGTTACAATTTGTATTTTGACATTAATATGTAAATGTAATTTTGATACATACAGTACCTATTCCTTCCTCAAACAGAATTCATATAGCCAACATACCAATAAATAATTTACAAGAAAAAACGTGAGTTATTACCCCCAAAGTGAACTTCAGTTAGGACTAATGGGGAGTTTTAAGGCAACAGATTCACCAGTTTTTTTTTATTTATAAAAAAGCAAGCAGGTTTACAGAAAAGATTGTACTTGAGACAAGTGAGGTTTCTTGCACCACTTCCTAATGCATTTCACAACTTCCGCAGGGGTTCATTGTGTGGCTCATAGGGTATTTCAACATAATAAGACATTATCATACAATTTTTTTATTTATGGTATTAAAAATCTTCCAATCCATTTAGATTGGAATCTAACTCACTGGTGCCTATGCATCAGCTTTACCACCATTACCATAAGGATGAACTGAAAAACGGGGGACTCCGTAACCATACACTACTTAACTCCTATTTCATTGAGTATTTCAACTGATCCATTAAAAAAGGGGTGAATACTGATAATTCATTCAGTTATACACTCTTGTAGTTGTTCTATATTTTACCCATATTAATATAGCCACCCAGTCCATCAATTAATAATTAAATGTAAAGTACAATTTGTTTCTGTAAACTATCAGAATTGAACATGAACTGTTTTAACACAACCTCTTATGCTTGCTTTTTATCAAATTTGAGATATGTGAATTTATTATGTTAGATCATGTTTTAGAAAAAAAAATTAAAAATTGATGAATCTTATACCTTAAATGTCCCCATTAATCTCAAAATAAGGTTCACTTTTGGAGATGATAACTGATGGTCTTTCTTTGAAATTTATTTACTTACTTACTTACTTACGCCCTTCACCCCTTCCGGGGTATGGGCTGCCAAAGGTAGA
>CM070035.1:51362421-51408144 GCA_036250615.1 Ptychadena robeensis | reverse complement strand
AAGCTGTTGGTGAGCTGGCCTCCGTGGATCACTCTGCAGGTTATTCCTTCGTATGAGCTCGTGATCAGGTTGACCACCTTGGCTGGGATGCCATAGTGCCGTAGGAGCTTCCACAGGGTCCCTCGATCCACACTGTCAAAGGCCTTCTCATTGTCGACAAAGTTGATGTACAATGGTGTGTTCCACTCTAGGGACTGTTCGACGCGCAGCGTTGCAATTTGGTCTGTGCATGATCGGTTCTGCCGGAAACCTGCTTGCTCGTCTCGTAGTTTTCGGTCCACGATGCCCTTTATCCGCTCTAGGAGGATCCGGCTGAAGACCTTGCCTGGCACTGACAGGAGTGTGATGCCTCTGTAGTTGTTACAGTTACTGAGATCCCCTTTTTTTGGAAGCTTGACTAGATAACCCTCCTTCCAGTCAGTCGGTATCTCTTCCTCCTCCCAGATCTTCTCAAAAAGGGGATACAGCATCTACACCGATGCTCCCAGGTCTGCTTTCAGGGTTTCTGCTGGTATGTCGTCAGGTCCTGCTGCCTTCCCATTCTTCATCAGAATTATGGGCTTCCTGATCTCTTCCCTTGTCGGCCTGCTGCAGTTAATGGGGAGATCTTCATTGGCTGGGTTGATGTTTGGGGGGTTTGGTGGTACTGGTCTGTTCAGAAGTTCCTCAAAATGTTCAGACCATCTATTCATTTGATGCTCTAGTCCTGAGATGGCTTTTCCCTCCTTGTCTTTGACGGGTCGCTCTGGTCTGTTGTGCTTTTTCGATAGTTTTTTAGCTGTTTGATACAGCTGTTTCATGTTTCCGCTATACACTGCCTGTTCTGCTTCAGCTGCTAGTTCGTCTATGTAGTCATTCTTGTCCTTCCTAATGCTCTTCTTTACTGCTCTATGGGCTTCTGTGTATTTCTCTTGGGCCTTGGCTTTCGATGCCCTAGTCCTGCTGTTGTTGACTGCCGTTTTCTTCTGTTTCCTCTCTTCAATCTTTTCTAAGGTCAGCGCTGTGATCCACTCTTTATGATTATGTTTCTTTGTTCCGGCCACTTCTTGACAGACTGTTAGTAGTGTCTCTTTTACTGCTTGCCAACTGCCCTGCACATTACTTCCTTTCTCATCTCTGTGCAGTTCTTGTAGCACCTCAAACTTGTTCTTCAACTGATGTCCAAACTCTTCCCTAATACCGGAGATCTTTAGACGGCTGACATCATACTTCACTCTACCTTGTGTTGTTTCCTTCCAGTCCCTTTTCTTCAACTTCAGCTGCATGCTGGCTACTACTAGGTGGTGGTCGGAAGCCACATCTGCCCCTCTTCTGACTCTAACGTCCTGAAGAGATCTTCTAAACTTCTTCCCAATGCAGATATGGTCAATCTCGTTCTCTGTCAACCCATCCGGGGATACCCAGGTGCTTTTATGAATCCGCTTGTGAGGAAAGATGCTGCCTCCGATGACCAGGTTGTTCAGCCCGCACAGTTCCGTAAATCTCTCTCCATTATCGTTCAACACTCCCAATCCGTGGATCCCCATGACTTGTTCATATGCTGTGTTGTCAGATCCAATCTTGGCGTTAAAGTCCCCCATAAGGATAATGATGTCTCTGGCTCGAAATGTGTCTATAATTTTCTGCAGTCTGTTGTAGAACTCGTCCTTGTCTTCTTCATCAGAATCGTTGGTCGGGGCGTAACTCTGGATGACATTGAGTTTTATCTTCTTGTGTTTGGTTTTGAAGGATGCTGTGATGGTTCTGGGTCCATGCGCCTCCCATCCAATCAGTGCCCTCTGTGCTTGTTTGGACAACATGAAGCCTACTCCCTGCGTATGGGGTGCGTTGCTCTCTTCATGCCCGGAGTACAGCAACAGCTCTCCTGTCGTCAGTTTTCTTTGTCCTACTTGTGTCCATCTGGTTTCACTGATGCCCAGCATGATCAGGTTGTTCTTTCTCATCTCGGCAGCTACCTGTGCTGTCTTGCCTGCCTCGTACATGGTCCTGACATTCCATGTGCCGATGAGGGTTCTCCTGGTCGAAAGAAGGGTGGTCGGCTTGGTGGCTTCCTTTCGGTTTTCACCATCTAGCGTCATGCATCTTTGAGTTCCGAGAGATCCTTCATCTTCCAGGAAGTTAGTTTCTGTTTCTCTATTTGACGTTTCTGTAGCGGTTGAGGTTTTACAGGGCGGGGTTGCTAGCCCAACGCTCAACCCTCCTCTTTTTTCATCCGGGCTTGGGACCGGCAATGGCAGAGTTTGAAATTTATAGTAATTTTATTATTCCTGCATCTTTCCTGTTGTATAAAGGTGGCCTATTTATATTTGATTTGATAAATGGATCATGGTTTGCCTTTCAGCCTTATCTTTACACACAAGAAAAAATGTCTAGTTTCTATTTGAGTGATAAAATGATAATGAAATGACACAATCCAAATACATTCATTACTCAGATATTTTGTGTTTGCACAATGCATGTTATACAAAAGATTGAAATGTCAGCACCTTCACTGATATGGGAGCTCTATTGATCAATGTTTGCACGGAGGACATAATTCTAATCAACCTATTGCATGAGATACAATTATCAGCAAAATAGAAATTAGGCTTAATGTCATTGGACCAAGCTGCCTCTCACTATAATCTCACCCTTCAATCTGTCCTAAATAAACTTGCCCCCTGCCACCCTCCGCCTATCCCGCCCCACCAACCCCCGTCCCTGGGACGGTAAGCACACTCGCGGCCTACAACAAGACACTCGCAGGGCAGAGCGCAAATGGAGAAAGTCTGGCCAGAACAGCGAGACTTTCTTAGCTACAAAGCCAAACTTCAGCAATTCAAATGCTGAGCTTACTGTGCCAAACAAACGTACTTCTCCTCCCATCATATCCTCACAAGCATCCAACCCTCACTGCACTTCTCACAACTTCAAACTCTCTGCTCAAATCCTACACCTCCTCTCCACTGCCACCTTCTCTGCCCAAGACTGGGCACATACTTCCAAGACAAAAATTGAAGCCATCCGAATCGATATTTCTTCCAACCGCACACCCCTCTCTCTTCAATCCATCATACTGTAACTTTACCCTCACCCCCATTCTCCAATCCCATCCTCCTGTAAATCTTCCCTCACCTCACTTTCCCCTGTCAGTGTGGAGAGTCACCTCTCTGCTTCGCTCCTCTCCCTCCACCACTGCCCACTCGACCCCTACACCCGCTGACTTACTTTAGGACCCATTCCACCACCCTTGCCCTGCACTGAATGAACTATTAAACCTCTCCCTCTCCTATGGGTATCTTCCCATCATCCTTCAAACATGCCACAATCTGCCCATACTGAAGAAGCATACTTGATCCCTCTCTTCCCTCCAACTACCGACCATCTCTTTCTTCTTTTGCTTCCAAACTGCCTTGAACGCTTGTATACACAAGACATCACTGACTACCTGACTGTAAATTCCCTCATTGACCCCCCCCAATCCGGCTTCCGGCCCTTCTCATTCCACTGATACAGCCATCACTCAACAGTTTGCCAATGACCTACTCTGCCAAGGCCAAAGGCAACTATTCCCATCCTTCTTGCTGTTGGATCTCTCCTCTGCCTTGACACTGCTTGACCAACCTCTTCGTTTTACAGACCCTGAGCTCTATCGGAATTCGTTTGGACTCTGCTCTTTCCTGGTTTCTCCTCCTACCTGATCTGACCGCTCTTTCCAAACCTCCTTTCAGGCTCTCTTCTTCTCACACCCCCTCCTGTTGGGCGTCCCCAAGGCTCAGTCCTTTGGCCCCAGTCTCTCTTCTACATCTACCCTCCTCCCTTGGCAAACCTCATCTCCTCCATTTGTCGCAATACATATATATGCTGATGACACCCAAATCTATCTTTCTACCCCGGCCTTCACTCCTCCTTGTCCTTGACAAACATCTCTCACTGCCTATCGGCCATCTCTTCAGGGATGGCTGACAGATTCCTTAAACTCAATCTGAGCAAACAGGAACTCATCATCTGTCCTCCATCACCTTTCAAGCCTCCTCCCCCCAACATCTCACTAACAGTAAATACACCGTCATCTCCCCATTCCACAAGCTCGCTGCCTTGGTGTGTACCTTTGACTCTGCACTCTCCTTTACTCCCCCCATTTCAGAAACATCGCTAGATCCTGCCACTTCCATCTCTGGAACATCTCCAAAATCTCCGTCCCTTCCTCTCCCCAGAGACCACCAAAGTCCTGGTACACGCTCTCATCATCTCCGTTGGACTACTGAAACATCATCTCTCTGGTCCTCCCTCTCACTAGACTTCTTTACCTCTTCAGTCCATAATGAATGGCGCTGCCAGACTCATCTAACTCCTCTAACCGCTCCTCACTGCTGCTCCTCTCTGCAAATCTCTCCACTGGCTTCCCATTGTCCCGAGAATCAAAATCAAAGTCCTGTGTCTTGCTTTAAAATCACTCCACCACCTCCTGCCTCCTACATCTCCAACCTGGTACACAATACACCCCTAACCGCCCCCTTCGCTCCTCCAGTGACTTACTAATGACATCTCCCCCACTCATCACCTCATCACTTTCGCACCGGCTCCAAGACTTCTCTAGGCGCCGCCCTACTCTCTGGAACTCCCTCCCTCGACCCCACAGACTTGCTCCTACCTTTGCAACCTTCAAAAAAGCTCTAAAAACCCACCTCTTCAGCCCTCCTACCCTCTTCTTAACATCACCACCATCCCGTCCTCCCCCCCCATCCCCCCCCACCTTTGTTGTTCCCCAACCTATTAGATTGTACGCCCGTCTGGGCAGGGTCCTCTACACCTCCTGTGCATTACCTGTACCCGTGTGTTATACTGTGTTGTATCTCCTCTCTAATGTAGTGTTACAGCGATAATATGCTGGCGCTATATAAATAAATGTTAATAATAATAATAATAATTGGGCTGAGTTTTAAATAAAAAAAAACAAATAAGTAACTGTAATTTTACATCTATTTCAGAAAAAATGTGAATTATAACTAGCTATTGTCAGTCTCATTTTACATGTAGTCACTGCATTAGTGCCCTCTTTTATTTTTTTTATCCTTTTTTATTTTTTTTTTATTTGCCATGCTATTTATATCAGCAACACTCCTGGTACATGTTGGCTTTGAAAGGCTAGTCAGAAGAGATTTCCACAAGTCTTTAACTTACAATCAAGAGTGTTTTGAGTAATTAGAGTTGGTCAATAAATCTGCAAAAAAAGTTTTACCAGATTTCTGTACAAAAAGTGATGAATGTTTTGCATTTATTTATTTATTTTAGTTTTTTTTGTAAAATGACAACATTCGCATTAGGATTACTACTGGTACACACGCAACGCAGCTTTCACCTTCCAACTATTAACCTGTGCTCAGAACACAAGCAAGTATGAAAGGTACACAGTGTGTACCATGTGTTGACTCTTTGCACTCTATTGCACTATTTCATATGACCCCTTATAAGCATGTGAACCTTATACAGCAGCTTCTCCTGGTGTTATTAGTATGTGTATTGTAAAGGTCCTAAACCCAAAACCATCACCACAATTGATGAAGATGTGGAAAAGAGTTCTGGGAACACAACACAAAAGGAAGTTTTGATCTAGCATGTGCAGCTTCTGCATAAATTAAATAAAAATGTTAGTGGAAATTTAAACTTTGACCTTGAACTAAATTTATGCATAAAAAATACATGTGTTACAGCAATACTTTTTTTTTTAAATGTTCCCACATCCCTTTTCTATATGTCCATCAATTTAGGGATGATACCATGTTCAGGGGCTTCATAATTAAGTCAGATTATTAAAATTAAATTCAACCATTTCTAGAAAAATTAGTAAGATATCTACAAGGTGGCGCCTATATGTCATTACATATGAGTCCAGCTCGCCTTACCGATTTTCAAGTATTTTTAACCCGAGCTAATCTCGGGTGTACCACTAGGGAGGTTAAGTCAAAATTCCGCATTGTGATTAAAATATTCTCTTTGAAAGTTGCCCTTTTAGCATTTTTGAATATTTATGTACCCATCCTTTGGAATGAGAGTAGAGGTTTAAGGACCTCTTAGCCATTCCTTATGTATACCTTACCCATACCATTCCCATTCATGGCTTAACAAATGTCTGCAAAAACATAAACGCTATAAATTATATTGTTGAAATTGTTTATGTCCTTGCATCATTGTGTATAAATTTGAGTCTCTTTATTTCACCAGAAAACAAATTAAGTCTAACAGCATAGACAGCGGTTGTATTGCATGCAGTGCCCAAACACATAAATCCTTTGCAGTCAGTGGTAACAGCTCACCCAAACAGTCCTGCAAGGCCTCCTAGGTTTTCCAAATGGAAACTTTGCTCCAGAGAGAGCGTTGGACTCCACAAACCAAGGCTGCACACCTGGCTCCTCCACCCCCTCTCTGACATCAGAGCCTTTTCAACCAGCCTTCCTGTCTGGTTGAAAATCAACACCAAATCCTGGAGTGTACAACGGGTGGAGTGGAAAGGCCCACCCAGTTCCTTTCCCTCCCACTCCAGAGTCCGGGACCCGAAAAACTAGACAAATTTAAACCATGGTTGCCCATTTATTGTCCCGGACTCCTCACCCGGAATACGGCTGGGACCACAGCCAATAATATGGGGAGATATACTTTCCACCCAGGATCCACCCTTGGGATCCTCTACAGCTGCCATAGATTTTCAATCAATCAACCAAAAAAATTGATTGAATTAAGTTCATTGAATGAAAAATATAGACGTGTCTGGGGGCCTTAAGCCATTCTTTATGTTTTTTTTTTATCTGCTGCTGATGAATCTATATTTTTTCTGAGAGTTTTTTTTAATACTTTCTTAAATTTTTTTTATTATCATACTCATCATCCCTGTAATACAAGAAATTTCAGTGAGTTGTATTCTGCCTTGTTGACACTGGCACATAAGAGAACTTGAATACGTTATTTTATCAGAAAACAAAAGAAGTTTACATCAGAGTGAGTACAACTTTCAAAAGAGGCATAAAATGGTCTGGCCTGGATTTATTTATGTAATAAAAGTCAAGTGTGTGCTTGGTGGCATTGTAAAGAATAAATCCATTTCATGTCAGCAAAAGTGCTGATTTTTTTCTATATAGAAAGATTTCTATTGTGAATTAAAGGCTATTGATAAAGTCATCATGGCTAAACTAACCCCTGGGAATATGCTCTATTCTACTAACAATGCAACACTATTTTCTTCTTTGCCAAGCCAAGGAAAATTGTGGACAAAACCAAAAACAATAAACACATCTATTCTTGTTCTAGCTCAAAGGTTTTACTCAAGTCAGCAAAGTTAAAAAGCAGTTATAGAACAAGAGGTTGTGTCCAAAGGTTCATAAGATGAAAGTTCTAACAGCGTCACACCGTGAAAGTCCTCTTGGACTTTTTTATGATTCCCTCTTAAACTTATGTTTTAAAGGCCCAAAAGACTGTATACATTGGCAGAAAACTGAAAAGTTTAAAGTTTAACCATTTTCACTAGATACTATTCAGATGGATATAAATAGATTGTAAATAAAATATAATGTAATGCGACATGCTGCCAGCTTGATCCTTCGTCTCTTCTTCCCCCCCCCCCCACCCCTCCGAGTGACGTAATGATGTCACATCGGGGAGGCGGCGGGAAAATTGAAAGTACAGTGCATGAAATCCATTTACTTTGTAGGAAACTGATTTTAATGTGCATCTATGTACTAAATCTCGCCCAAATAAAGTCACTGGTGCCCCAGATGTGCCCATTTGCAGGTACCCTCTCTTCCCTGGTGTCGTTTTACCACATCCATCACACCAGGTTAGAGAGGGTTAACTGCAAATGAGCACATCTGGGGCACCAGAGACTTTATTTGGGCGAGATTAAGTACATATCAGCATAGCTTTGTGCCCTGATTTTTGTGTTTTCTCATTCATTTTATTTAAAATAAAAATGTTTATGTTACATAATTGTTTGTTTCAAACATTATTATTTTCAGGATATCTATTAGACCCTAGTATGGACAGATTTTGGGAAGTTACAGGCCTACAACATTTACAATACAAAAATTTACCATTGAAGTCTATGGTGCACTTTTAGCACAGAAATCTGGACCTCAGCAGTGCGCTAGGGAGGTTAACATGCTAAAAACAAAGGAACAACTCCTAGTCAGTGATTCCCTTCTGATGTTTGTTGTTGCTGAGAGATGGCAATTACTCTACAAATCAGAAAATTTTCACCCAAGCTTTCATAGATATTTTATCATTATTATTTAGTTCAGCATGTATGCCATATAACAATCTTCAAAGCATTCCTCCTTGCTAGTCCACAGTGTTAATTGGTATATTTACACAATACAACCCCACCTATCCCCCTCTTACTTTTTCTAATGGACCTTCAAGTCTTTGGCATGCAATATCCATCAAAGACACTAAAGAGTTTATATTTCAGAAACCTCTCTATTATTGACTGACTTACTGAGTCCGAAACCATTTAATGTCTAGTTTCAGTAATTTCCTAAACACTTCCTCCTCCTAGCTTAGACTTGACTGTAAAATTACTACTAGGTTCATTGACAATTTGAATGAATTACTGACCCACATTTTGTGAAAGAGTTAAGTATTTTAAATTTAAAAGGCAGCCCATGCTTGCAGGGAGCCACCTGCTGGTGATGGTGGAAACAACCAAGGGAAGGGCAAGCACAGTGCCACCAGCAGGTGGTACCTGGTACAGTCAGGGTCCTGACAGTACCCCCATCCTGAGGAGCGGCCACCGGATGCTCCAAGCCGTCCAGGTACTGTGGCCGCAAACCCTCCCCCAGGGTCGAACCAAAAGCGTCCATTGGTGCAGACACGGGGTGCTGGATCACCTAAGCGAACTCAGGGTGCAGGATCAACAGAACTGACACGGGGTGCAGGATCACCTCAGGAGTAGCCTCACGGTGCAGGATAACCTCAGAAATGGACTCACCATGCAGGGTCACCTCAGGAGCAGACTCGGGATGCAGGATCACCTCAAGAGAAGACTTGGGGCACAGGATCACCTCAGGAGTGGACTTAGGGTGCAGGATCAGCTCAGATTCACCTCCTGTGATCCTGTCAGGACAGGGTACAGCCGGGGTCCTGACAGTACCCCTCTCCAGGAGTGGACTCGGGGCGCAGGATCACCATAGGAGCAGAACCTCTGTAACAGGCTTGGGATGCTGGACCTCTGGATTACCTTCAAGGTAATGAGGCAGGTGACCTCAAACCAGCAGGCGAGACCTTGTACAGCCGGGTCCTCACAGGCATGTGAAGCTCCGTTGAGTTTCTGACACCAGCTGATGTAATGTAAACAAACAACACCACAATGCCTTCTGGTGGTCGGTTATTGTTACTGGTGACCACCAGGGCTGTGGAGTCGGAGTTTGAGGAGTACCTGGAGTACCTGGAGTTGTCAATAAATGAACAAATGAATGCAGTGCGTAACATTACCGCAAAACTAACACGTTTAAATGACCATGAAGCAGGCTGCACATGACTATGCATCACTTAATGGGACATAATGCACAGTTAAGGTGCGGCACCCCTTTCCATTGTGTTGTATTCCACTGTTACAGGGAACGCAGAGCCTCGCCTAACTCTCGCTGATAATTGAACCTCGCCTAACTCTCGCTGATAATTAAGTAAATGTTTTTTGCAGGAATAGAGACTGTAAAAAGATTTGAGTACAATCAATCAACTTGCGCGCTCACGGTGATTGATTGTACTTTAATCTGTTTACAAACCTACCTGTGTGTTCCTTCTTTGTTGGAAAACCCCATTCAATCTCCAATACTTTGCATGGAGACGTGAGTCTTCATGAAAAGTATTGGAACAGCTGCGGCTGCTGCCCTCTGCTCAGTCGTCGGCTGTCAGTGTGAAGGGGTGGAGCCAGCACTCCTCACTCTGAAGCTGTGTGAAACAAGCTGCTTCTCCCAAGCTTGTGGGGTGTTGTGATTCACACGCTGCAAGCTGGGGAGATGGGGTCCCCATTGAACTGGAATTGATGTGCTCATGTGGTGCACTTTGATTTCTGTTTATTGATTCCTGATCAATCACAGCATGGTGCCTAGCTTAAGGAAAAAGCAGCAGCATGGTGGCCACATTCCACAACTTATGATTCAAAAATAAAAATAAGTTTCCATTCCATGTATCGATCCCAATAATAATTATAAAGACTTTTTAAATGGAAATTTATTATCATGTTTGAACATAAGAGTGCCTTTAAGTCTTAACTTTATTGAGGGTGAAGCACTAAGATTCAACTGTTTGATTTATTCCTAGGGGCAATGGTGCTTTCTCTATATTTTTCTCATTTAGAAACTCCACTATCTGACAAAAAAGATACAAGGAAATAACAACATAGAATGGGATTAATTCAGATAAAATTAATGTAGTAGGGAAAAATAAAATGCTGGAAATCTCAGGCAATACTTTAGGCCATCAGTGATAACAGAAGACCTATACTACAATTAGTAATTCTTGTGTATCAATAATTTTATGCCATTTTCAAATTATATATTGCCATTATTAATAGTGATGAGCGGCACAGGCAATATTCGAATTCGTGATATTTCACGAATAATTCTACTAATATTTGATTCTATATTCGGAAATTTGCGGTATGACCATGTATTGCGAAAATCATATTTGCATATTTTCGCAATGGAAATATTATTTTCGCAATACATGGCCATATTGCGAATATTCGGAATTGCGAATATTCGCTGACATATTCGAGATATTGGCGAATTCTCGAATTGCCGATATTCGCAAAAAATATTCGACATTCGAATATTCGAGATCAACACTAATTATTAACTGACAGCTCAATTATTCTTCTGGCACAGTCTGTATACAGAAAAATGCTACAGATAAGAATGTAAAAGGATCAGTGTTACAATAATAAATTCTTCATTTTTTCTTTTCTTAATAGCTCAAGTCAGGAGAATCGATTGTGCATAAGATGACTTTAAATTTAAGGTTCTCTGACAAGTTATAAAAAAATTCAATACTAGTACACGCATAAACCCTGCATTCCAAGGATAAAATGTTAAGTTGTTTAAAGAGTTCTTTTAAAAGTTTGATTTCAAACTAAATGGGGGAAAACAAGTACCTTTCGTGGCTGTTTAGCAGAATCTAGCTGGTAGAGACAAAATGTGATATAACACATAGGGAAACATTATTGAAGACAATATTAAAGATTAACTTCATATATTTCAAATTACCATATTTTTCGCCTAATAAGACTGGCGGGGGTCGCACATTCGGCGTATAAGACGCAGGGACTTTTTTGCCCCCAATTTTGGGGTGAAAAAAGTGCGTCTTATATGGCGAAAAATACGATAAACTGATGGAAATACCTGGATAATTCTTTATACAAAGCATACATACTACAGTTTATTTTTTTTATTGCTTAACTAACATGGTCAACAAAAAACAAAACATTGATGGTGCAGAGGTGGGGGGTTTGGCACCATCAATCTCCATTTAAAGAAGGCAGCAGCATTTTTTTTTCAGCACCTCCCGGGCATGATGTGAGGAGGAAGGACCGAGAATCACAGAGGATTGCCTGTGGTGCGCTTTAAAAAAAAAGTGTATATGTACCTTTCAAGAAGATTTTCACATTTACTTGCAGTGGTAAAATTTACTTTTCTAAGTAAATAACCTCTGTAAATCAACCCTCATATCTTGTCTGATTTAATTTATGGAATAATAAGGACTCATTTGCAATGCAAACTGTAAGAAGTGTGTAAGAGGGGCTTAGACAAATGTACCTTAATACTGGAGTAGACAGTGTGACAAAGATTAGGTGCCTCTGCCTCTCACAGTCTAGGATGCTGATGGCTTCTTTAGTCTGATTTTTATGTAGTTCACTGCAATTTACATAGTTGGCCACTAGAGGGAATCCATACATTGGGTACATTGTGCCTGTGAGATTTCATGGTCTCACAAGATTTGGGCAGCCATTTTAGAATATAGACTTACTGGATTCATGAAGTAAACATGTTTTGTATGAGGCTCCTGTACAGGCTTGGGCTTTGGTCTCTGTCCTAGGGGAGTGTAGCAATATTACTGTACTACGTGTACTAGGTACCAGGTGTTGATATTTTTATTGTGGGAGAAGTTCAGTGAGAAAAGTGTGGAACTATGGAACCCAGTCAACGTCAGGGCAACACTGGAGCTCTCCCTGATGACCCAACGCTCTAGCTAGAGAGTCTAGATGAATCGGATGTAGATGGTCTGACATTGACTGAAGAAGAATCACAAAGAAAATGAAAGTTAAATTATAGTGTATACACTATAAGGAAGTACCATATTTTTCGAACCATAAGACGCACCCCCAAAATTGTAGGCAAAAAGTGTGGCGTCTTATGGTCCGAATGCGCAACCCCCACGGCCACTCAGCCACCAGTGGTCGCACCTTGGCTTCCCGCCAGCTCTCCCGGCACGGAGATTAGCTGGGGAGCTGTCAGATGTGAGATGCCGGCGATCTCCGGCTCTCCCATCTGTTGGTGTCCATTTGCCTATGCCAGCACAGCTCAGAGCCCTGAACTGGCATAGGCAATGAAGAGAGATATATAGATAAACTGGCTATATCTCTTTCTTGTCCGAAGTGCAATCACTCTGCACGGACACAGAAACAGCTGATCGCAGAGGGAGAGAGGAAAGCTGTTTCCCCCTCTTCCTCCTGCTGATCAGTGCTGTGAGTGTACTGCTGCTAGTGACACCTGCTGGCTGAATTGAATGTTGCATTCATTAAATTCATTGCATTAACCCAATTGATGTGAAAACTTATTAAATCTTTTTTTTTCTGGTTTTCCTGCCCTAAAAACTGGGAGCGTCTTATGTGCCAGTGCGTCTTATAGTCCGAAAAATACTGTACCTCCTCACCTATTTAGTAGTAGAAGAAGTAGTTGGACCACATCCCAAAGAAATTTTTATAAGAAAGTACAACCCTATAGAAAACGGGTCAAAAATATTCTTCAGAAAACTAAATACTAATCAATCTGACAAACAAAATTTTTTATATATAGGAAACATTTTTTTATTGGTACAAAATGTGGACCATACATACATGAAATAATCATTGAAAAATACCTTGAATTTGCAGAAATTATTGGCATAGAAAACCTCTCAAAAATGACTATGAAATACCATAATTCACATATATATTATATATTTATGCAGTCATCTTGACAGCAAGTATTTCAAATAATAATAGCTATAAAAATTTAAAACAGCAACAAAATAAAAAATAAAAAACCTTTGGGCTCCAACACGTTTCACTGATTATAGGGCTTAATGGGGGGAAATTATCATAACATTTGAATCCATCGAAAACATTTCTAAGATTGGCTATTGTTGTGTACAGATTTTACACCATCACTGAAGGAATTGGACTCCACCTGGAGGGCATTTCACCACACTTTTTGCATGTCTGAGTGGTTGCATCTGACACACTTTAGAAAAGAACCAATTGCCCTCTGTTATAGAGAGCACTCCATTAAACTAAAACTGTTGAACGTCTTGCAATTAGTAATCTCCCTTCCCTATATGTCCTTTTACTTCATCTGTGGTTATCAAGAGGTTGTAGACATCTGGTAGCGCATTACCCTTTTTATGTTGTAGGCCTGCAACTTAGAGAAATGTGCACAAACAATGATCCAGTAGACATCATAAAGTTTAAAACACACAATTATTTAACAAAAACAATTATTATTAAATGTAATTATTTTTCTCTTTTCAGCTATCTTAAAGAAATGCTACACATGCAATTTTATGAGAACAGACAATTATAGATAGTTGTGGATTGTGATGAGTAAGATATAAATCAAAATTTTAAAACCAACGTTTAATAGCGAAAGAAATGCTCTTTAAAGCTTTTAAACTTTTATGAATAGTTCATACCATCTGTGTTTGCCAGCTTCGGGCTATTCCAATCTATGCAATCCCAACACATGGACACTACAAAAACAGTTCTACTTTATAACATTATCCACCATTATCCTGTATTAGTGTGCTCTGAATGAAACCAAGTCAGCATTTTATTGTAGCTTAGCAATAAACAAGTTTAAAAACCTACTGTGTCCCATACAGCAGCCATTCATTTTACTGTGTGCCTTATGTACCAGAGCAAAGTAAAGACAATGTGCGAAGATGTTCCATTCCTCTTGGAATTTGACCCTTTTATTGGTTTTGTGCAATGCCTCCCTAGGTTTTATTACCAGGACTCCAGGTTTTACCCAGAAAAAGTGTTGGTAGTAAGTATGATAGCCAACACTTCTTTCTGGGGCTGCAAGCTACTTTTAAAATGACCAAGTCAAAATTAACTATCAACAATACATAGTATATTTAAAATATATATTGTATACCTTGTGTAACAGGATGAACATGCATGGCACAATGCAATTCTGTACCTTTTGGCCATAACCTTACTGTGTGTTTATAAAGATTAGATAGAACAGATAGAAAAAAAATAGGGCTCTTTGATCTACCCCTGTTGACTTAGAGATCTAACGTATCAGTAGACTGTGATCTACTGTTTGGGCACCCCTGGTCTAAAACATGTATGCTACACAGTACAAGTATCAACAATTGCAACAGATGCATTCTGTGAGATCCTGTTAATTTATATTGCCACAATGCATTGTTATGAGCCCTGTCCAATCCCCCTTGGTTAGTACCTACTATCACATATTTCTGTAGAAAAGCTTTAACTATCTTAACCCTTGCTCCTTTCTCTAGTCTACTCACATATGAACAGTTTTTAGTGGTAAATAGTATGCCTGACTTGGATCAATGCAGGAGGCATCCATTATATACACCATTGGTATCATGTCATACATCAAGCTAAGTTTTCAATTGTGTAATCATATTGGTTTCATTTTTAAAAAAGGTTGTTAAGCTGTTGTGGCCATGAGGTATGAAATGCTTCCTCTCATTGCTGTTATTTTTCAGATACCCAAACCATATTGTGGTGAAATCTTTCATGTAGCTCTTCCTTGCCAGTACAATTTTAAGTCTTATCCCACCAACAATCATGTTGTACGCTGTTTTAAGCCACAATCTGTGTATTCCTCTACCTTATCCAGCCCAATAAGCCCCCAGTATCTCTTACCAGTGAATTACTAATATTTAAATGCCCTCCAAACCCACAACACAACACAACAATCTTGATTCCTTCAACCTTCTATGAGGGCTCATATTCAGGAGCATAGTCGAAGCCTTTTACACTTAATATTTCCCATGGCACTGTACTTTATATGGTATGCCATCATAGATGTTATTGCCAATAATTTAGATTATGCTTTGCACTATGTAGTATGCAAAATGTCATACAAAAAGCAAAGATCATACATATAGCACCGAGCACTACACAAAATGCAAATCAGAGCATGCGTTATAATGTGTTATGTCATGAACCAACTGACCTAATGTCATAAAAATTACTAATTAATCATGACATTTGTTTGTTAAACTTTTTTTTATTTATTAACATATATATTTATTGATGCTTGCTCATGTATGAACCTAGAGAAAAGCAATAATTTTTCTACTACAGAAGCTCCACTGGTAATATACTTGATTCCTCTTTTGCTTTTGAAAGATTGATTTAGAAAAAACACCATACAATTTAAAAATCATTTTGATAATGTGTATGAAAATTCCAGCAACAGACTTACCCCTGTAAATAAGTTTATAGAGCTAATATTACAAAGAAATGACACACAGTATTATGCTGTGGTTATGCCAAGAATAACAAATAAGCACTTCTAACAGGAACTGTCAATAACTGATAATGTGCTTGGTCATTTAGTTTATTGGTGTTAATACTGTAAATGATACTGTAAATATAACATTATGTTAAATATATTTTGAAATGGAAACCACTAGTGGCTTTAAAATGCTTTAGATTGCCTGATCCATTTTAATGGTTTCCTGAAACATTGTCCATTGCTATGAATAACTCTTATTTCCTTTCCCATTCAGTCTTAAATGTATTGTGTTATTTGTTAGAATATGCTTCTCACCACTGTCTTTTAAAGTATGGTAAAGTTCAAGAAAACATTCAAAAAAGTTTTCTTTAGCATCCACTACATTGTGTTGTATATTATTAATGTATATGCTCACTTATCTGCTTTAATTTCTTCCATACTTCAAAGGAAACAATATGACATACGTTTGTTGAACCCTATTAATCTTCATACAATAGCAGCCTTATATAACTATGGTTAATGATCTGCTGAGTATGCATTGCAACATATTGGTTTTAGTTCTGTTTTTGTTTTTCACATTTAATTCCAGTAATAATAAGGAGGGGCTGTTTCCAGAGGGAACTGATTGGAATTTTATTCTTTTAGATCTTTGCTGTGATTGCATCCACTTGTTAAACAGTTGGTCTTCCTTTTCACCTTCTTTCTCTTGTTTTACCAAATATCAGTATTGTCATATTGTGTGGTTGAATTGGCAGTACAGAGAACCTCTTGTTTATATACTTTTGGTCAATGTGAATTAGAAAATGGCTTAACAAAAAATAGCTAGGTCCAATTAAAAAGGGTAACTAATGTCTGATGTCAAATTCCTTATTGCCAAGGGCTGATTTCCAACAAAAGAAAAACAATTTCATGTCTTTTCCGACCCTTATTTGGCAGTCAAAATAGTGATTAAAATGTTCACCCAGGTTCATGTTTTCACCTAGGTAATTTTTTATTTATTTAACCCCCTGCTTTATTATCGGCACCTCTAATAAAGTGAAAGTATATGCAGGGTGACAGGTACACTTTAAGTAATGTGTACATCCCTGGGAAGAACATGAAAGTTTAATTTTATCTCTTGCTTTTCACATCCCAACACTGTATATATGAAAACTATAATATCTGAAATATTAGATTTACTATGAAAAAAGACTGAAAGCAATACTCAAGACAGAACCTGAATGCTTACAACTTGCCTCATCAGGAATTATATGTATTTTATGCAGTGCTATATCCTGATATTCCAGTACAACATAATTTCATGAAATGTCTTCCTTAGGAAAGATAACTGCAGAAAGCATTTTCTTCCTTGACGGTTTGTGCTTTGTGTCATGACAGTGTCACTGCATTCTCTAGGCATGCCCTACAACATTGCAAGTGACATTTTATCATATGACATGAAGACTGTTCCCTAATCTCTGCCCAAAACCTACTAATGCATCATTGGTACAAATGATCAATTAAATTAAAAATAAAATGAATTCTACATATGAATAGCATGCACACTGCAATTAATTCATATTTATCTCAGCAATTACACAGTTTGTTTTAAATTAGCAAGATCATTTCTAATTGTTCTGAATTTCATTCATCAATTATGGGTGCAATTTTTGTTTACACCCCTAGCCTTTGAGACCAGCCCAGCTCATCCAGAGTTTGTTAACAAAGCAAATACTGGATGAGCTGGGATCGTCAAAATCTTACCTGTACTGCTGAAAGCGGCAGCAATTGTGCCTCAATTACCACCCTCTGTTAGACTCTGGCACTGCCCCTTCTGTGTCATCAGTGACGCCGAGGCGGTGGGGGCGCTCCATAAGCCTTCATGTTCATGGAGGGGGCTTCGGTTTCCCAACCCACATAGCCCTTAAAAACAGCGCAGTACAAGCTGACCGCTTTTCGGAGGTTAAATTTAAAGTTTTAATTAAATAAAGGCAAAAGTTTGATACAGATAAAAGCACAGTCTAGGAAATAGATAGTCACAGAGGTGAGAATAGTCATTAAATAGTTTGGTGATGGTTTAGAAAGCGAAGATCTATGTTTAGTCAAGATATTGTTTGAGTCATAGATAATATGTTTGCACAACTTATCTGTTGTTTAGACATTTTCGTCCTACACTATCTCATATTCTTAAAGTTCTTTTATGGTCTACCTGTCTGTGCAGATGTATTCTCTTTTTAACTACTAGTTGACATTGAGTGAGTTACACAACATCTTTACCTAAAATCATATGTATACATTGGATAAAATTTTTATTTTATTATAAAACAGAAGGCAGAGAAATCCATTTGGAATGTATCCAGTTTGTTTTATGTAGACATATCTCCTAAAACTGCTTTATCCAGCGTTTGTAAAAAAAAATAAAAAATTGAGCAACTGTACCACTAACTGATTGTAATGATGTGAAAACCAGTTTACTGTGACTTGGAGTGGTGCCTGGATCTCTGTTTTTTTCCTTTTTAATACATTGAACAGCTGCAACATAACGATAGCCAGTTTAATCTACAAGTTACTTTGCACCTTTGACCTTTAGGTGAAAGTCAGTGGTAGTATCATAGGAACTAATCTTGGCATTTTCCCAGCAATAGTTTCCTGAATTGCTCCTTTATCTATCTCTTCAAATGTATTTTTTAGCTGCAATGAAATGTTCTTTAAAATGTTAGCATGCTGGTTTGTTTCTCAACAGGAGGCAAAGAAAATGTTGAAATAAATACATTGACAGGATAAAAGTGAATGTAACATGTTGCGTATTTACTATATCACATAACAGGTAACCACAATTCTTAGTTATTGAAGGCGAAACCAAGAACAGTTGTGATTTGCAAAGTGCAGTACTCCATAGAGACCAATAACATCTTGTGAATTTTAGATTAGGTAAAAATGAATATATATATATATTTTTGGATAGAATTATCATAGATACAAGAATCTGTCATGGTCTCATCCTCTGTTATTATCTTTATAGCATCTCCCATATCGGGAGACCTTGGGGGCCATTCAACTGGCCCACGATGACCAATCCACTTTTCAGGAAACTGTTCATCTAGGAATGCTCGGACCTGACACCCATAATGTGGTGGTGCACCATCTTGCTGGAAAAACTCAGGGAGCGTGCCAGCTTCAGTGCATAAAGAGGGGAAACGCATCATCATGTAGCAATTTCAAGGTCTCCCGATCTGACCCCCTTAGACTTTTATGTTTGGGGTCATCTGAAGGCAATTGTCAATGCTGTGAAGAAACGAGATGTGCAGCACCTGAAACTACGTATACTGGAAGCCTGTGCTAGCATTGCTCCTGCGGTGTTGCTATCAGTGTGTGAAGAGTGGAAGAAGAGGGTTGCATTGACAATCCAAGACAATGGGAAGCACATTGAACACATTTTATATGTGGACAGAAACTTGTGAATAACCCATGAAAGAATAATGTTACCAAGCACACCATTGTTTTACTTGTGAAATTCCCAATAAGTTTGATGTGTCACATGACCCTGTTCCTTTTGAAAAAACAAAAGTTGGATTCAAAATGTCTGACTTCAAAATGGCCACCATGGTCACCACCCATCTTGAAAAGTTTCCCCCCTCACATATACTAATGTGCCACAAACAGGAAGTTAATATCACCAACCATTCCCATTTTATTAAGGTGTTTCCATGTAAATGGCCCACCCTGTACATACATGTGTGCTGAGAGAAAACATGCATGCATCCTTTAATCTTGCCTTTTATAGATTCAGATATCAAAATGGAATCTGCATGGAATAGCCAAAACCATATAATTTTTATCTGAAAGAAACATTCAAATGGTTTTATTTTGCTCATTACAACAGAGGTTGTTATGTGTTCTCTGGTATTGAATGTTGCTAGAAGACTAGTGGAGGTATATGTTACTTAAAGCGGACCTACCATCTAGAAGGTCACTCCGCAGTGCAGCTCAGCCGATATTGCTGACATCCTTAATTGTAAAAATATATTTTTTTCTGACAGCAGGAGGGGTGCTTGTTACGAGTGCTCCCCTCCCACTGCTTTACACAGTGCCTAGGCAGCCGAAGTGGTGTCTGGGACATCTCTCCCAGGCAGGATTCACCCCTTTCACACACACCCCCTCTTGGAGCTCTGCAGCTCCGACAGAGAAGAGAGGTAGAAGGGGGAGGCAGTGAGGGCGGAAGTAGCTGCAGGTCTCCAGGAGCTAAGATGCCAGCATGAGAACTGCAGTAGTGTAGTGAGTAGTGAGTATGCTGTAGGTTTTTTTGTGTAACAGTTTTCCAGTATCTGAACTGCTGAGGTGAGTATTGTGTCTGTTTAATGTATGTGTGTTTTTTTTAATTTGTGTTTAAAACCACTTTAAGTGTCCCTAAACATATTCTCTTGTAGATAAAGCAGGGAACACACGGTTCAATTTTGGAGCCATTCGGGGTTCCCTGCAGTTGCGTGATGACATCATCGCGCTGCTGTCCGATATCGGGGGTCCAATCCTGCGGTCTCCATACTAAGCAACGGACATTGACCGTGGTTTACGGCCATGTCCGACATCCCTGTTTTTTAAGCGGGATTTATTGGTCCCACTCGAAAAAGGGATGACCGCATATGATATGGTCCTGATAAATGGCCGTGAGCGTGCATGGCGCTCAAAGCAGCCATTGATCTGTCCCATTTATACACGTGGGTTCCCAGCTTTAGACTCCACCTGAGTAAGATCATATTTATAGTCAAAAAGTACAGAGGCCCCAGAGGGCCAAATGTTTAAATGAAAAGTGATAAGCAGCATAGGCAAAATTCAAATTTCACAAATTATTCTCATAATATTTGCGAGATCTCCTGTCACTATTATTTACTGCGGAAATCTGAACTTGTACATGTGAATATTGCTTGCACAATGTGTGTTCTGACAGTGACTTCTAGTGGCAGAATATGAAATAGCTGCAGTGTAATCACCACATGAGACAACATTCATAGAAGTAATTAATTGTGAAAATCTGCACCTATACATGCGAATATTGTGAACGCAATGCATGGTACATGGTCGCACTCAACATTAAGCCTGTAAAGGATCCTTTAAATAGCATGATTGTTTAGGTTAAGCCAGCACAGTGAAGAAACACCCACAATGATTGGTTAAGCAACACACATTGTTGCTAACCCATCCCTCATTTTATGTTTGAGAACTTTGGAACTCTTCATTGAAGTCTGATAAATAACTCACTATGCTGATGAAAACAAATGTACAATAAGGTAGGTTTTTGAGGAACTAAACTTCAGGTTGCATGATATAGGGATGCAGAAGATTTTGCACGGAGGCTGGTTCGGTATAATGAGAAGAGTGCCAGCATATACAGTTCCTAACATGGTAGATAACCCCACCCATAACACCTTTGACATCCAGAAGAAAGAATACAATGTTATTAAAAATCTTGAAGGTAAGTAAGTTGTAGGTCTTCTTATTGAATAATGCTGAGCTATTGCATAATAGATCTAATGTTATCTAAAGAGATCTAAAGGTGTATGGCCAGCTTTAGTTGATTGCAAAGCCCCTGAACAGGGTATCATCACCAAACTTGCTGAAGATGTAGAGAACTATCCAGGGTATACTACTAAAAATAAAGGATTGCTAACACAAATAGTTTTTGCATACATTTGATTAAATTTGAAGTCAAAATTAAAATTTTGAACTGAATGTATGCAAAAACGTTATGCTCTAGAGCAAAACATTTTTATTTCAAATGTTCCAACAGCCCTTCTCTACATCTGAAGCAATGTTGGCGATGATGTTCAGGGGCTTTGCAATCATCTCCATCTGTATCATGCAAAATAGTGCAACCTTCCTACCTGTATTGTCTGAAAGGTGAAAAACAGAAAAAGAGCAATGTATAATTACAAATCATTAGGTCAAATATATAGATGAACTCTTTTCAGTTATTTAATGCATTGTGTTATTTCCATTTTTTTTCCAAATAATATTTTAGACATATTGCTAATAATAATAATCCAATCTGCAGACCTTTATTATCTTTCCCTACTTGGAAATCTGATCAATTTATCTGATCGGTACAATCCCAGGTAATCCATTTGTTATTGTTAACAAGGGAGAAGAAATGCCCTAAAGCATTATTAAGTTGCTTCATCTAAAAAGGGGCTGCATCTCTCTTATTCCAAAAAGTATTAACTTTGTAATGGTAGCTGGAAACGTTACTCTGATGTTCTGATGCCTTGTGCCAACTCACACGTTGCCATACCTGCCCTAAAATATTTATTAAATTGTATGACTTTTCATGTCAATCAAAGAGATCATTGCTAACATATTTAGTGTGAACCAGTTCTATTTAAGCGGATACACAGACCACGGGTTTGCTCTGCTCAAACAATCTGATATGAGGGCTTGAGAGATTTGGCAGTTAATGCATATACTATTATTTACAACAACTATGTGTTACATTTTTTAATTTCTATATTTTGTTATTGTCTTATTTTTCTTTGGCATGTCCACTGGTTGCATGTGGTACACCAGACATATAGACTAGAGTTCAAACTAAGACTTTACCTCCAATTTACACTTGTTGAGATGCATTTTTGTGTTTATGAAGTTGAGTAGTAGTGATGGCTGAACATCGTCCGCGGTGTCAGATCAGTGGGGTCAGATAGTGGGGAGCCATGCAGAGATCAAAAAAATTAACTTGATAGACACCAGTAATATGGGTATTCTTCCACAGGCTGGACCTTTTTTAGATCCCTGCATGGCTGATCTGGCTGGCAGAAGAATACAGTGTCTGCCGCACGAACACTGCAGCCATCCCTATTGAGTAGGCATGAACAACAACATGGTGCCAGGTGTGAAAAGGGCCAAAGGGTAGAGAAGGCAAACATAAACTCCACCTTTTCTGAAAGCTCCTTGATAAGTGGAGTAATTTGGCAAAATGTATATTACTGTAAAAAAAGAAGGCCATTTTTGTTTTATGACTAGACCCCAGTATAGAGTACAGACCCGGTCTGTTTATATATACTAATATAAATAAGCATATCCTTCACTATGAGTGACCTGCCTTCTGCCTCAGTAATTAACTGAAAGGCTACCGGGGCGGCATACATGTGAAGGCAGACCGGAATACTTTTAATATTGGCACCTATGAGTCATAGACCAAATCATTAATAATATATAAACCAAAAAGAAACCAACAAGAATAGAAATTAATTAAAAAAATGATATATAAATACATCTACAGATATCTTCAGTAATGACTCATGCAGAATAAGAAAACATATACATATAAATAAGTGATGATAATAAAAATATTTGTTTGCTTATAAGCTAAGGGAGAAAGAGAAGGGTCAAGCAATTCTATCCCAAAAGCTATTTATAACTATAGTAAGTGGTGGTGCTCATTTGACTCTTGCTCCTGTCTCCCTAGCACCCTCCTCCTTGTCCCCCCCAGCACTGGGTGACTACCTGCCCTTACGCTATTCAGGGTTGGGGGGTGGCCATAGAGGGACTCCGGTTGCGTCACGCCGCTGCGTGGCTGTAGCTCTGAGAATATCCAACGCTGCCTCCTGTCTTCCATATGCTTACCGAACTAAACTAGTACGCCTATTACCATTAGTGATGGCGCGAACCCTCCCTGGGGTGTCCGCGAACAGGGCGGGTCGAACTTCAAAGATGTTCGCCGTCCGCTCTGTTCGCGGACATATTCAAATTCCCCGCCTCTAGGCGGGGAATTTGAAACGGAGAAACCGGATGTGACGTCAGTGATGTCACATCCGGTCCGTGGACCGCAACCTGGAACGCATAGTTCCTGGTTACGGCCGCAGGATGTGACGTCACTGACGTCACATCCGGTTTTTCCGCCGGTCTTCTCACTACAAGACCGGCTTCTGTAGTGAAAAGATTCTTCCTCCGGCAGGATTACACAGGTTGTGATCCTGCCGGAGGAAGAATTTAGACCTTCTTCTGGCCGGCGAACAGTACGGGTCGAACACCCGTACTGTCCGCCGGCGAGGCGAACGGCGAACATGCCGTGTTCGCGGCCGAACTGTTCTCCGGCGAACAGTTCGGCCCATCTCTAATTACCATGTGAGTAATTAGCATTAGGACATGATATATGTTGATATGATATAACCCTCATGCATACAATGACATGATGTATGTTGACATTTCTATGTATGATGATATAATGACAATTTTACTCAGAGGACCTAGACGTCCGATGATATTGATATGGATTACATTTAATGATGTACTTAACATCAGTAAAATTGGTGCTTTAAATATATAGCAAAAAAAACCTATGTAATTTAGGGGGTCAGTAGCCTGAGCAATAATGGATAAGGTTAATAGCATGTAACAAAATGCTGGTCTACCACTATCTACATTGTGTAATTTGATGTACTGCATATTGGTGTTCACATGGATGAGTGTTTTTAATGTATATGTATACCATTTTTATAAATATATTTTTGGATATAGGTCAATTAGCCTAATAAAGACCTGTTTTAACTTTAACTGTTGATGCCTCATTGGCCTTAAAGCCCTCTTTCTATTAGCTTGGTCACCCAGAACCCTTAAATCTGGGATAAGGGTTGTTCTTTACATTAGGAAAGTAACACTACCTCCCTACTAACTTAGGCAGGAGGGGGTGTAACTCTCCCTCCTAACTTCTTGCACATCATCTGCACAAGCAGAGCGGGTAAATCGAAAGGGGAGACTTTACACTAACACTACCTGATTGCACCATAAGCGACGTTGCGTGATGATGTCATTTAAAATTATGCAGAACATTTAGACATCACTAGGTAATACATTTTTTTAAATATAGTGTACAGGATGCCAGGGATGGGTCCTGAATGGCGTATATGTATCGCCCATTGTTGGTCTGTGTCCCCCTTTAGGTAACCCCTAGGGTGCTGGATGGACACAGTCCAGGATTTGAATGGCAGTCTGTGGACTGCAACTTTGTTAGATTGCTAACAGGGCCTGGATTGTGAATAGGCAGGATGGTTGGGAGGGCCTCCTGTTCACCCCACCCAGCACCTGTGGGTGTATGTTGGCTGCACAGCCGTTTTATAACCAGGTCACCTGACCTAATCAAGGGGGAAGAGTAATGGACACTGTCTGGAGGACAGACAAGGCTGAACTGCTTCCCTCTGAGAGAGGATGTCCGGTGGTTTTGGGAAACCCTCTCCCCACGTGAGCATTATCGTTACTTTCTTGCCCTTGTTGTTTTACTGAAGGACTATTGTTTTTGAATTGCTGAAGCCAAGCCAGACTGTTATTTTGGGACAAAATAAAGCCTTGTTGATTGAACAGAAATTGAATTCTGGTATGGTGACTGTGAACCCCGGACCCCCAAGTTCACAATAGTAACATACAAATTAGGGGGGAAAACCAAGGAAAGATGACAAAATAAAAAAATATGAATAAATCAGACTAAACTTCAGCCTTACTATTTTTTTAAGAATAAGAAAAAAAAAATAAAGAAAGCCAACAATTTCTATGTTCTATTTTCAGGCAGACAGTTGCACTAGTTACATGTCAAAATAAAAGGAAACTGCTCAGATGATGATTGAAAGGATGATTGTCAGGTAGATATTGCTGAACCGCTTGTTTCAAGTTTACTTGGATTTTGCAACCTAAGCACTATTTAATGTTGTTATATGAATATATACTGTGACAGATTTTGTTAGCTTTGGCAATAGCAAGAAATCCAATAATGTTCTCACTATCTGCTGCACAATAGCAAAAGTAATTGATTAAAGGTAAACTCCAGTCAAAATTGGAAAAAAAGCCTTCAAATGCATACAGGGAACTGCAAGTCCATTGTTAGCTCATATACAGAAAGTCTAATGTTAAACAAAGTCCAGCCATGATCCTTTCGTTTCCAATACCAATCCACTACATAGATATCTGTTTATTTGTAAGTAAAAAGTAGGAATAGAGAGGAGGTCACACTGCAAGGCTTTAGGAAGTAAATGACAACACATAACATAGAAATAAGTGTCCTAATGGTGGCATGACGAATTTACTGGTAATTTTTAGGTGTTTAGCAACTTTTTACTTAACACGGCAGTTGCAAACAAGACAATTGCAATATTGAAATGAGCAATTTATGCATATCTTGTTAGTGACCCCTGAACCGTTTGTGACTACCCTGCTTGGCGATGGTGATGCGCGGCACAGGCAATATTCAAATTTGCAATATTTTGCAAATAATTTTACTAATATTGAGAAGTGTGCCAAGTACTAAAATATACTTACAGAGAAAATCAATATGCCATCTCTAATGTTTTTCAACTTGTATGGACATACAGCATGAGGTAGACTTGAATCATGGCTCCCCACGTTTTTGATCATGGGCGGCTGTGGCTGATCACACAGGATTTTGTATGGGCATGATCAGGGGCGATCTGACTTGGTTTTTTCTTTGAACACTTTGTGCCCGATCATGGCCAAATGGCTTCATGCCGCGACTAATCACGCTAGTGAAAACAAGCCCTAAGGCCTAGCATCCCACCTAGCTTTCCACCTAGTGTGTTGGTAAAGTTGTACCCTATAACCTGTACTCTATCCTTGGAACCAGGTTCCTGCTAGAAGTGAAGTCAAGTTCATGTGAAACATAATAGTTTGTGTGTGGACATTCCTTTCATTATACCAACAGAGGCCTATGTAAATCAATAATTGCATAAAGATTTAAAGGGGGGGTTGCTACAGCTTATGGAGTGTAAAGCCCAGTATCAGGTGAGATCAACACACCCAAACAAATATGATCAAGGAAGGGATCTGGGGACATCCTAGCATACACATAGAGGGGGAATCAACTATCCACCAGTGTCTTGTAGCAGTCTGAGAAACAACGGCTCTCCAATAGTTTTAAAATGTTCTTCCCTTCTCTTTGTACACATTTTTAACACCTCTAAAATATGTTCAGCTTATTTAAACTCAAAGCGTCATTCCTCTATAATAGCCTCTTTCTGCTATAGCAGACATAAACTGCAAAGCACATGTCAAATGCCACCGAACCTTTCAAAAACACGACATCTAATTTGTGCTGTACTCCATCCCTTCATCCTAAAGCCCATCTCTCTCTGTAAAGGTGTTGTGGCTGGGGCAAACACAAGACATCAATATAAAGGAATTGGTTGGATGAATGACACTTTACTCATCACTCAATATGAAAGCACAAAACTAAGCTTGTGTGAAAGAACCAAACAAACATCACCAGCTGTAATTTCATATTTTTTGTCATACCCATGTTAGGTATGTAGAAAGATTTCAGTTACACAGAATTATGAGAAAACATCATTACAGTATCTTATGTAGGTCAACAGATGACGAGCTATTAATTGGCAAATTGAAATGTCTGTTTATGATACCAGCCTTTGTAATAATATTTTCTTAAATGTCTATTGAAGGGATAAACATGCAACATGCAATGAAAGGTACTTAAATTAGCCACATGACAGAATGAAATGCCTTATTCCACATTATTGGGGAAATGTTCATTCTGTTGCAGAGCTGATTCTGTGGAATCCCTCATCCCTTCTCACGAGGACATACTGACATTGATTGACTGAAAGAATAGAGATGCTTTACTAGGCAAAATGAATGATCACTGTCAAATAAATGCTAACTGAGGTCCATGAATAAGGTAAAGCTGTGATCACTTCACTCATACAACAACGTGCAGGAAAAAAACCTTGTTCCTTCAATTTCTATTTAGCATGCTTGGGAATACAAAGGTAATGCAGCTTTTGCAACTCACTATTGAGCTGAGGCAGTAGTAGTAACATTTTTATAAATATTACTTCAAGTGGCTGATAGAAGCAGAAAGTCATTACATTATGGTGTTATTGGTCTATGAGATGGCTGCATTGTTATTTATCATTGCTCAATATGTAAACAAAATATGTACAGTCTTTTGCCTATCCTACCTTTAGTAACAGACCAAATATTAAATATTGACCCCATTGAGTTATTGGCTCCATTTAGTTAATAGCTGAGAGAGATGGTCGAATTTGTCGACAAACTGACTTTTGGAGCTGATTGCAAAGCCTTTGAAAATTTGATATAGATCTAGAGAAGGGTTATGGGAGCATTTAAACATTTTTTTTTTGCTCTAGCACATGTACCATATATACTTGTGTATAGCACATGTACCATATATACTTGTGTATAAGCCGAGTTTTTTCAACCCAAGAAAATGGGCAGAAAATGCTCCCCTCTGCTTATACTTGAGTCAGCAGACTGTCCACTCACCTAAGCTGTATTACCATGCTGAATTTCAGGCAGGCAACTTCCCTCTTCACTGAATATCTTCGCTCTGCTCTCTGTGATTCTCGACTCACAGCTGATTAATGTAAACAAACACCTACTAGTTCAAATACAATTCAATTGAAATAATAATCATCCTGTGTTCTCTTAAATTTATTGAGGTTGTAGCACTAAGATGAATCCTGTTTGATTAATTCCTAGGGGCAATGGTGCTTTCGCTATATTTTTCTCATTTAGAAAACTCCACTATCTGACTTTGCATTTCCCACCTTTGGATTTTACTTGAGTCAATATGTTTTTCCAGTTTTTGTAGATAAAATTAGGTACCTCGGCTTATACTCGGGTCGGCTTATACTCGAGTATATATGGTAGGATTTGCACTAATTAAGTTCAAAATCAAAGTCCAAATTTCGAGTTTTGAAATTTTGACTTGACTTTCAACCTAATTTATGCAAAAACTATTTGTGTTTGAACAATACCTTTTTATAGTATACCCCAACCCTTCTCTACATCATGGTGATGATACAATGTTCAGGGACTTTACAATTAACTAAAACATTTTGAAAATGGTTGAATTTTTTAATAGTTTTCTGCTGATGTTTGAAATATTCTCTTATCTGTAGAAAAGGCTCTGAAATGTTTTCTTAACAAGCTTTTGGTTCAATTGAGTAACTGTAGTTTCTAAGAGGATTTACAGTTAGGGAGGCCTCTGAAGGACATGTGGGGTGTTTTGTGAATTATGTGTTTTACTGAAAACTAAAAAAAGCTGTAACATTTCCACAATATAAATGTAATAGTTAACCACTCACTCATCTAATTAGTATGGTTCATTATTACAGGGACTGGTTTCGGCGCTCTGCAAGTTAAAAGTTGTCTGCAGAACCTAGCACCCATAAACTATGTGTATTATACAATTTCTGTAAGAAAAATTTCCCTAAATGTCTGAGTGTGAGTTGTCTCCTGCCCAGTATGGAACCAAGCTGTTTAGTTTTGATAACTATTATGTGACTTATGTTTTTTTGCATGCTAAATGAGCTCTATCTAAGATCACTCCTTAAGTGTCAATTCTAGTTGACCCGCCAATGGTTATCGGGGCGCTTGAGCATCCGATAACAGGGTGCACAATTTCTGTGTTTTTTTATATAATTCATGGGATGATGGCATGTGTACATTGTTTAACCTTCTAACTGAATGGGCAACATATTTTCTCCTATTATGTTACAATACATGGGATACAAATAAAAAAAAAAGCTAATCCTAGATGTAAACTCCAAATATCCAGCAAGCAAGCACAAGGTAAACAAAAATTTAAACAACCCAGTTTACGCAAACAGTAACCAGTGATGTTCCTACAGCATTCAGTTGGGTTATTAAAGTAAAGTTAACACCACAAAAAGGGAACAGGCTAATGATTAGTAATGGCCGAACTTACCCAAGGTTTGGATCAGACTTTTAAAATATTCTGCCGTCCGCCTGTTCGTGGGCAGATTCCTGTTTGCGGGCAGATTCCTGGTTGCGATTGCTGTTGCGATTGAGTGACGTCACTGACTGGTTTTCGGAGCCGGCTTTTTGCTGCAAGACAGAGTTCTCTATTTGGTCTTCAGTGAAAAGATTCTTCCTCCAGTGGGATCTTACTGGTCCTGATCCTGCCGGAGGAAGAATAGTGAGCTCCTTCTCGCTGGCGAACTGGGCAGGTCGAACACCCATACTGCTCGCCGGTTAGAAGGAGTGCGGCCATCACTACTGATGATATCAAATATCCTTAAAGTATCAGTAAACCCATTTGCCATATGGTGGTTGTATTGCGGTCATGTGAGGGGTCAGCTGGTCCACCATGAGCTCAAGGACATAAAAGGGAACTACAGGAAGTGCTGGTGTCTGAGTACAGTGTAAGCACAGAGACAGATGCAGGTGAGGCTAGTGTGCACCCCTGGCCTGTGAAGTAAAGCAAGGAGAGTGTACAGGTGGCTCCTCAGCAAAACAATCTATGTACAGTGTCCGGGACTGATTGCCGTCCGGTCACAGTTGCAGCTACGGCAGGAGAAAGTGGGGTGGCCATTCCCACCGCCTTAGGCATTAGTCAGTGCGCAGGAGCAGAAGGCAGCCAGGGCTGGGTGGAGTCCCCAGGTTTACTTTAAAACATTGCTGGCTATTCCCCAGGTTGGGGCTCTGGACTGCTTCAGCTTCTTGGCTTGCTGCCACTGCCCTGCAGTGTGGTGGTACAGACTGTGCCTTTATCTGCTACCATTTTCAATACAAGCTGTTGTGCTGTACAATCAATTAAGTACAAGTTGCACAGAATAGGTTCTATGAGTGGTTCCTAGTTCACTACCCTAGGTCTTACTGATGCCCTATGGGAACAGGGACCCAAGTCGCACAGCCAAGTGCAACAAAATTAAGTTATGTTAAGTTGGAAAAAAAAGTGGGGAAATGCAATCACAATTATGGTGGTACAAGGAGAAGGGGTTGCTGTGTGTCTAACCACAATGAGAGGGATGGCATACCTGCTGTCCATATGAAAGATTCCATATTTATCTGCCATGCTCCCAGAGATTAATTCACTGCAATATCGCTAGTGGACACTGGGGGTGTCATATAATAGATTTTTATGCGTAGTTTTCATTGCATGGCATTTTCCAGGCCAGTATTTTCCAGGCTGTCACTGCTCTCACTAGTGATGGCAAAAAAGTTCGCCCGACGGACAGTTCGCGGCGAACTTAGCATGTTCGCAGTTCGCAATGCTGGCGAACATTATGGGTGTTCGACCCGCCCCCTACACCTTAACATGGAGACAAAGTGCGACCCCACACCCTATAGTCAAGTGGTACAGTACAGCCAATAACACTTCCTTTTGCTCCTGGAGGACACCCCCCCTTATAAAATAAGCATCCCGGCGGACATTTTAAATTGATCCTGTGTCTCCAGTACTAGATAGATAGGGAGAGCTGCTGCTGATTGAGGGATGGCTGAGCTACTTTACTATTATACTCCATCCAGTGATCTGTAACTATAGCTAAGGTGTTCTGATACATGTAGTTCATCATTACTGTGCCACAAAAGTCCTTCCCTGGGGGTGGGGTATGCTGTATTATGCATTGCAGAGAGACCTGACTAAATGTGATGCTCTGCAGAAGGTACTGTCCGGTAACTTTTGGCAAAATCTTTAATCTAGATGTGATTTCTGGCCAATAGACCTAAAGAAAACAGCATTTTAAAAAATCCATATTTTGGAGGAGAAGTTTAGCCGTTGACCCCCTCTGGCATGACACTGTGCAGGTGGTCGCACCCTTTTCACTTTTTTTATTGGTATTGTGGCTACAAATATGACATAACGGTCTGAGAAGTTCGCCCTCCATTAAAGTCAATGGAGGTTCGCCGTTCGCATGTTCGTGGCGGGTATTTGCAGAAGTTCGATTCGCCTGTTCGCGAACAGCCACAGCTGATGTTCGTCCATCACTACTTCCCACTGCAAATCTGCATCATTAAAGAGAAGGAGGTAGGAAGGGTTTTACTCACTATAGATGAGATTTTTCTTTTGCTGCTTTCTACCATTCTACTTCTACTATTATTGTCACTCTACAATCACACTAAGCACAAAAGCAGTGATACGTCTGCTTAAACTCACAGGGCCAGCTAGTGGAAATTTTACAGTTTGACCATCTCTAATTAGTGGTCACAACTAAATTTAGGCAGATAATTTCAATCATAAATTGCTCTCTCTTTGCTCTGTGGTTAATCCCACAGGATTCAACTACAAAGATAAAAAAGCATAGATGTCTGCTAGCTTTATGTGTTTATGGAGTGATACTCCCAAGGGAGCAGGTGTGGAAACTGGCATTTATGCAGGAGTTAGATCCAGACTACCTAGTTGTAAAATATATTGATTTAGTAGAGAATCATTTTACTGCAGCTTCCATTTTTTTAAAGATTGCAGCAAAGTCAGAGAATAAATTTGAATAATATCAATGTTTTGACACGGCATAAAAACATGTTTTAATACTGCTCAATGCAAACTAGCTGTATTCTGTATCGGCAGAACATGGTTCCTGTGTAGTAAACTCTTATTTCTACAGAATAAGGGTGATTTCTCATTACCCTCAGGGAAATTTCTAAGAAGGAAACAGAGCAGAGAACTAATCCCCTGGAGTGTTGGCATTCTGTTGGAGGAGATTTCTTCAATGCTTTTTACTAAACATTATGCTTTTTCATTTATGGGATTTGTAACTTTTTTTTCACCTTGTAGAATTAATCTGTGCTTAACACATTTGTCTTAATAATTTCAAATATATATAAAAAATAACTTAACTCCAGATTTAACATCCTTTTAATATTGATTATGCAGTGTCTGTTATGAACATTGAAATGTATTGCAATGTAAATGTGAATATTATAATGTAGAACTAAAGTGGAGCAGCCCTCAAAAAGTGTTTTTAATGTCTTTTACAAATGATAGAGCTAATCTGTAGGCAGTTATTAAGCTCTCCTTGCAACTTCTCTTCCAACCCTTTGTAACCTATCCTGGATGGATTTTTTACTTTTATTTTCCAACTTCCAACTATTTTCCTAAAGCCAAAAAGTGTTGAGCTCGAATATTCATATAATGAATATTTTTCGTGAATACCTTCAATTCGAGAATTAGCAAATATCTCGAATATGCCAGCAAATATTCACAATTTTGAATATTCGCAGTGTGGCCATGTATTGCGAAAATCATATTCATGAGTTTCGCAATACATGGTCATACCGCGAATTTTCTAATTTATAAATATCAAACCAAATATAAGTAAAATTATTCATGAAATATCACAAATCATTCCCCTCTTGATGTGCATTTTTAACCACCTCTAGACCCCCAGAAAGGAAGGAAGAATAATTTTTTCTGATATTATAACTGTGTGTTTGTCCTCAACACCATGCTAAATATTTGATCCAGCTAACAATTTGCTCTTCAAATTAGTTCTCAACACTGAACCCTGCATACACCAATTTAAATTATTTGTTGTTGAGTTTTATTGTTTTATAAACAACATATGGCATACAAGTCAATAAATCTATTATCCATTCACCTTGGTATTCTTAAGTAGTGATGGCCGAAAAGTTCGCCCGGCGGACAGTTCGCGGCGAACATAGCATGTTTGCACATCGCAATGCCAGCGAACATTATGGGTGTTCGACCCGTCCCCTACACCTTAACATGTAGGTGCAACCCCTCACCCTATAATCAGGTGTTCCAGTACAGCCAATAACACTTACTTTCGCTCCTGGAGGATACCGCCCTTTATAAAAGGAGCCCCCCAGTGACCATTTTTACATTTATCCTGTGTCTCCAGTACTAGATCGATAGGGAGAGCTGCTGCTGATTGAGGGATGGCTTAGCTACTTTGCTATTATACTCCATCCAGTGATATGTAGCTATAGCTACATCCCACTTTGGTGTGACACTGTCCAGGTGCTTGCACCCTTTTTATTGGTATTTTGGCTACAAATATGACCTGAAGGTTTGAGAAGTTCGCCCTCCATTAAAGTCAATGGAGGTTCGCCATTCGCATGTTCGCAGCGGGTATTTGCAGAAGTTCAATTCGCCTGTTGGCGAACAGACGCAGCTGATGTTCATCCATCACTATTCTTAAGCTTTATCTGCAGCATATGATAGTTTAACCAAGTAATTTTTGCCAATTTCTAGAGCATTTGTTCTGTCTCAGCACATACTATTTGGGATTTTTGAGAACCCATCTCTATTTGAGGAGCTTTGATTAAAGTGTTTTATTTTATGCAGGGTTTTTTTCTAGATTTTTGGGGGAATAGAGATATAACAAAACATGCACTATTCTGTTTCCACAACTATGTACTCTGTGTATAGAGGCTCAACAGATAGCTTAACCACTAATATAAGGAAGGCAGTGAAAAAATACTCAATCCTCAGTGATGTAAATAAACTTGTATAATTTATCCTTATAATAGATTTGATAAAACTGCAATAGAATACAAATAACAAAACATCAGAACCCAGATGACATCCACAATACATATCTGTGCATTAAAGGTAACTTATACTTTTACTTACAGGCTATTATGTAGACAGGGCCTGATAGAAGCATCTAATTTCCTCACAGTGTGCTCCTGAACTAAGATGGAGTCATTTCCTGTGAACTATAAACTAGGGGGCTGGCTTATTCCCAGCTCACTAATGATAGAATAAATGGGTGGCTGTCCCAGAAATGGTCAACAGGTGGCAGCAAATACAATCCACTGTAATCTAACATTGCTAAGCATATAATCACTCACTGCACCATGCCTAAATGGTGAGGTGAATCCAGAACATGCACTTTTCTGTTGTTTTTTCCTACACCCTCACATCCTTGTCTCAAAGTATAATCACCAAAGTCTGTTATTAAAACAATATCATATTAGTTTAACTTTTATTTTTGATGTATTACAATAGTCAAGTTGAAAAAAAATATTCTATGTGTTTTACTGTAAGCTTCATTTCCCTTATGATGCAATGACTGCAGAAAATAATAAAAACAATTTGCATAAATTGGTATTGTAAAATCAGAATAAGATTAAGTAGAATTGCAAAGGGAGTACATTAGCATGATGTCTAAAAATTGGCATCACATTCAGGTAAGTGCAGTAAAAGAAAATGTAAATCATCAGCCATCATTGTTGAGACTTGGTGAATGTTTCGTAGAGTGGCAAAATGTTGAAAAATGTGTATGGGGGGATTTTTCTATGTCATTCAAGGTGTCACTATGCAATCTTCTCCTAGCATATAATATATAGCAGAATCAGAAGCCTAGGAGCTGATCTCAGCTACCAGTCCAAATGTGGCCATACACGGGTTGATACCTGTTCGATCAACCCACGTTCAAGAGCAGAGTGGTGACGTCACCACACTATGCTTGATTTCGGGTTTTTGCACATCGATTCCCGTTCCATACTTTGGATGGGGACCCTGTCAATGCACTGGGATTTACTTACATGTCTGTTCCCTATTCAAATGACCTTTCTTCAAGTGGGATGGATCACCACCATTTGAATAAAGGGGTTTTTCGTTAGCTTCCCGATGGGGGGCTTTAGATCGGGACTTCAGTTGTCAGAGCAGAGACTTTAGTACAAGGGTTGGCAAACTTAAATGGTTAAAGCCTAAATTTGTAAATATCCTTTCTGTTCCTTACCATAAGTGATGGCCGAACTGTCCGTGTAAGAAATTACTCAAAAATCTATTATTTTCTGTGTTTTATAAGATATCACATGGTATAGAAATCTATGTATTATGATCTTCAATCTATAGCTACATTTACATTGGGAAAAGCTTATGCAGCAGACCATCTGTTAGATGTCAATCAGACAAAGGCTTACCTCGTGGCTTGGATGTACGGCTAGACTGAGCATGCTCAGTGAGATGTGGGTGTGAAGTAGCTATTCTTGTACAGGATACCTTATATGTAATAGGAGAGGTTATATAAACTGATGAGCACTTGTGTCTCGGACAGAAGGAAGAACCACCACCATGATGTGACACGCTGCTAGGTTAGCTAGGGTAAGGGTTCTTGTATATTGATTCTTTGTATTGTAACTTTTTAAGATAATAAACAAATCTCTTGTTTAAGCAACGATTTTCTGTTCTTTTGATAAATGGCGGTTCCTTATCGAACGCGCTATTTTACAGTCCGCAAGGCATATCATAACATTCACCGGCAGGTAAATATTCTTCCACTGGAGCAGAAAGAGCCGGCCAGTGAAAACATTCTTTCACGAGAGACTGCAGAGAGAAGCTGGTCTCTGGTGAAAGAAAACCGGCTTTAACCGGAAGTCAGTGACGCCACGCCGGATATCGAAACGGGCAACTGTGCGTGAATTTGAATCTTCCAAAATAGTTTGGAAAAAGGAACAGAAAAGCCTTCTTTGATTACATTGTACACATGGAATTCCTCACAAAGTAAATTAAAAGCTGGAGCATGCATTAAATGACTAAGGGAAAGACATTATCATCATCATCATCTTTTCTATTAAGTCTTGAGGTCTCTATCTCACCACTTTCTTTTGTTAGATCTCAGTTCTTTCAATCATAGAGTCTTAACACTTTATGTTCCTGCTAGCTATGGCACTATGTCAACCCTATCTACCAGTCAGCTATACCAGCTTCTGCCATCCATGACCTTTTTGAGGAGCAGGAACACATTGATCATGTTGATAGGTGTTAGAAAAAGTATGATGTAGTAACAGAAATAAACATTTATATTGTAGGAAATTAATGAAGGAGGACTAAACATAAACAGATTAAACTGTATCTTTTATTCCTCAGTGGATCATTACAATGTACATTGTCCTGATAAAAATATGTAATATTGAGATAGAAAATGCACTACATATGACCTCTCTTCTACTGAAAATTTCAGGCAGTGACTGACAGCTGACATAGAAAGTAAAACATGATGAGAATGAATTACAAGAGTAGTATAGGTCTAGGGCTTTCCATTTCCTCCGGTGTATATGGCAGTGACACCAATATATTGTACAGAGTTAATTTTATTATACAATGGCTTTTAACATGTAATACATAAATCTCATAGTACTTTAATAGTTAAATAAAGACACACTAAATAAATAACCACATCAGCTCAAGGATACCCATCCGTATGATGTTTTATTTATTTTGCTACAACTAGTAAGGTGTTTATAGCAATTTTGTTTGATTTTTATTTGTGTGTATTTTTCAGCATTATCCAAATGTCTAAAAAAATAGATATTACCTCTTAAAAGCTGGAATAGCAACAAAATACATTTGAGAGCTAGAGAACAAATACTGAATTAATTTTCTCCTACGCCAAGATCATTTGAAGAGTTATATTCAAAGGAAGATTATTCACATTTGTTTTTCTTTTCTTCAAATGTGTAAAAATGTATACAGTACTATAAAGACAAGCTGAACACCATGACATTTTTAAAGATCATTTTATCCTTTTATTGGTTTTACTTTGCATTGTACAATGGACCAGGTCGCATCCTCCAGCCTATGCCCCAGTCTTAACCCCAATTACCACTAGTGATGGCCGAACATCGGCCACGCCCGTCCGCGATCTTTTAGAAGTCCGCCGTCCACCTGTTCACGGACAGATTCAAATTCCCTGCCTCTAGGTGGGGAATTTAAATTGGAAAAACTGGCAGTGACGTCAGTGACGTCACATCCAGTACCTGGAGCGCATAGTTCCTGGTTCCAGTAGCTGGATGTGACGTCAGTGACGCCACTTCCTGTTCTCGAGCCCGTTTTTCACTAGGACACCGGCTTCATGCCCAGTCTTTTAGTTAAAAGATTCTTCCTCCGACAGGATCACGCTGCTTCTGAGCAGGAGGAAGGAAGAATAGAGAGCTCCTTCACGACGGCGAACGGGCAAGTCAAACACTGTACTGCTCGCAGGCGAGAAGGAGGGCGAACATCCATGTTCGCCGACGAACTGTCCACCTTGCGGGCAGTTCGGCCATCACTAATTACCACAGATAGAAAGATATTTAAGTAAACAACAAGGAAAGTGGGACATACATCAAGGCTGGGGCACAAAAATTTTTACTTTACCTTTATGTCAAAAAGTTTTTTTTCAGGCTCTAAAAAAGTGTTTCCATCGTATGAACAGAGTTATATATAATACAATAGAATAGAATAGAATATTAGTTATTTAATTTGGAGAACTTAACTCTTCTTGACAGTCTTAACTTAATCCAGAACCTTTTGAATTGCCATACCAATAAAACCTAGCTCACTGCTTTTTGGAGACAACTAAACAAGTATTAAGTAGAAATTCTTTACTTTAATATAACTAAGCTCTGTTCTTCCCTGATTGTAGGAAATTTCAAATATTTCTAATTTGTGAGGGAAATATCCCTTATTATTAAGGATTCTTTGGTATATCCTGCGTAAAGATGAGCAATGTCCTAAGTAGAGGTAGATGATTTTTAGATAGATAACAGTTGCAAGCTTCAGCACAAGTGAAGCAAATCATAATAACTACAGTGGCAAGAAAAAGTATGTGAACCCTTTGGGATTACGTGGAGTTTTGCATGAATTGGTCATAAAATGTGCTTTGATCTTCATCACAGTCACACCAATAGAAAATCACAGTCTGCTTAAAATAATACCACACAGCTACCCCTTCCCCCCTTCCCTTTCTTGGTAACAGGGGTGTTCCTGCTGTCACCGGCTAGTGTACCTTCATAGACCCGGCCACCCGTTTCACAATGTCGGAGGTGAGGTTTTGCTCCCTGAATGCTAAGGGTTTAAATGTCCCTCAGAAGCGTTCCCAACTTGCCTACAGTCTACACAAGCAGTGTGTACACATTGCTTTCCTACAGGAGACGCATTTTAAGGAGACTGCTCCCCCCTCTATGCCCTCCAGTTACTTCTACTCTTGGCACTATAGTTCCCATCCGGATCGCAAAGTGAGTGGTGTGGCTATTGGCATCCATAGATCCCTCCTGTTTGAACTGGTTGCTACGTACCCGGACGCAGAGGGGCGGTTCCTGGTGCTTACCTGCAAGATCTTTGGCTCCCCGTACACGCTGGTTAATCTCTACGCCCCGAATCAGGGTCAAGTGTCCTTCCTCCTCGCCCTCCTGGCCTTTCTTGATGGCAAGGTCGCAGGCCCCATAGTGATGGGTGGGGACTTCAACCTGGTCCTCAACCCAGCCGTGGATACCTCCTTGGGCAGGTCGTCCCTCCCGTACTCGGCCATCAACCGCGTGAAATCCCAGCTCTTGTCTCACCAGCTCGTTGATGTGTGGCGTATCTTACACCCGGGGGTGAAGGATTACTCCTTTTACTCCCACCCTCATGTCTCCTATAGTAGAATAGACTGTTTCCTTGTCTCCCACTGTTTGTTAGATCATGCGCCAAAGTCGTCTATTGGTATACAGTCCCTATCCGACCATCACCCCGTGTTCTTTTCTTTTGTCCCCCCTTCTTCCTCGAAGGCTTGCCCGACCTGGCACTTGAATGAAACGCTTTTGGCCGACCCTCGCGTGGTGGAGAGGGTGACCACTACCATGTCTGACTTTACACGGGACCATGCGGAGGATACTACCCCTCTTCCGGTCCGCTGGGAGGCGCTGAAGTGCGTCCTCCGGGGCACTTTGATCTCAGAGGGTTCCCGGATTAAACGGGAAAAGTCAGAACGGTTCTTGTCCCTCTCTGCTTCTATTTTGTCCCTAGAAAGACTACACAAGCGGGATCGGAACCAGGCCACGCTTACCCAGCTTCAGGCAAAACGCCTCGGGCTCAAGCAGCTGGTGGATCTGGCTTATGTTAAGCACAAGGACAGCTTTCGGCGCTCCCTGTACGAATTTGGGAATAAGTGTAGTCGGCAGTTAGCCAGGTCCATTCGCCTAAAACGGTCCGGTACCTTTATCTCAAAAGTCACGGACAAATCGGGTGCGACTGTGCACTCTACCTCTCGCATTCTTCAGGCCTTTCACTCCTACTACCATGACCTGTACAACCTCCCCGCCCCGAGTGTAGCCTCTTCAGCGTCCCGCCCGTTCCCTACCCTCTCGGAGTATATTCGGGCCACGGCCCTCCCCACTATTTCGGAGCAGGCGGTCGAGGCCATGGCTGAGCCTTTCACCCTGGAGGAACTTTCCGCCACGGTCAAGGGCCTGCCCTCCGGCAAAAGCCCTGGCCCGGACGGGTTCTCAAACCTCTTCTGCAAACAGTTTTTGGATCACATCTCCGCTCCTTTACTCTCCTCCTTTAACGCAGTTGCCCCGGATTGCCCATTTCCCAAGCAGTTGCAAATGGCTCTAATTACGCTCATCCCCAAGCCAGGCAAGGACCCATCCCTCTGTCCTAGCTACCGCCCCTGATCAATTCGGATATAAAAATCTATGCCAACTTGCTGGCGAATCGCCTTAAACTCCACATTCCCTCCTTGATCCATACGGAACAAGTGGGGTTTGTCCCGGGCCGGGAGGCTAGGGACAACACGCTGCGGACCATCACACTCATGGCACATGCCTCTAGCCAGACGACCCCCCTATGCCTCCTATCTGTCGACGCCCAGAAATCTACCGCCCTCAATGTCACTTTGCCCCCTCAGCTCGCCTCCCAGCTGGCCTCGGCCTTTCCTTTTATCTGGTCGTCTTCTTCTATCTCGTACTTGGGCCTTCGCATACCCAGTAACCTCTCGCTTCTCTACTCCCTCAACTACCTGCCCCTACTCAACTCCACTCTCCAGAAGTTGAAGTCCTGGGCTGCCCTGAAGCATTCCTGGTTCGGACGCATGTCCATTTTTAAAATGGATGTTCTCCCCAGGTTTCTCTATTTGTTTCAAACACTCCCCATCACTTTACCCCGCGTTTTCTTTCGCTCGCTCCGGTCGGCCCTTCTGTCCTATCTCTGGGGGGCTTCCCCAGCCAAGATTAGCATGAACCTCCTGGTTCAACGAAAGGAACAGGGGGGTGTCGCCCTTCCACACCTAGAACTCTACTATCGAGCCTGCGTTCTCACTTGGGTCCTCGACTGGATTTTCTCCGGGGAGGACAAGCTGTGGGTTTGGTTGGATGCGGCCTTGCTTCCGGTGCCTCCTCACTCTCTACCGTGGATCGCACCTCGGGACCTCTGTAACCGTGTGACCACTTATTTTGAGGACATTTGCCTGGCCAAATCTAAACCCCCACGAGCGCTGTCGGTCCTCTACTCCTTTCTCCTGAATGGCACACCGTCCACTAAGCCCCATTATATACTAGCGTGGGAGAGGGAGTTGGACTAGACCTTTGACACGGGTGACCTGCAAAAAATCTACACATTGACTCACAGATCCAGCATAGCTAGTGCAGTCAATGAGCGAAATTATAAGATCCTCTGCAGGTGGTACAGGACCCCCTCAATGCTCCATAGAATGTTCCCCTCAGTCCCAGACACCTGTTGGCGTTGTGGCTCAGCGGTAGGTACTATGTTACATATATGGTGGGCCTGTCCCGCCATCCTTAGCTACTGGCAAAGGGTGTTTGAGGTCTATGCTGATGCCATGCGGACCACTATTGAACCCTCACCGGACCTTGTTCTCCTGTCACTCATTCCGGGCTCCCTGAAAAGTGCCAAGAGGGGAATGCTGCGCTTCTTCCTGATGGCAGCTAGGGCTACTATTCCCCGACACTGACCCACGACCTCCCCCACCATCTCGGAGTGGTTGCAGAGCTAAACCTCCTCCAGCATTTGGTAGAACTAACCGCCTTTGTCAATGACACTTCGTCCAAATCTGTTGAAACCTGGGGCGCCTGGATTCTATTTAAAGAATCTGCCGCAGGACAGGCGCTTCTCGCTCGCTGAGTTGGGTCTTGCACTTGGCCTTGCGGACCCCCTGTTGCTGTATCCCCCTCTCCCCCTCACCTTTCCCTACTCTCCCCCCCCCCAAGCTTCCCTTTTTTCCCGCTTTTTCTTCGCTCCTTTCTTCTTTTTCTACCACTGGGTTCTTTGTCTTTGCATGACCCTTTCTTTTGCCGCTTGTCTCTTTTATGTTCTCTTCCTCTCTTTTTTTCTCCTCTTTCTTTTTTCCTTATTTTTTTGCCTATTGTTGGAGTTGGACGTTGGGTTGTTCCTTGTTAGCTACTGCACGGACTGGGATCTGAGCTCCCGGCTGATGATATCCATGCACCCTGGCGGCTTTGATTGCCCAATTTTCTTCTGGACTCCGGTACTCTCCTCATGGCCGGGGTGCTTCCCTGTTGCCCTACTGGGCTAGCATTTCACCCCCACATCTCTGGGACGCCGTGTCCTCACCGAGCCCTCCATGCCAGTCTAAGTTGAGTAAACTCGCGCTGTATTTTTGTAGCTCCTCTGTGTCCAACTGTTGGTTTTGTAGGCTGATTTAATGTGTTGATGCACCTGCGATGCACTGTTCTGTATCTCTATGTGTGTATGTATTGTTTGAAAACAGTTTCAATAAAAATGTATTATTTAAAAAAAAAAATAATACCACACAAACATTTTATGCTTTTATGTTTTTATTGAACATAACATGTAAACATTCACAGTGCAGGGTGCAAAAAGTATGTGAACCCCTAGCCTAATGACTTCTCCAAGAGCTAACTGGAGCCAGGATTGAGCCAACATTGAGTCCATATGAGATATTGTATGTGTTGCTGAAAGGTGTTCTACCCTTTAAAAAACACACATCAGTTTGGAGTTTACTGGTTTCAAGAAGCACTGTCTGATGTGAACTTTGCCTCGCAGAAAAGAGCTCTCAGAAGTCCTAAGGTTAAGAATTGTTGACTCGCATAAGGCTGGAAAGGGTAACAAAAGTATCTCTAAAAGCCTTGATGTTCATGTGTCTATGGTAAGACAGACTGTCTACAAATGGGGAAAGTTTAGCACTGTTGCTACTCTCCTTAGGTGTGGTCGTCCTGTAAAGATTTCTGCAAGAGCAGAGTGCAGAATGCTTAAAGAGGTAAAGAAGAATCCTAGAGTGCTCAGCTAAAATCTTACAGAAATCTCTGGCACATCCTAACAATTTTGTTGACACATTACAAAACATTAAAAAGAATGGAGTACATGGGAGCACACCAAGGAGGAATCCATTGCTGTCCAAAAAAATATTGCAGCACGTTTGAAGTTTGCAAAAGAGCACGTGGATATTCCACAGCACTACTGGAAACATATTCTGTGGACAGATAAAAATAAAATTGAGTTGTTTAAAAAAACACACAACAATATGTGTGGAGAAAATATAGAGGAGGTACAAGAATTCAGATGCGCTGACAAGGAACTTGCTAACAGCTCCCCTCCAGGTCATATATGAACCACTTTAGGTAGCTCTTTAAGGTAGGGAGAAATCCACATATAATTTATATAATAATTCATATTATTAGCAATTAATGTGGTAGATTTTAAAACCTTTTCAAGTGCATTGCTGTATGCATTTCCAATTAATTTCAATGTAAATGCAGAAATGCATCCAGCAATGTGCAGGTTAGTTTTGAGCAGCACAGGCAATATGTGTATTTGCAAAATATTGCAAATTTTTCAACTAAAATTTGCAGTAAATTCATACATTTGTGATCTCCAGTCATTATTATCTTTATTGTGAAAAAGATTTTCATTACGCAAATCAGCACTTGCACATGAACATATTGGGAACCCAGTGCATGGTAGTTGCGGGCCTCTTTCTTTCAGGAGTTCAGGACAGGATGAGCCCTCCTACCTTAAAGAGTTACCTAAAGATGGTCTTATGTGACCTGGAGGAGGGCAAAGCCTATTCCTCACACCCCCCCCCCCCCCCCCCTCTTACCAGGCCTCCCAGAGCTTCTGGCAAAAAGGGTTTGGGTTATGAAATAGGTGGGACTGGATGTCATTTTATAATGCATTGTAAGACGTTCTTATGACCATATTATTTTTTCCAAATTTGTCCTGGTATGTAAAACTTTAGAATTGTTTGTACAAGTTACACGTGCGTTATATATTAACGGAATTGTTACAAGTTTACTTGAACAATTGCTAAACATTTGGAAAGTAAAACAGTACACAGTTTGTGTGGATTGAAAATACTTTTTTATACACAAACTACTAAAATATTTAAGGTTGTTGAAATTTAAATTTATGATATTACTATAAAAATGCTGTTGAATTTTATTAACTCATGTCATGATAGCCATCTTCTCTTCCCTAAAATGGGGCTGTGTTAATCATAGCTATAAAGCAGCAGATGAATGAAATATTGCATACTTATAAGTCACTCTTCAAAAGTTTGAAGAATAAATTCATAAAAATGTCAGTATCTAGTTGGTCTTTCAAAGTTAGATTTTCTGAAAGCTTAAAAAACGAAACTGCACTGTGAAAACTTACCGAAATGCCATTTTATTTGGGAGTGCTAGGTGAATTTAGTATGCAGGGAAGTAATTTGCTTACATTTTCATGATTCACTTTAATCTGTCTTTGTTATGTGCAGTGTCAATGAGTAAAAGTAATATGTGCAAAATAAAGGAGGTAGTAAGTCTGTTTTTAATTAAAAACCATTTGGTATTTGTGTCATTAGTTGTTTTGAAGTTACAGAAGTAACCCCTTATGAAACCTCTGAGGCTACCGAGTAAAAATCTTGTGTTCTGCATGCACTGCCTTCCAGTTGTGGTATCCATGACCTGCACTATAGTGTACTATAAATTTCTTGGAACCTATAGGTTATTCCAAAACCAATGTAGTGAGTGTTTTATATGGACAGCCCAAAGGATTCCCCATTGCAAATAAATGTAGGTATGTTGTTATATTTTGCTAGAACAAACAGAGGTAATCTGTCTCCTCCAAGTTCCTTGTCAGCACATACAGTGCTGCTTGAAAGTATGTGAACCCTCCAGACATGGTCACTGTATCTGGCGGCTTTGATTGCCCAATGTGCTTCTGGACTCCGGTACTCGCCTCATGGCCGGGGTGCTTCCCTGTTGCCCTATTGGGCTAGCATCTAACCCCCATATCTTTGGGATGCCGTGTCCTCACCGAGATCTCCGTGCGCATCTAAGTTGAGTAAACTCGTATTGTATTTTGTAGCTCCCCAGCGTCCAACGGTTTGGTTTTTGTAGGCTGATTTAATGTGTTGATGCACCTGCGGTGCACGGTTTTGTGTCTTTGTATTTGTATGTTTTGTATGGAAAACTGTTTCAATAAACATTTATTATTCAAAAAAAAAAAAAAAAAAAAGCACACAAGCAAAACTGCACACGGATCTAGGTGAGCATATGGACCTTTGGGGAAGAAAAAGCATAAAAAATCCAAAAGAAACCAACAAATTAGCTACCACACACAGCCCAAGAAACCTAACCATTTAAATTTGTAGTCAGAGACCAGGCAAATGCACTGGCCTGAAAAGCCCAACACTTCAAGGATGTATATCCACTAAAGTCCAGTACACTGGGGGTGAAAGTTTGAGAAATTTAGCACACCACAAAATAAATAAATAAAAAAATATAAAACATTTCTAAAAGGGAAAACCCAAATGTTTTGTTAAGTACAGGTACAAAGTGTTGCAACTGTGCCCATGGTTGCTGGGACAGTGACTCAAATTCCCAAAACACTGAACAAAAAGGCTTGGTAACTAGCATTTATATAATAGAAGCTATAGCAGTGTATGTTTACTTTCACTCAGATGAGAACTGTACATGAAAAACATTTGGACATTCATTGAGTAAAGACCTGATTTGTGGCTTGAATTAGTTCCTGGGCCTTGGCTCGACTTGCCATATTCGCCTCCTCCATCTTAAACAGGAGAGCAGTCACTGTAATCACACAAAATTTACAAATTAAAATATAAAAAAATAAAACATTTATATAAAATCACTTCTAACCTATAGTTAGTTAAGGGAACACCATAGGTCTAAACTAGTCATTTACAATTTGGAACATTTTTTAACAGAATTGCTTGGGGTCTAAAATGGACAGATGAACATTTTCATGTTCCAGAGTAGTGTTAAGTTTGAATACCGGAAAGGCGAATATTTTCTAGGAATATCGGCAACTTGAGAGTTTAGAACATTCATTTAAAAAAAAAAATGAACCTGCGTGTATGGCCATGCATCGCGATAATCATCGCAGCACTATAGTAAATATCACATGTGACCATCCATTTTGAAGATAAATCATACCTCATCACAAATTTCAAAATGAATGAATATCATATTTAACCTCCCTGGCGGTTCACTGAGGTGCAGATTTCTGTACCAAAAGTGATAC
>CM070035.1:51277911-51338282 GCA_036250615.1 Ptychadena robeensis | reverse complement strand
CCCGGAATCGATCGGGCCGGAATCCGGTGCGAATCCGACCCGTGTATGGCAGCCTTTAACGTTTAATTTGCTTTTAACATAATTTTATTTTGTAAATTACATGTATTGATATTTTCAATAAAATAATCTTTTTCACTCAGCAATTAAGAGCAACCAATGTTTAAGCTGATTGATTGCATTACCATTTGTTTCTTTTCTTACTGTAGAACTTTTCAATTCATTCAGTTTGTGTTGAAATATAGATCAAGTATTTTATAGCTCGGTAGAAACATTGTGAAATAATTAAAATGCCCTTTCATGTATTGATAATGTGCATTATGGTGCGCTTAATGAAAGAAAATCAATGCTAAAAATAGCAATAAAAAAGAAAATAATTCCAATTGCTTGCTTTTTATTGCTTGTATAGAGTACATACATTTCTAACTATGTTTTAAGGGGATGATTAATAGGATTTTACAATCACGGGTTAATTTGGCTGTTCCAGCCTTTCCGATAAATTGTCACAGATCAAAATGTGGACCAATCGCCTAAACTTCCCCTTTGTGCCTTCATGGTACCTTACCCATTTTAGTTTGTTTTTAATGTTTTATATACTTGTGGTTCCTAGGTACCTAGGTTAAACAAATTGATATTCTGACTCTCTACTCTACCACTCGCCATACCCCATTGTAGTTAAGTCATAGTCATTTGTTACTCATCAAATGCTAGTAATAGTCACAAAAATGTGCTCAGCACTGCAATACACCAAAACATACCACACAGCACAACACAGGGCATACTATTTTGAATGGTTACAAAGGTTTCCAATAGAATGTGTGAAGTTTTTTGGGGATATTTAAAATATTAATGGATTTCATAGTATTATTATGAAAAGTATCAGCGTTTCAGTTTGAAACCACTGGATCAGCTTATCAGTAACTATCTACTAAAGAGGAACGTTTATCTGTGGCAGCCTACTTTCTTTCTCACTATGGATTTCCCTAATACTGTTTTATATATTTATTATTCATGTATTCTTGAAGTGTTTTTATTTCCCTATACTTCATAGTCATAGTATACAAACTATACACATCTACATAGTGTGAAGAGAAATCTGCTCAGCAGACAAAAAAAAACTGTAAATCTTAAAACATTTTAAATTTGCAATGTACCGTGACATAATTAAGGGATGAAATTCAGAGTGAAATACATTTCAAATGCTATATTTACATTGCACACTTGTGCAGACACTTGGGGACAGGTCTATAAGGTAAAAATCTTTAAACTGCCCAGCAAATGCCTCATGTCTTATCAGGTGTTGTCTGGGCGGTTAGCCAGGCACCTGTGTAAAGTTCAAAGACTGATCATTGATAACAAAACATAATGCTAGCTCATTACAATGTTTGTTTAAGAATAATGAATAGTTTGAGTCAGAATAGATGTGATCATTACTAGTCATGGCCGGACTTTTTTAAAAAAAGTCTGATGTTCGCCTATTCACAGTTCCCGGTTTCAATATCTGGACATGACGTCACTGATATCACTTCCGGTTTAAGCTGGTTTTCTTTCATTAGATATTAGCTTCTCTCTGCGCTCTCCACTCCACTGGCCTGATTTTTCTGCTCCTGACGTCCGTACGTTGAACAGGGCAGGTTGAACATGATATGTTGGGCCATTATTAATCATTACAGTAGGTACCCATTTTTAGTAGGACACCTGCCTAATATAAAGCTGCACTGGCAGAATAAAACTTTACCCTAGCAGTTAAAAAAACAAAAACAAACCAGAGCACTTAAAAAAACCTTATTTACCTTAAACCCAGAGCTGTCCCCTTCAACAGCTCCATTCTGACACTAGATTATGTCAGTCTTCCCCTCCCTCTGAAATGCAACTATCATGGGTTGGGGTGGCACAGTCTGCAATAAAACATTAAGTGTAACAGTAAGAACCGTCCACTGCCACTAGAGAAAAAGAGGCAGAATGTATGATATCACTAGTATGGATGGCAAGAAGCATTTATTCCACAAGAGAACTCATGGATCCGTTAATAGCAGTGATGGCCGAACTGCCCGCAAGGCGGACATGGATGTTCGTCCTCCTTCTCGCCAGCGAGCAGTACGGGTGTTCGAACCGCCCCATTCGCCGGCGAGAAGAAGATCTATATTCTTCCTCCGGCAGGATCAGAACCTGCGAGATCGTGCCGGAGGAAGAATCTTTTCACTAGAAGACCGGGCATGAAGCTGGTCTCCTAGTGAAAAAATCGGCTCGGAGCAGGAAGTGACGTCAGTGACGTCACATCCGGCTCCCGTAACCAGGAACTATGCGTTCCAGGGACCGCATGTGACGTCACTGACGTCACATCCAGTTTTTCCGGTTCAAATTCCCCGCCTAGAGGCGGGGAATTTGAATGTGTCCGCGAACAGGTGGACGGCGGACTTCTTTAAAAGTCCAACCCGCCCGTTCGCGGACAGTCCAGGCCGATGTTCGGCCATCACTAGTTAATAGTATTGCTTTACTGATTGTGTTTTAGTCTACACAGGAAGCAGAAATAAGATATGAACAAATGATTCCTTTTCAGAAAATCAGGAAAGGTCAATCAAGTCAGCTGATCATATTGATTATGTGCTTGTATATGAGCTCTCTTGCAGAAGAACCTGTAATTTAGAATTTAACTTGTAATTTAGAATTAATTAAAATTCATTTCTTTTCTTTCCATTCCCTTCTTTCTTGCTGCTTACAGTACCTCAGTCCATACTCATACAGTTTGAGTACAAAATGCTCCTCTGGGGTGCTTAGAACATGATTTCTTTCCAGCTTTAAGTTTTTGGATTAAGCTGTTTTTTAATCAATTGCAGCACTGTAGTTTCATTTGCTATTTTTTGTAAACAGCAAAGCCTTTTTAAATATGATTAGAGTCCACATTACAAGACACTCTGTAGACTAATCGTTGCTGACACGAGAAAGCAATTGAGCAGCTCCTGGCATCTCATGAAAATCCAAAGCCATCACTGAATGTCTGATGCCAAAGGTAGTGGAACTCATGGGAGTATGCTGGCTCACTGCTGTTACATTGTACCTGACATATGCATAAATCATAACAAGGTGATTGAATTTCTGCCACAATATTGTTAATAAGCATTAGGGATTGAAGTTGTATTTTTTATATTTATTGTTTGTATGTTTATTTTATTTATCAGAAATGCAAGCAATACATGCAACACATCAAAATTTTATTCAGCTATAAAAACTACATACTAATACTTAAGTTGAAACTATCATATATCACTATCTTATTGTTTGATATATTTTTGCTGCAGTTGTAAAAATAGCCTTAGCATGGAAAAGAATGTTTTATCATTTTTATTCCCTAAAAACAAATACTAGGGCATAAACTACTAATGATTTTGAAAATTCAAGTCAATGGTCACTAAAGTTGGCTAGTCATGACGTCATCACACAGACATCACCCCCCTTCCTTCCCTGCCAATACTGATAGAGAGAGAAGGTCTTATGCTGACCGCAAATCAGAGACTACTTGTAAGTGTACAGAGGGAAGGTCTTTTGCTTCTCATTGTGCTCGTGCCAACCTGCCTACATACTGTCTCTGAATTACAGTTTTGGCAATAAGGGGAGGCAATGTTTTCACATAGTAGGGTATTTTTAGGATGTACAGAAACAAATCTATATAAAAAAGCAAGATAGGAAAACATTGTCAGGGATCGGAGTGAAGGTGAGGTAGCTGGTTAGCACACACACAAAGAAGCAACTAATCGACTTCTCTCAGGAGTAGTGATGGCCAAAAATAACAGGTCGGGCACGAACATAACATTACACATAACTTTTCTTCCCCCAGCGAACAGTACGGGTGTTTGACTCGCCCTGTTCACCGGAGGGAAGATGGTTACTATTCTTTCGCTGGCCGGATCAGGAGCAGAAAGATCCGGCAATTGGAAGAATTCTTTCACCAGAGACCGAATAGAGAAGCCGGTCTCTAGTGAAAGAAAAACAGCTTAAACCGGAAGTGTCGTCACATCCGTTTTTTTCTATTCAAATTCCCCGCGAACAGGCGTGGAATTTGAATCTTCCCGCGAACAGGCGGATGCCAGATTTTTTAAGAATGGACCTGACCCAAGTTTGGTCATCACTACTCAGAAGTGGTCAACTCTGCCTCCAAAACCTGCTAGTTGATTTTTGCCCTAGTATTCACATTTAGTTTATGCAGGAAATTGCAATAAAAGTTGTTTTACAATAACAAGCTGCTTAAAATACTCCCCCTGGGAAGTATTTATTATTTTATTAAGAGTTGAATTATTTGTTTTTAATGTGTTTCTTTGATGGCTTTTTGCAAATTAAAAATGTTTAATAAAATAAAATATATTATTTTTAAGCCAAAATTTTTTTTAATGTTTCTCATTGCTCACATTAGTATCTGTGCTTTCAATCTCGTAATTCAATAATGTTATTATTTTTATTTTGAGCTTCACTAAACCTATTTCCAAAAGCATTTGGTTTCTACAATGATTTTCCTGAGCACATTTTTTCATAATACAGAAGAAGTAAATAACAAAATAAATAGCATTTCTGCTGAAAGCCTGCTAGAAAACAATGATCTATGACATTCTGGAGAAAAGTATCCATACATTGTTATAGCCTTTATCAGTGAAATAAAAGGAAAAGATGCAGAGTATCATGATTATAGTAACTGTATATTCCACAAGCCCCAGGAGCTGCTTGCTTTCAGAACAAACTCTAAATATTCAGACACTCGCCATTAGGCACAATGGTAACCTTGAATTCTCTCATTTATAATGAGAGTGCACTGTTAAAACAGATTATTTAAGGTAATAAAACAGTAAAAAAAAATTGTTGTTTTCTATTTAAATATTTTAGAAAGAAAGAAATAAGCTTTATCGAATATTCTACTTGTGAAATACTGTACAATGTAGGATAGTGTGTACCATAGGATGATAACTGGAGGGCTAGCTTTGTCATTTTACAATTCAGAGTTTGGATTATTAGTGTAGAAAAAGGGGTTTAAACTCAAATACACAGTGGGCCAAAATAAAAAACCTGGGACAAATTTATGGACCCACCTTGATATTCATTAGCATTTAAGAGCCAAATACAAATACATTGTGGGCCAGACTTGAACCACCGGTCTGAGTTTGAAACCCCTGGTGTAGCACTCCAGACCAGAGCAGATGCTTTGCTTGACCTAGGTCTAGCTATTCACCTTATTATCAGTACTTTAACTATATTTTAACTTTAACTATATATTCAACTATATATCAAAACTCAACATAACATTGAATTGGATAAAAAAAATCTGTTTCTGGTGTGTTTACTTATTCCTCCTAAATGTTTGTAGCTTGAGCAGATACTTACAATGATGTATTGGATGAACATATATTTATACATTTTGGTGCATAGCATCTGTAACAGCATAAGCAGTGATGCATGAACATCAACTTAAAATTTTTGACTTTGACTGCAAAAACTACATATGCTAGAGCAAAACTTTCCTTTTTTGCTAATGTTCCCACAGCCCTTCTCTACATCTTCAGCAATTTTGGTGATGATACCATATTCAGAGGTTTTGCAATCAACTCATAAAATCAGCTAGTCAAATTTAACTTTCTCTACCATTGACTTCATAGGGGTGTTGAAAAAGTCCCAGAAGAGACCAGAATAAAGTACTTTATTAAAAGTTCTGCCGTTCAACATAATTAACTATTACCTATAACCTGCCTTACCTATAATTGCCTGCCTATCCAACGTTTTAATCCATGTCATCCCTTAAAGGGTCAATAGTCCCAGGATGCATCTGTGTCCTTTGAAGCCTGCCAACTTCAGACACCAGTGCTGATTGATCTCTGCACAACAGTTCCCATGGGCACTGGCAAAACTTTTATTAAAATACTTTTTTGCGGTCTCTTGTCTTTTTAAAAGGACTTATCTTTTTCAACACCTCTGTGAATGGGTAAGAGGTCCATGGGACCTCTTGTTATCATTTAATGGTTGGGGAGCCAAATCCAAAAGGTCCTCTTCAGGAGAAACCCCAAACACTCAATAAGCCCCCATCTGACCCATGTTGTGTGAAGGAGACCCTCCTATTTTAAATGAAGGATCTCCCCTCCATTTTCCTGTCCTACCAGGCTTACCAAAGGGGTCTTGTCTCTGGTGGGACGCCACACTGTTTGCAGTCTCCCTTTTCTGAGCTTACTAGATCATATGTTAGAAGGGGGTCTGGTATGCCCTGGGGGGGGGACCCAGGCTGTTAATTATACTCCTTTTCCAGAGCATTCCAGACCCTGTGCCAGGGGGTCTGTTATGCTCTGGGGGGCCCCAACATTTGTAAATTAAATCCCACTTCTTTTTTGCTTGTATTGGACGGAGGGTGGCCCAGGTTTGGAAAATAAACATATTGGGCTTTACTGTCTCAGCTGAAGGGAGGGGTAAAAATTTGTCTCCATTATAATGTATGGGAGGCGAATGAACATCGGAAATGTCAGCCGGACAGTAAACACTGATAACCAATCACGAGAGGACATAACGACCCTTACTAACCATCACAATCTTAGACTATAAGTAGAAGCTGATAATGAATAAAAAAGGTAATTATGTGACAAAGTAAGAAAAACAAGTCTTGGAAAATATGCAGAAACATTTTAAAAGAGACAATATTTGACAGACAGATTGAAAAATAACTCAGGTATAAGCCTAGGGGGGAAAATGTAGCAACTAAGGCACAGAAGCACACAGCAAATTTGCTTTGCTTTAGGGTGTCATTATTATGACCGCAGCATTTCACTAGCTGGTTTGTAAGCTAGTGAAGCCCCAGAACATAGTATCATCGTAGAACAGTATTATCAAGTTATGTTTGCATAAATATAGTTTCCAAGAAAACATTTTTAGTTCAGCTTAATGTTGAACTTAACCTTCTTAGTGTTCATAACGAGCCCATCTCGTCCAGAGTTTGTGTGAAGAACAAACTCTGGATGAGCTGGGCTCCCATGAAAGCTGCATATCCCCGGAAAGCTACGGCGATGCTGCTTCCAGCCGGGGCTCTGCGGCTTCACTCACCGAAGGGGAAGAGGGTGAGCAGTGCCATAGACCTCCATGTTAATGGAAGGGCTTCTGCTCTCCAGACCTCACTGCCAGTGTCATGAATGACACTGGCTGTGTAGAGAGGGGAGGGAGGAAATGGCAGGCAGTGTACCTCGTACACTGCTGCCATTGCCTGTACCACACTGTTAAAAACTGTGCGGTACAGGCAGTGCGCTAGGGAGGTTAATTCATGCAAAAACTGCAACAAAAATTTTCATTAAAAAAAAGTTCCTACGTTGATATTTGCAATTAAGTCCACACATGGAATTTAAACAGTTTTTTTACATAAACTGGCCTAAACTTGAGTAAATACAATAGTTAGGAAGCTAATCTACCAGTATTATTCAGAAATAACGTCAGCTATACGTGGATATGTCTTGTAACAATGGCATGGGGGTTACCTATTTCTATGGTAATGTCCTCTGCTATCTATATATAAAGTAACATTTCCTTGGCAAACCATTGCCAGAAGCACTCTCACACTATAAAAGACTTAAAATATTCTTATGGAATTTCATAAAATATGAGCCATGCACAAAATATCTATAATAAACCACAATGATTGTTACCATATAAATTGCAGTATTATATTTGTGTACTACATTGTTTGTCCTCTTTATTGTGTATGACATAGTTGGAAGAAATACTAACAGTTTTTGCTGCTTTTGCCAAAAAATAATTAAAAAGAAAACAATAATTGTCAGCATGGTATGAGGAAAATTGATGATGATTTGAGATTTGATTATCTCGTTAGACCACCTGCATATTATTTAAATTAGCTTTCCAACCCATCAGTAGTACAATCATTTTATCAGAGCCATCAGAAAATATATTTTTAATCCCTTGAATCACATAAATACTGTTTATCTCATTATTATGTGTTTGCGATTATAATTTGAACCATTACCAATAATTTGATGGAATTACTTCAAGAAGAGAAAACGGTCTATTTAGTCACTAAATATCAAGCAGATGTTCACTTATTAATTCATATTTTATTAAAAACTGCTATCAACCATTATGTGTAAAGCAGAGAAAAGGGTGTATATTCCGTTTCATAGAAAAAACTGATAGTATATTTCAATACACAGGGATTTTTTTTTGATTAAATAGCTGATTGGGAATTAATCAATGATGGGATTTGGCAGATTAAAATGAAACAGAAATGTCTATCAGTTTGAGTAAATGAGTGCAATTGGTTGTCTAATAAATATCTGATTTTTTTTGTTTATTTAAATTAAGGTATTAATATTAGTTCTCACATATAATAACAGTTAACTAATGTGTTTCTAAATTCAAGAACTCAGTATTCACAATGCATGTAAGCACAGAGCAACACTTTAATTATCAGTTTAGAGATCCACGTGGCATATTTCTATCAAGAGAGCACAGCAACACACATGTAGTAAAAAAAAAAAAAAGATGATGATGCACATGGGTTTTATGATTAATCTCCATTAATAGACAAATATTAGTATCACACCGTATCATACCTGTCTACAAGTCATTCAACACTAAACCATAGATCTGGTACACAATAGAATGTTAATTTGATTAGAACCTCCTAACAAAAGCCAGATCAAACCTATTTATCTACAGGCCACATCACTACAGGGGGCAAGATATTGCTGGCTTAAACTCTTACTTCAAAGGGCCCATGCAAATTAGTATGAACATAAGAGCAGACGTTACGGAGCCAGTTGTAGAAGTAGAGTTAATTTATATTAACTAGTAATATTACAATTAGTGGGCTGAGTTATGGGCGTCCACCTAAACATAAGCCTTCCAATAAGCAAGCAGGTAACTCCCTAAGAGTCAAGGAAGACGCCCCTTTGATCCTCCTTATAAATTTTAGATAAATATAGTCCGTCATAGGTGGAAGGAGTTTGGGAGCGAGCGATCTTAGCAGGAGAAATGCTGACCCACCGAACAGCTACAGGTACCATATTGTAACCTTATAGTCTTTTGTCTTATATGTTATTGTATAATCCTGTTATTATGTTCATTGTTATATGTATAGTTTAGTTTATAAACATTATTACTGTGGAATGCTTCTGTGGCCAGTCTCTTAATCAAACTGTTGTGATATGAGCCATCTCAAGTTGCAAGATATCCTCATTTACGGGTAGAATATATTCATATGTCTATATACATATTCATATCAAAATATCTCTATTAATGTATATAAAATAGATTATTATTAATATTCAAACCCGCAACAATAAGGAAAAGGGGAAATGGGGCCATAGAGTTCCCATTCAAAATTCTTATGTAATTTGTAACAGGGAAGATTTCATTACATTAATTTGATAGGCTAAACTATCCTTTTGTTACTTTCTCCAACCTTTAAAACATATTTAGTTACTAGGAGCATGAATTTGTCCATTTTGTCCCTCCTGTACCTGATCCCTCCTGGAATGCGAGACATAAATTTTAAATAGCCACAGCAGCCCAATTTATACACATATAAAACCATTAACATTTATATAAACATAATATCATTGAAAATTGATCTTTGGTTCTAATTAAAAGGGTTCACTAAAAGAACCATTGTAGTGTTCCTCTCATCTCCAGTCACATCATAACCAGGTCAGGGATCAAACAATTCCCATATCCAAATCACATGTTAGATAACATGTCACTGATATCACACATTGAGAGCACCATACCACCAGGTGGTCCCCCACCTTGGAACCATAAATGTGCTTTGGACAGAAGTCCAAAGACCAGGGCTAATATGCCAAAAAGATAAAATAGCAAGGAAAACATTAGAAAAAGAAAGACAAAATCAGGGAGGGTGGTTTATAAAAAAACATCTTCTTCTCTGACCATTCTAGAAAGAAATGCTAGAAGACCCCAGCAAGGACTTTCCCTGCAGTTCATCCTGGGCAGCTGACCAATTCTGCAAGCCAACATCCCCTGCCCTGGCTTCACCAAGCTCTTCTACAAGTTAACTACCTATAGAAATGACCATAAACACATTGAACAATTCAGTGGCTCGGTATGAGGTTGGGCTCCACGTTCCCCGGGTGAGACTTGTTCCGGTTGGCTCTTCCCTTTCCCCCTTGCCCTCCCTTGGCCCTGGGAGACCCACACCCACGGAGCCTGGGGGCCACATTGTGCACACACGGAGTAACCCCATCACAGGTAACAATCATCATTTCTTACTTACATGATTTGACCTATTTACATTGATGAATATCTCTACGCACTGTAACAATGTTTCTTCTCTCCATATTTACAGATATATATTGTCTTTTTCACCTGATGAAGCGTTATGTTACCGCGAAACGCGTCGATACTATGATTAGATGTTTATGATGGGCCTAGTCCCAACCAACTGTAATGTCATGCCCTTGATGGGTGAAACATAAAATTTTTGTCTTTTTGTTTGAATACATGTAAATAAATTTGTTCAATCATACGTGAATGCCGTTAAAGTCCCTTATTGGTAGGGTCAAGTGTTATATAACACATTGACCTAGGGTGCAACAATCGAGATCTGGGATTCTTCCCATCTCAAATATAGTTTTTTTATTAAATTTATATTTATTTTGACATGTAATCATTCTTTTGGAATGATTATGTTGCAAAATATATATGTTCTTGCCTCTCCCTAACTCTGAGCTGAACATGCATCATCAGTGCTATATAGATGGCCTGTTTCGGCCAGCCAATCACCATAATGTCAGCACCTTACATGGCTACTGGCATTACAGTAAGGGCATTACTTACCTGACCCTTAAATGCCAGTCTACAACCCACGAAATGTGCAGGGTGCAGACCTGTTCATAGATACGAACATGGCGAGGTGCTCGTCCGAGTAGTGCCGATCATAGCAATGCTCGAGCCCAACACTCATCACTAATGATTAAATGTTTTTTTTTTCTGTAAGTCCACTTAACCTTACCAATTGTAAAACTCCATAATTATATCAAAAAGAACAACACCATGATTGCAATTACAATATATTTCATTTAAAACATTAAAATATGAAAGCAAAATTCTGGTCCAATCAAGACTTAATGATGAATTCTGAAAGCGGTAAGCATTGCTTTTGTTGGTCATTCTGATCAATAAAGGAACATTTTTTAAATTGCATTTACTGAATATCATTAGTTTACTTCAGAAATGGCCTTCACAATTTGTAACCAGATATATTTATATTACAATTATTTCTATATCTGTAAACGCACATTGCTTTATGCTTAAAGAGTTAGTATTTGACAATCGTATTTGAGTGATGGGAACACATTTCTTAGTTACCTTGACAAATTTATTCATGAAGTGGTGAGAAGGGATCATTCTTTACAATAGAAGAAATCCTTTTAGGCAACGCGTTTTCTGTATTCCCAATATATAGACAGCCTGGTATTAATGTTTCAAAGTACAGGAACAGAAAAAATAGAATAAGTTGAATATTACAATTGTACAGATGCCAATCTTCCATTTACATGTAAATTAAATACGGAAGTGCTTTGGAAGTTAGAAGCAAATGAAATGCTACTGAATCTGCAAAGTATACAAAAGCAGTTACACAATATCACTGAATACTGACAAAAAACATCTACAGCTCAGAAAGAATCTGGTTCTCTGAGTCCATTTTTAGATTTGGATTTAAACAGTATATAGTTCTTACAAAAGACTATACCAGTTTATAGTATTGTAACTGAGAATTCTATGTTTAAGGAACGAGTTGGGAAGAGTGACTTTACCAAATAATAATAAATGCTGCTGCAATATAGAGAACCAATGCTGCTTTTTGGGGATATGGATCGGTCATGCAATGCCTACTTGGGTTCATCATGACCGCTAGGTAGGTAAAAATAGAACAAACCATTTTGTGATACATTAACCAAAAATAGGCACATACCTAATAACTATAAAAATTCTTATAAACTATTTTTAGCATAGTACTGCATGCTTCTTGTATTTAAAGCAGTATTGAAGCCAAAAGGGAAAAAAGTTTACTATCTATGTTAAACTAAACATATCAATTGAATAACATACTTGCAATGTCGTGACTCCTGTGTTGTTATCTATTCTGCAATATACCTTGAAATTCATTCTTCCATGTCCAATATTGTATAGAAGAGACTAAGCACCTGCTCAATTGTCTGAGAGATGACATACCCTCAAGTTACCTTTTGGGCATGAACAGTAGCATGGGAAAATGTTCGTCTTGGTCACCTGAGGCCACTGTTTATCAGCGAAAGCTGTAGATGAAGTCTGTAAGGGGAACCTGAAAGGACATGCATAGTAGTGTGGAAAACTTTCACATTTTTCCTTGCGCTATTGCACACGCCCAAAAGGTTACATTAAGGTATGTCATTATTTGGGAACCCAGACATGACACATTAATTGTTTTGTTCATTTGTAAGGGGTATAGGTGACCTGTATATCCATAGGATAGGAGACAGGGATTAAGTTATATTTCTTTTTATATTGATTCAATTCAAATATATTTTCAGATTAAATTTCACTTTAAGTCAAATTTTCACAGAGAATTCTGACTTTCAAAGAAAAAGACAGACATTGTACTTTTTAGCTTAGACAACATCTGCTGATTAAATGTGCTCAGTCTTGTACTGGTTACTGACACTAAGGTGTATACTGTACTTACAAATAGTAAAAAAAATGTATAAGCATTCGACCTGTGGAACCATGTCCCACACAATGGACAACAATGGACCATACAGACCTAAAAGAAACAAGGGTGTGTTTTGATGTCTGAAGCCTTTCTCTGCCTATTGTTGTTTTTCTGGGGGAAGGAGTTATAAAGCTATTTAATTTTAAAAATAACCTCAAGTATCCCTATATCATAAAAATGCTACTTTTAAGCTATATTTTTATATTATTTTGCTGCTATACACTGGCAAAATTCAAAACACTAAAACTTGAGTATTTCAAAAGAAAGCTTACTGGGATCCTGTATAATAAGATTACTTCTCATCCACATCTATCAGAGTATTTGAGTGTTTTATATTTTATTGTGTAGGTATGATTAATGGGATATTCTGTACTTTTTACCTAACATTAAATATCACAAAAAAGCATGCACATACTATAAAACTGATCATATAAATTTACAATTAAATTGCACATTGATTTAGAGTATACTGTGTATGTATCCTGTACTGTTAACATAAAATATGACATTTTCATTTAATTAACTCCTCTCTTGAATTAAAATATTAGTTAACTTTATCCCATAGGATTTAAATGTCATACATTGTTATGGCGAACAATTGTGAGTATATATAAAACACAGATTTATGATAAAGCTTTAATCATAAATAATTATAACCTACTTGTTGATAAAAAAAATATCTTTAAAAAGTTTTAATTGTACCCCCACTTACAGAAAATCTACTTAAAAAATTGCTGCCTATCAGAAACCATATTTATAAAAAAAACATATAAACAATGTAACAAAAACCTATAAAAGTTCAAAACACATTGTATTCAATGAGAAGTGATGGCAGAACATCGTCCAGATCTGCGAAAAGGGCGGATCGGACTTTTAAGGAAGTCCGACGTCCACCTGTTCACGGGGAACCTGCAGGGAATTTGAGTCGGGAAAACGTCACATCCGGTACCACATCCGGCATAGTTCCTGGTTGAAATTGCCGAATGTGACGTCACTTACGGTTTTCGGAGTCGGCTTTTCACTAGAAGACTAGAAGGCTTTTCACTAGAGGGTCCGGTCTTCTAGTTAAAAGATCCCCTAGAATAGTGAGCTCCTTCTTGCCAGCAATTGGGGCAGGTCGAACACCAGTACTGTTCGCCGGCTAGAAGGAGTGCCCTGCCCTGCGGACAGTTCGGCCATCACTATCAATGAGCCAGTTCACACCTGTGTCCTGCTGTGTTACAGCATGGTAGACAGGTTTTCATAGGGACCATTCAAACTTGTGCATGCTGCATTAGTGCATTACGCATTGCTGCTGTGTATATGTTTTTTTTCTTCTGCCACTGTTTCCTGCTTAGCAGGAATGTCCACAAATAAGGAAATCTAAGCCTTCTGGAAAGCAGGGCCATAAAAGAGAAGCAAAATGACAAGCACTTAGAGACTATCTGCATGAGAGGTATTCATACTATTATGATATTACTATTATTAATAATCAAAATACACCTGGTGAAGCATAACATTTAACATTTTATTGACGTATTGGTTTTTTAGGTTCATATACACTTAAAATGTCCTATGAGGAAATTTTCCTATGATTCAAGTTCTCATGATGACTGCAATCCCTTTCAAAGAGTGCTAGCTTATTGAAACTCTCAGTCAAACAGGCATGTTCATATTGTGTTCATTTAATTATCTTCTTTGATACAGAGAGACTCAAGATCAGTTAGCATGCGGGGAATAGTATACTTAGCTGAAGCTTTGAAACACACAAAGGTCAGACAACCTACCAGATAAACAACCATCAGAATCTACAATCCATAACGGAACATCTCCATGCTTTAAAGCTAGATGAGCGGCGGCCAATTTTGCCGCCGACCGATGGGTGTGCGCGCTCGCGGCCTTCCTCAAAATCGGCCGCAGATCGGGGGTGCGCACATGGGTAGATCCCAGTCACCCCAAAGCTCGGCCGGCCAGAGAACGGACATGTCCGATATTCTCTGGCCGATGTCGTTAACTTCATTGAAGACCGGCACCTTCATTGAAGCTAACGGCCAGCACACAAAGGGTGCTGGCCGATGCTGTCAGCTCGGGAGAGCAGCACGATGATGTCATCATGCTGCTTTCCAGAGCTGATCTGACCTGCTCTGTCGGCCCCCACTCGGTACGTGTGTGGGGGCCTTAACAAGTGGAAAGGTTGGCCAAGACACTCCTGACTAATCACACATTCCCTGTTGCCAAATCAGTAACAGTACAGTAACCAATGAGTAACAGTTACTGTACATGTAAAGGAAAGCATGGGCCAGAGCTTGACAATTTTGATACTTGTTTGTTATGTTACCCTAGGATTCAGTCCCCTCGAGGTAGAAGAACTACATTTTGCCTCTGTTGTAGTTCTGGAATATTTTTACTACCATATCTACAGTTTACTCCAGTGATAGGGCATAGTTATATGTTGCACTAAAGTACATCTAAACATTGTATTATGATTTATTATTAACAACAGATTATGTGTCTTGTTTTGCTGTTTGTGATCTATTCTACATGTGTAATTCTTGTTTATTTCCCCATATATTTCACAATTAACTAATTTAAATATTACAGAAATGTATTCATTGTTATTTATTTAGCTGCAAAAACAGCCCCTAAAAATGTCACATTTATTTTTATAAAGAGATTGCCGGTATAAATAAGCCTCTTACATTTAACAGAAGAAATATGATAAACAGCAAAGTACACATTGTAATCTGACGTGAAGGTCATCTACTATAATATTTACAGGCACATTTAATCAAGATTATTTTTGGTAAGGAATGGAACAAAATATGTAAGCTCGCTACCTGTGTCAAGGTTCCTTATTTCTGGTCATTTCCAAACTAATCTTTTCATAACACATAAAATAAAGTTCCAATTGTTCCAATTTATTGAACTGCTTGTTTTGACTTTATTAGGGAAAATGGCATGTAGTCCCTACCCTTAAGCCTTGAAGTCATAGCAGTAGGGATAAGAATCTCTGTTGCTCCTGGGCTAGATTTATTGGTGGAATTGGTTTACTGCTGCCCGTTCGGTGTGTGGGCTGTGTGGGAGGACTGAGGATAGAGAAAGCTGTCAGAAGTGGATGGCTAGATCTACACACAAGATGACATATTTTATGTACAGTGAGTACAGTGACTATGTAATGTTTGTGACATGCATGAAGACACCATTGGGGATACAATGCCCCCCTCCAAAAATAAAATACATACAGTATTGTGCAAAAGTTAATAAAAACACTGCTCATGCAGTATAACTACATGACTAGGGTATACCAGATAGCTGTGCCTTTTGTCTAAATTGATCAACAACATTCACTCCCCAAAAACCAAACTGGAATAATTGAGACAGATTGGATTTTAAATGGCCCGGCAGCCTTTTATTACCAACGTAACTAAGAAAATCTAATATATAACAATCATTAAACAGACCATTATAGATTAAAATGAAGGTCCCTTGAAGGCAGTTATCCAGCACCCTGTATCTGCATCACCCAATACATCAGCCTTCAGCCGCACTACACCAACTCGGAGACAATTACAATAAAATTACCTTTTCGATAAACAGACCACCTTCAAGGGCCTTACATCCCTGCGGCTGCCATGACAAGTTTTGAAACCTAAAAACAAAGGAATACATCAAAGTTTTTTAAAACCAAAGAGAATTGAGGGAGGGAGGGCGGGAAATTCATCCTGCATAGACTTGTCTCAGACTGAATTGTGGTGAATTCTCCTCACACACTAAACTACAGAAGAACCACACCTAGCAACTGAGGGAACCTATCTGATAGAGCTGGAACAAGATAACCTAATAACATTACATGGATACCATAAACAACATAGCTAAGCATGTTTAGAAGAATTTAAAAGAATATCTGGTGGTAAGCCCATTTTTAGAATACACAGACATTTTGTGACATTGTGAGAAACAATTTGTGGATGACGCCTTTTTGTATCAACATGCCTGCACATGTACAAAGCAAGGTTCATAAAGACATGGATGAGCAAGTGTGGTGTGAAAGAACTGGCCTGCACAAACCTCTCGGTGAGGCTAAGGTTCGAGCAGTTTGCAGTTTGGGAGCAGATGAGGCACTCAAAACTCAATGCACTCAAACCGCTCCCATAACCCCCAATTAGCCTGTTTCCAATGCTACGGATCGGTAGCAGCACGGTGCAGCCCTGTAAAAGAAAAAACGTAGTTTACAGTGTTTTTTCTCTGTGGCCGCAATGCACCACACCAAAATCTGCAGTTTTCCACAGGTTTTAGTCCATTAAAAGTCAATAGATGCGAGTAAACCGTGGCTGATATGGACAGAAAGACATATGCTTTCCACATGTGTTTTTCTGTTAGTCCGTAGTGGAGCATTAGCCTTAAGGTACTTGTGCATACCTCCTCCCACTCCAGAAATGAATCTGTCTATTTCTTTTGTATAGCTCACTTGCCTGTGTCTACATGTAGGGCTTTTCATGGATCTTGCTGCATGCTAAAATACATTAATGATCAGAAACTTGCTGCTATCCTCAAAATTGCATAAAACCTAAACCTGCTACTTTTTTTTAGAAATAGAACCATGTGAGTGTGGTTTAACCGCCCTAGCGTTAGGGACGGCAGCACCTCGTCCAGCGCTCCAACTGCTTCTATCGCACTAGACGAGGTGCTGCCGTCCAGTACAAGTCGGGGCTCTGGGAGAGCGCATACTCATGCTGTCCCTGTGTCCCCATGCGACATTCCTCTTCGGCTGCTCGTGTCTTCCTCCCCCCCACTCCGAGTGACGTGATGACGTCACTCGGGGAGGCGGCGGGAGATTTGTACAGTAAATAGCATGAAAGCAGTTTTCTATGTAGAAAACTGCTTTCAAACTGCCCCTATGTACTAAATATCGCCAGAAAAAAGTCCCTGATGCCCCAGATGTGCCCATTTTATCACACCAGGTTAGAGAGGGTTAAGTGCAAATGGGAACATCTGGGGCACCAGAGACTTTTTATTTTGGTGATGTTTAGTATATAGCAGCATAGTTTTGTGTCCTACTTTTTGTGTTTTTTTTCATTATTTTTATAAAAATTTTTTTTTTTTACATAATTGTTTGTTTCAAACATTATTATAGTCAGGATGTCTATTAGACCCTTGTACGGACATATTTTGGGAAGTTACAGGCCTACGGCATAAAGAAAAATTTACCATTGAAGTCTATGGTGCACTTTTGGTACAGAAATCTGGACCTCAGCAGTGCGCTAGGGAGGTTAAAAAAGAACATTGATACCACAGCATATTAATTGATCAAAGTTCCCAACAAAATGTATACTACCATGTAAAAACAAGACACTTCTGTAATAATTATAGTTGATGATCTGCACTTTTCAATATTAAATACTTTATATAGAAATAATAGACCTATGAAAAGCTGCACTGAATGTGTTAGAGTGTTTGTAGTATGACAGCTATGCTACTTCAAATTGGAGTTTAGGTGTGATTTTATATACACCTTGGAGGCAAGATAAATTCTGACATGATTTTATGTTATGGGAAAATGGGGCATACATTGGTTCAGATTACTTGCTAAACAGTTTTATGAAAATGTAGTATGTGAAGCAGCAAATACATAAATCAATGAGCATAACTATGCCACCACTGTGACACTTGTGTTTTATTGCACTAGTCCACCTTTCATAACTGAATGGCTATGGTGCCAAGCCAACCTTTACAAGAGAAACAAAAGAATAAAAATCATTAAAATTCTAAATACAACTTATGGAATGTGAAAGAAAAGATAAATCCTTTATGAAAAGAGGCTCACTGTGTGATACACAATCTTAAAATAGTTTTGTATTAGGAAAAAAAAGTCAATCAATATTATTCAGGCTTTCAATGTGAAATGACTTAGAACTGCAAAAAACGTATTATAAAAACATTTGTATCAGAGATCTATAGTGCCGTACACCTCCCACTTGTATTTTTATTGGAGATACAAAACCAGCAGGGGAAACCTCAGGAGCAAATAGCATTCACCTTGAGTCAAGTTGACATTTCTTTCTTTTCTTCTCCGCTGGCCACAGCGGAAATCATAATGTTAGAGCAGTAACTGGGGAAAGTGCTGGCAAAATTATGAAAGCAATATCTCCCTATTAGGAAAGGACAGCACAGCAATTAGGACAAATAGACTTCACTCAGTAGTTAACAAGCAATGTCTATAAACGCAATTATCTTTATTGTTACAATTCTAAAAATAACAAATTTGACTTTAATGTCGAATTATGATCTGTTCCTAACTTACCTAACTGGTTTTGTATTGATATTTTAGCGATAAAGAAAATTACAGGAGACATAATTACTTGCAATAAAATAGTGATATTTTTTGTTTATTATATAATAGTTGTTAATGAGAATTAAGTTCATATTATGAATAATAGTCTGTGCAAGCCAGCCAAGTTCTTTTACAGCAACCTTACCCAACCTGGTCTTTATAGACTCATCTTCAACTAGACCCCTTCCCTAAACTGTGTCTGTAAAGTTAGGAGCATTATATAGTCAAAAATGTCCATGTGCTGCAGTATTAAAATGTCCTTTATTAAAACTTAGACACCTACCCTAACACCTGAAAAAAAAAATGCAATTTACTTTCATTTAAAGTTGGCCCATAACAGTCCAACAAGTATAATTCTTGTGGCTTCTGCAAAACCCTGACTTGTAGATCAAGCAGCCACGAAATAAGGCTGCATGCGAAATAAGGTCACATTCTATGGGGCTAAAGTACAAGTCGTTAAGTGAGCAGTTGGTATACAATAAGTTTCCTAAAGGTCATTGACCCCTGCCAGACATATTTTAGGAAGTCAATGGTCTTTGTTAGTGATAATTGACATGGGGGTTTGAGTTTCCTCTGGAAACATTTTAAGCACAGACTTAAAGACGCTTTAAAATTTGGGATACTATCTCATAAATATTTAACATTCTCATAAGAGGGGTTGTCAATTCCATTCCAAACTGACCACTCAGAATTAAGGAAACTCCCCTTGACCAATCTACAGTTTTCAATAGGAACTATAGGGTTGATTTTGGATATAAGGGTGAGAGAGAGACTGAGGATTAGTAGGTTCAACCATCTCAACCTAAAAGGGTTACTTTGCTACTTCTACAAACATCAGGTAGCTATATCGCGATTATTATTATGTTATTGTTTGTTTGATTGTCTGTTTTTAGATAGTATGACTTTATAATCTGTTGGTTCATGTATGTTTAACTTGTATCTTCAATAACGGTATTATTGTGAAGTTGTTTCTGTCAAGCTGTGTATTCAATAAATATGTTATTTTGATTGAACTATATCTAGTCCAGAGAATTTTCAATTTTATATATAGAAGTATTTTCAATATCTTATAACACTCATTACAGGTAAGTTCTTGGTTTTTTTTCACCGCATTCCTCCCTATTATTGGCACTTCTACTGCCATTCATGAAAACATAGATTTCTGGTGGTAGGTCCACTTTAATTTACAGATGAGTGAGGGACTATACACATACCTTGTATTGTAACAATCGCTTGAACCATTTCAAACCTTCTAGAGATGGTTGCAAATTTTCGTGAACTTTTCAACTAGCTGACTTTGTGAGTTAATAGGTAAGCCCCTACACATAGTATCATCAACAACATGTAGTTTTTTGGCATAAATGACCATTTTGATGATTATACTTTGTTCTGGGGCTTTGCAATTAATTTCCAAATAAATTTGTCAAAATTTCATGACAATCCCTACCTTCTAGACACATTTATCCTTCCTAGTGGTTGAGACAAAACAGCCGCCAAAGAGGTGGGGGGGTGGACCCTAGACCTCAATGTTAATGGAGGGGCTGTTGCTTTGTGAGCACACATCACTGGTGTCATTGATAGGTGGAGGGAGTAGGGCGGTTGGGGATCACAAGCAGAGTACTATGTTAAAAACGTTGTGGTACGGGCTGACTGATGAGGGGGGGGGTTAACAAAATCTGAAGCTTAAAAAACAGCGAATGAAGCTTTAAAGTGCACAAAATGTAATATGCTTGTTTTAATAGTCCTAGCAATTATCTATATAAATTCTAGAATTATTTGTCATGAATCCCCCTACACACTTAACCTAAAGAAGGTAAACATACCACTCATTTCAATTAAAACAGACAGTCATTTTTCAAAGCAACATGATAACAATAGAACTGAAACATTTGAAATCACGAAGGTTGTTAACCAAGACCTTGCTTCTTATAAGTATCTCTGATGCTCCTGTTAATTCCAGTTCCAGTCTCTAATCTACCCATATAAATTGTAAACAGTTGGTGAAGCATTACAATACAGTAAATGATGGAAAAAGTTCACACATTTTGAATTAAGAAAAAATAATTACAAATCATTGGTCTTTTTCCAGATTTCTCATTTACCTTCTCGTCTACATGAATATCTTTTGAACAGACAACTCCATCTTACAGGGACATTTCAGGCTGTATTTTCAAAAAGCTCTTGAATTTAGCGCATCCTAAAACACAGCAACAGATTACCAGATAAGAGTAAATAGCTCTGGGTATACTTAATACAACAAAAATTCTGTGATGAGCGAAGAAGCACAAAGAACTGTTATTATCACAAAGTAATTATGTCTGCAAATGATTCAGATCTGCTGTACCTTTGTGCATTACCATACTCCATGGATATCATTTCTTTGCTCTGGTCACACTTCCTTTCATGCCTGATTATTTTGCACAGCTGCTGGTTTTATAGAATAAAAACTGTCTTTTTTTGGCAGTATGATAAGAGACAATTTGTGCTTTAGATGACTGGGGTCCGGCAATACTGCATTTAAAATATAAAAGTCTTAAATGTATGATAAAGCTGTTTGTTAAATGACAAGGTTTGGGTCTTTACACAGAAACATGAAAAGGAAACAAACCATTCGTTTGTCATTTCTGAGAGTTCTGAAGTTTGTTTGCGACTTATTGCCAGAGTGAAGGACAAACCCTCACTGTGGATGAAACTTTTTTTTTTTGTCTAAAGTGTCATCTATCATAATGGTAAGAAGGAGTATGGCAGGTTAAATTACAGCCTTGTCATTGATGTATTGAATGGATGATGACATTTTTCATGTCTGTGGGGACAATTCTGCAATGAGACGAAATCTAAATAGAGGTAGACTAACAATTTATCTAAAGGACGTAGACAGCACATACATTTATATTGCAAGGTAATCATCGTTTTGTGTGATATATCTTTTGTAAATTGTAGAAAGTATCACAATCCCATATCATTTAATAGTTTAATGTTTTCTAAATAAAGACAAAAGACATAATTTGTGATGTTAAACTGACATCTGAAAATCTTCAACACTTCAACACAAGAACAATGCTCATCTTTACTTAATCAGTGTGCAGTAACTTCAGTTATGATAAATAGACAAAGTTTAACCAACCACTGGTAAGCAAAGATAGTAATCACATTCAGACATTCTTAAAAGATTCTCATGTCTGCTGAAGTTCCCAAAAATCTATGTTATGCCTTTGCAGATGGACTAAACTAGTGATGACGAACCTATGGCTTGCATTCCAGTTCTCTCTTTTAGTGTATGAGTTTTTAGCCAACACAGAGGCCAAGATAGGAGAGGATGGCAGCCTATTTGCTCTCTGAGCGGTCAGTTCTCTTATTCTTATATTTCTTCTGTGCACAACGCCCTCATCCTCCCCTTGTGCTGCCAGCCAATTAAAATACAGGGAAGGGACAAGCAGAAAGGCCTGTGTGGGGGAAATTAAGGTCACACAAAGCAAGTAGAATGAAGTTGTAAGTGTAAGTAATGTGTGAGGGAGTGTATGTGTAAAAACGTAATGTGTGTGTGAGAGAGAGAGAGAGTATGTAGACAGACAGACAGACAGACAGAATATTCAAGATAGAAAGACAGAGTATACAAGATAAAAAAGACAGCAGGTTATGCTGGGCAGTGTAGTTCCTCAGAAACTAATGCAATTTGCAATTTAAGTTTTGTAGCACAGCAAGATGAAAGGATGTCATGGGACACTAACAGAAGATAATATGCATGCTGGAATGTGTAGTCCAGGGCCGTTCCTCACATGTTACGAAGTATGTGGGCACATAGGGCCCAGGACCCCTGCGGGCATAATCAAGCTGACTAGCTCTCCTAGATGGAGGACAGGGAACAGTACAGATAGTCAGTACATCAGTGATGCCAGTGTTTATCAATATTCGTATATAAGGAATAAAATGGTTTTATGGAAGGTCAGATAAGGGTATACGGGTATATATGATAAGGGTAATCTAACCTCCATTTTTTAAATCTCATCAAAAGGTTTCCAATTTGGGCACTGACAAAATGTTTCTCTAAAAGGTTTGCCATCACTGGACTAAACTGTCCTTCAGGTGTCAAGTAAATAAGGCTCTTCTAAATCTGTCAATGGTGATAACACTTCACCATGGATTTAAGCAATGCAGTTATCTATTGTTAAAAAAATACATTTTGTAGCATTTTGGACCACAGGGGACCAACACCTCCGTCATTCAGACAGCTTTGGAGCAACACTGTTGTATTGGGTGAGTATTTTGCCAAGCACGTTTTGTGTCATGTGTAAAATGCAGCCTGATGGTTTCCTCATTTCTAACAACTGCAACCAATCTGCCAGACCTAAATTAGGAAAGTGTTAAAAGTAAATAATGACATCCTCCACTCTTACAGTTGTATTGTAACCATGCATTTAAATAAAATTTTTGCCTCTTTATAAATACGGGGTATTAAATTGGTTTTGCCACTGGCCGTAATTCTTAAATATTCCAAATTTTTCACACATTCTTGTATCATCACCACTATGCCAATCCCATCCCCCACTACCTATTGTATACTCTGTTTCTCAACCAATTAGATTATAAGTCAACTCCTCAGGTGTCATAACCTGTACCTGGGTGTTATTTGTGTTCATTATAATAAATAATATTAAGTATTGTGTTATTGAAATGCTGTTGAAGCTATTTTAGTGTTTTGAGAAGGTCTTTGCTGTCTGTGGACTAAAGCTAGCCATACACGTGTAGGATTCCATGGCCAATTGATCACTCATCCAATTGATTCCGGCGATCTCAGCGGGAATGGGAGCTGCGATCAATCTGCCAATTAAGAGTATCCGTTCGCTGCACACCACCTTGTCCAATTGATCACGTCCAATTGATCGGGGCCTCAGAATTGGATCCGACAGAGAACTGCCCGATCGGCCCTGAATCAATCTGATGGAACCAACATGTTGGTTCCATCAGATTGATTCAGGGCCGATCGGGCAGTTCTCTGTCGGATCCAATTCTGAGGCCCCGATCAATTGGACGTGATCAATTGGACAAGGTGGTGTGCAGCGAACGGATACTCTTAATTGGCAGATTGATCGCAGCTCCCATTCCCGCTGAGATCGCCGGAATCAATTGGATGAGTGATCAATTGGCCATGGAATCCTACACGTGTATGGGGGCCTTAAGTGTGAAAGTCCAATATTTTAGGTTCAAATTTCAAATTTTCAGTTAACGCTATATTTTTGGGGGTAGTTTTCTGCTGAAAGTAGAATTTTCAGCATACCAATAATAATTTTTATATTTAATAACAAATAAAATGATTAGTTATAAAAATAATTTAATCCCTTTCCCTATAGAATATGTATTTAGTGTACCAAATAGTAAATAGATTCATTAAATAAAGCAAAAAGAACATACTTACCATGTCCCTCGCTGTAATCCATTTAACCCATCAAAGTCTGTGCTGGATGTCATACAGGTCCTGGCCATGGCTGAGCAGAAGCACTTGTTCACAATGCTCAGGCCTGGCTGTGTTCCCATAAATATAAACATGGTTTCAATTAAGCTATTGGACATTAGAATTTTTGGGGCTGCCGAACTCTACAGGCATGTAGTAGTGTAGGCATGTCCTTGGATATCACCTCACCTGCAGCAATGTTTATCAACATTAGCAGCAAGTGTCATCCAAGGCCATGTGCCGAAGTTTAGGAAAAAAAGTTCCAACAGGTTAGGCTCTGGCCCTGGACCTGTAGTGCATCAGTGCTGACAATTTTTATATTAAAAAAATTGTGTAAATGTAACATATAAACATGTTTTTTTTTCATTTATTTTCAAATGGTAGCCAGGCTCATATGAATTTTGCTATAGAAATATGTGACTAGGGAATTAAAGATTTCATAGAATCAAATTCTGCAAAATTTAACCATTTCTACTGTAAATGCATTGGCCAAAGATAATATATTTGATAATATTTCTCTTCTCTCCACAGGGGATATTACGTTAGAGGGAAAATTATTGAAGAGGAACAACACCCTATGCTAAAGTGAAACTTGACTTGGATATACGTTATAGACCTGCTTGTCTTACCTTGTTTCCTTTCTTATCCCCCTTCTATACATAAAACACTTTACATCAGGATGGATTTAAATGGCCATAGCGGCCTTTTATTATACATAACAACAAACCATTATCAACATTTCTCAACACAATTCAGTGTACTCCCCTGGTTCTGAGTCTTCAAAGGTCCCCATCATCATCATCATCAATAATCACCTCAGTGCGGGTCACCAGTGCCTGCTGCCTTAGTATGTAGGCCCTCAGCCGCCACCCACCGACTCGAGGACAACTAGGCCGCCCACAGGCCCACTGAGACCGCTCACCAGATTGGTCAGCTCACTCTGACCTACCCGTGGGATACCACCACCAGATGGTTCCCACCAACCATTAAGTCTAACTGTGCACCTTCAAAGACCCAGAACCCGCCAACCGCTACGACATAAGTAATAAAACATACAATACACACACAATCAACAGATATACCCAGGATCACCCACCAATGCCTCAGATTCCCCGGGGACACCACCATTCCATCCCCCGCACACTGTACCCCAGTGACCAATAACACTACACGGCGGGCGGGAGATTTCTCCTGTCTTGCTTCCCCTGCGAGTGACCCCATCCCTAACTGCACCCACACTCCAACTGCTGGGCCCCACCTCCGTGCCCCCCTATCCTCCAATCATCTCCTTTCCCCCTATATCATAACACCAAATATTATCGTTACCTTTCTCTGACCCCCTGACACTTCTGTCACCTCTTATCCCAGTCATGTGGGCCTTCCGCCTATTCCATTTTATTCCAAATGCTACAGGCCAGTCTGACTTGTTATGGGAATACTTTTATCATCCTACTGATGTGTTCTATGAAGACTATAGACAACACATTTGGAATGTCACATACTTAAAGTGCTTTGGTGTGCAAACTATGAACAATAAAGTGTATAACATTATAACATCTGCTGGTTGTTTACATTAGAAGGCGGGAATTATATCACATTTCTGCTTCCAGAAAGCAAAGGACAAAGCCGTTATGATTTCAGAGCCTCTATTATAAATTTCTCCCCAATGCACTAAGCTACAGACCATGCGCTAATGATTGTTTTTAGATCAAACTCATTATTCTAAATCAGATTGGTGATAATTATTGCTAACAAACGTAACTTGGTAGGTTGTAGGATTGCAAATGTATCATGGGGAAGGGTGTTGCTGTTTTATTCCTTTATACCCTTAAGATGATCTATGGGAGAATTACTGTTCACTTTCTAAAATTAAACTAAAACTAGACCTTTGAGCTTATATTCTGAATGCTTCTCTTAGGGACTTTTCAAATAAGGAATAAAACTTTTATTAAAGTCAATTTGCTAGTGATGTATTTCATGAGAAGGAAAGAACAAAGCAACGTGATTTAGCAAAATCATTCACATCAGTGGCAGGAATGAAGTATATGATAACCAACTCTAAATGGCCATCACAAGACATAGATTTCATTAAAAAGTAAAGAAATATTACAACCCCTTAAGGAAGCGATTGAAAAAATGAGTAACAGGGTGCGTAAGAACAGAAATCTCCTGGAAGGCAACTCTTCTATAAATGTAGGCACTTTATAGTTATTATTTTCATGAAATATATTCCCTGTGGATTTCTGACTACCACATTTCTTAATGTATACAATAATATGACAGTATCTGAGATACTTGCATCTCATAGGGGTTTAATACAAACACCCATAGGTCAAATTGGAGAAATGAAGAGGAAACCTTTACTGGAGGCCATTGGGATTTTGAGTTTATGCTGCCAGCTTCAAATACATTTAACATAAACGTAATAGTTCCATGCCAGTGGACTGCATATTTTAGAATTAGGATTATCATTAGAAAGGCATTAAAATCTATATCTGATTCACTGTATTACCAGAAGATGCTTAATGCACAGCATTTGGAGAAGGTTTACTTTTAAAGCATGGCTGTATAAAGAAGACTGACAAGGTAAATTTATAATGTAATCTAAACATTTTTTTAACAATCAACATGTTTATGAAAAGCAAACGTAATTGTTGCATCAGATGTGCGGATGGTAAGTACCAAAGGCTAGATCTATTTAAAGCATTGTGATACCTTTGTTAAATGTTTGTTTTGTATGTAATGTTAAAAATGTGTTAATTGGTATCTTCTGGTTGGCTCAAAATGTAATTTCAGGCATAACATCCTAGTTTCCAGGCTTTGTGTCTTGCATCTCAGCAGACTTTCTCAGTACTAGTTCCCTCCCAACACCGTTTCAAGCAGATGCTCTTTTTCAACCATAGGGGCTATGGTTGAAAGAGAGCATCTGCTCGAAATGTGTCCCATTGCTCCTATTGGGCCCCACAGTATCTGTAAGCAGGAAGTGATCTCTTCTCCCCCACCAGGAAGTGAGATCCTCCTGGAAAACACATGGCCCTGAGGAAGCCACCCTTGTAAACCTCTCTCAATGTGAGTATATTGTCTGTTGTTTTGTTTCAATTTGTTTTATCTTATCCTATTCCACATTATTTAACCAATTGTTGTACTAGGTTGTGCGCCTCTGTCCTTGTTCTTAGAGAGGGTTAACTGCAAATGGGCATATCTGGGGCACCAGAGACTTTATTTGGGCGAGATTTAGTACATAGCAGCATAGCTTTGTGCCCTGATTTTTGTGTTTTCTCATTAATTTTATTATAAAATAAAATTGTATCTTACATAATTGTTTGTTTCAAACATTCAGGGTGTCTATTAGACCCTTGTACGGACATATTTTTGGAAGTTACAGGCCTACAACATAAAGAAAAATTTACCATTGAAGTCTATGGTGCACTTTTGGTACAGAAATCTGGACCTCAGCAGTGCGCTAGGGAGGTTAAGTAAGAAGGTTATGTTGTTTACATAGCAAAGTGATATATCCTTCTGCAAGGGAATTTAAACTTGTTTATGAATGTGGTATAAAAACAATTGCAATAAATACCAAATCACTTGCAAGGGAATGTAAAAATGGATTTTACTTGCACATGACTGCATGGTTTACATTAGCTCCACCTCATTAATAAATCTAGGCAATAATTCCCTAGCAAATGTATAGTTAAATTTTTTGGGTGAATAGCCTTCATTGCTTTAGTAAATGAATCATGAAGATCTCATACATTTTATTTACCTGATCATTGTGGATACTCTTGACCAAAATAAAGAAAGCAACTCCTGCCTTGTAAGTATAGTGACGTATTTTTCGGCCTAATTGACACAGTTTTCACCCCCAAAATTGGGTGGGAAAAGTGCCTGCATCTTATGGTCCCAATGTGCGACAACCCGCTGCCATTTGGCCTCTGGTGTTCTAGACTTGGCTCCCCCCTAACTCTGAGAGAGAGCTGGCGTGGAGCTGAACTGTATTGGCTTTATTTGCAAATATAGCCAATGCAGAGTGTGTGGGGAAAGCTACACTCGCAGTCAGCTTCCTCACACATGCAGCGTAGAGGAGGCAGGGAAATCTGTGTGCAAATTCCCCCACCAGACAGCCCCCCTCCCTTCCCCGTGTGTAAGGAAGAAGAGATGCTGAAGTGTGCTCTCTAGTGACACCATTTTTGTGGCTGAAATTGGGTACTGCACAAGATTTTTTCACTAATTCATTTAAACACATGAAATTATTTTTTCTGATTTCCTGCTCTAAAAACTGGGAGCATCTTATGGTCAGGTGCGTCTTATAGTCTGAAAAATATGGTATGTCACACCTTTTGAAAACCAAGAGGAGTAACCCTAAGGCTTAACATGCTTCCAGCTATGCTTCTATTTAATCTGTTTAAATAGGTAAAGAAATCGTAAAAGTGTGATTGTTGTTAACATTAATCAGGCCCCAGTTTTCATTAAAGTCTACAGATTTATCCTGATGTAACTGTGATAGCAAAAACAAGACTGTGAACTTTGTTTAATTACTTTGGTCTTGTTGATGTGATGCAGCAACTAGCCTACAGAAATTAGAATATATCTGATATCATAAAGAGAAACGGTAATAATAAGAAAATTAACACCACCATGGAATGTCCCTTTGGTAGGGAAAACCTTTTGCATAATTTGGGATACACAGAATGTCAGTTGACTTCTTGGTGCTAAATGTCAATGAAGAGAAAAACAACTTCACCTAATCTTAAGGAATATATTATCTCGTAATATTGAATACATGGCAATGTGGCTCATGATTTCTGAAGATGGTAGTAGTTTTCAGATCATGATCAATGGAGATGGAGCGGCATAGAGAGAGTACCAAGAAGAGTGTTGTGAGAATGTGTTTTTCTTCAATTATATATTAACCTATTAGTATTCCAGTTACAGGATAGTTCAAAGTGGTGTTTTCTCTCTATATGGTATCAGATACATTTCCTTGAGGCTAGTTTCTGCACCATATCAGCAAGACCACTCTGCATTCTTGTTCAAAGCAGATTTTCTTAATTTTACTAGCCCTTGAAAAGTGTTTTCCATTTAAAGAGGACATGAACTGTAGACTAAACCTAAAAAGAAATTATCATCTGAGCTTCTCGCCCATCATTACTTTTTTGGGGATTTAAAAAAAAAAAAATATTCCAATAACTTTTAATGTGCAAAAATAAGAAACAGACAGAATATAGGGAAACAAATAATACATGTTATTGGCAGTAAAACAAAATTTTCTTGAAACTAACACTGAATAATTTAAAATTGGGTATTTTACTTGTCAGAGGACCCTTTCAGTCTATAATTTTCAGAACACTGATTTGCTAGAATATATTTATATAAGATATTTTAGAAACTGCCTTGTATGAGAATTTTTCTTGTTTTATGAGTTTGTTATGGTAGAAGTATTACATTATCACACATGAAAAGACATTGCAGAAAGTCCACATAGAAATGCAGTGATTTTGTTCAGTCATTAAATAATCTTAAAACAGTTGCACAGCTTTTCTTGGGTTGTGTTTTACATCTTTAAATTTCCATGTTACTGTAATAATTACATACATACAGGAAGCAGAGAATTACAATTTTAGTATTCATTCAAACAATCTGTTTACAATACTTCGTTTCCAGATTCATTGTATATTTGCAGCATAAAAATGTTTTGTTCATCTTTTAAAAGCAGCCACAGTTTGAATCATCAATTAGTTATTTCTTTTTCTGTGCACATTGTACTCAGGTCAATTGATGTTTATAATCATTCTTGTTTTCCGAACGTCCTTGTGTGTTCCCTTAAACTATGTTAGTATCTTACCTTTCTAGTTCATTTAACACATGTAGATTCATTATAATGCATTCTCTATTGCCATTTAATTATTGAGTGAAGCATCATCTTTTCTTTTGATCTTTCAATGTAATGATAAATTGCCTCCTTGTTTCCAGAGTGACAATTGCACTGCCCCATTGTGTCTACTGTCTCAACTTCTGTTGGCCTTGAAAAAAAGTTCAAAAGCTATAGCAGCAGTGGACACTTCATGTTATTAGATCAATCCAAACATGACTGCAGTTTCAGCATTAAAGTGAACTTGTGGCCAGGATATGGATATTAAAGTATTAACTTTTTTTTTCAACAAACAGTTAATGAGTTTAAACACAAGTACTCAATTCCCTCCACTTCTTCATGAAGCATTGCCTTTACCTACAAAGGCCAGTGATTGCTTGTTCCAAAATTGTTTATAAAACAATGTACTTATTACACATGCTATCCCTTTATAGCTAAAAGATAATTAATTCACTACATATTTCTCTGTCTAGTAGAAGCTCCCAATTAGAAGGAAACTAGGAAAAAAATGTTCTCTTATATTATTTTAATTTTGTCATCTATAATTAGTAAATATATAGATTGTGACAGGGTGTCCCAGTATGTGCAGGGGAAAGTGCTGGATGGTGCATATATTGCACCTAGGTTTAGGTATGGGTTGTAATAGAGGCTCCAGGAAAAACCGTGTGTTTAGTATTCCAGATGGTTTGGAGTGAGAGCTGGAGTTTAGGGCCCTGGAGTCGGCCAAGGGAAGAGAAGGGAGGGTCCCTTGGCCACCAGGTCAAGGATTTGCTCACACAGAGTTCAGGTGTGATTAAAGAGGAGTCAGTTGCTGGCTGACTGGGGGAGTGTGCAGAGGCACCTGCACAAGCTTGCCACAGACAACTGAGAGCTTGGATTCAAGGTACTGTGAGTACAAAAACTGTTTTGCTGCCAATTCTGTGCTGTACTACATAGGGAGTTAGCTACCTGAGTGAGGCAGCTAGTCGCCCAGCCGGGCTGTGCATTTTATTTGGAGCTTTTGTTTTTTGTTTGGCCTTTGTTTCCCTGGCTGACAATAAAGCCACAGGCGGATGCCTATAATTTGTGTTCAAGGACAGTGTTTCTGCCTCTTCTTCTAAGCCACCGCAGCAGCCGCGAGCAATTCCCCACATTGCCACAAGATATAACTAAATATATGACAACATCATAGACCTGATGTGGGGGTCAATTGCAACTGGGTAACCAGAGTTGGAAAACATTATTTATTCCTTTATGCCTTTTACTTCTGTTGTTGTGCTGTGCTATATAAATATTATATACTCATATACTCATCTGTCATGAAGATTCATGGCCACAGTCCAAGGTTGTCGCGTGGAAGACTGGCAGGATGCTACGGTATCAATGCTACATTATCGCTTACAGAAAATTTTTTTTAACCCAAATATGTACTTTGCAAGCTATGTCCTAAGTACAACCCCTCCCACTTTTTCATAGTGACTAAATTCAAGTATATCTGTATGTGCAGTTTGCATTAAACATCAGAAGTACTTTCAAAGATGTAGAACAGAGTCTGTGTTGTTGCAGTAACATAAACTCAAGGGGATTTTTTTTGCCCACCACAACAGACCTATTTATTAAGGCATTAAAATGATATATAGACTTTGTATTGCTGAGGGGAAACATTATCATCAGCCATCTTGTTAAGGTAGCAAGAAGAACCTTTTCACGCAGCTAGTGGCTAGTCTATGGTAAGAGACCTGCCTAATTTAAACAAGCAGTTAACACTTACACCTCTGTGTAAGCCCATCCTAAGCAAAATGTGGAAGAGAGAGGAGCCTCATGTACTGTGTCCATTGTTTTTAGGAGATTTAATTGACTATAGTTTATATGCATTGTCTTCTGAGTGGGTGATATTTCCTGCTTGTCGAGTTTGAAAGACGGAACAATCCCTTTGATCCCTGGCACCAGAATGATTTGATGGTGGTTAAACAAGAAAGCTGGTGAATGAGTTGAGTTTCTCTATGTGGAAATTACACTTGCAGTGTTAAACATAAACAAAGCTCAAAGTTCAGCATTAATATATCCATAGTTTAATGACTATAAATGGAAGTTTACTTATAACTGAATACCATATGATAATTTCAAAACATTGCAGCTGGAATACTTGGAAGAATAATTCTCTGTGTACAATTTATGAAAAAAAGAAACGATACAGTCTTGACATAGTAAGACTATGGCTACATAAAGACATTTTCCAACCACTTTCAGATAATAAGTACCTTAAGGTAATATACTATGAAAGGTCTAATGTGGCCTTTTGTCAGAGTTCAACGTTCTAAAAAATTACACTGGAAACTAATAAAAGCAATATTCGAAGGAAATTGCAAGCTTTACCCAATTATATCTTGATTTAACAGTGAAAATGGAATGATAATTTAATCTGCAAATTAATACTCAAAATCATGTTCGGTTAGTACTTAGAACACCGATTTAAATTCTGCTCACAGACATAGATGAAAGTGTAGAATTTGTGACACCTAGCTTATCTTTAATGTGCATGACTTGGTGATCTTTATTCCAAAAATACTTCTATTAACATGAGACTGACCTTTTTTCAAAAACTACATTTAATGTATCTATTGCAATATTTTGCTTAGTTTTGTTAAGTATTTCATGTTGTGAGAGGTAAAAAAAACCACTAAGGTGAGATTAGTCATGGGACAAATGTGGTGGAGGGTCAGAGTAATATAGATTTTTTGTGGTTATCTAAGCGAGTTTCCCAAAGTATAAAAAGTTGTAGTTTGATCTGTAGAAGTTAAATGTAAGAAGGTATTAGGGAGGTATAAGGGAGTATATATAATCAGAATACAATTAAACATTAAACAAATGGATGTTAAGCACCTTGTGGTGCTAGAAATGTATTATTATTATTTTGAGATATATTGAATCTTTTTTTTAGTTTGTAAGGGAGTAAACCTGTACTTATTCCTTAGAGCAGTGGTTCCTCAACCTGCAGGTCAGTACCCCATTGGGGGTCTAATGACCATTTCACAGGGGTCGCCAAGTTCAATTAAAGCTGCTGCTAACAGCAGAGTTACGTCCCACAAGCAGGATGGGAAGTTAGGAGGGAGAGCAACGCCTCCCCCCCTTCCTAACTCTGCACCCTGCTACTGATTTGCATAGGCGGGGTGTGAAAAAGGAGGTAGGGGACATTAAACTTACCTGACCATGCAAGTAGAGGCATCGCAGAGTGGCACTTCAAGTATTTGGAGCACGGAAGTAAAACTCCATACTGTCCATACAGGAGTGATACTTCACTATTTTTCTTTTACTCAGGACATGTTTACATCGGTTCTTTAGATTCTCAAGATTTTTTAATGGTGGACAGAATTCGCAATTAAGTGAAAAAGTCAGCAGTTGTTTTTCAAATTCCTTTCACTGCCAGGGGTATAATGGGGTTCTGGTGAGACTTATTGACTCTCTGTGACACCACATCCCCCCCCCCCACTCCCGGAAAGCACCTCTAGTCAATGCTGGTTGAGAGCACTCCTGGGGTGGTGGTACTGGTGACCCCTTCCTTCTCGGTACTGGTGACTCCACTCCATCGAGAAGCCGGGTGGGTCACAGGATCAACGCCTAGCACACACACATCTGTGCATACCCCCGCATAGATCAAGGGACCATGCATACCTTACTGCCCCCCCCCCTTAGCCCCCACTCTTGGGGGGGAGGGGGGCCTTAGGGAGGGAAAGACCTCGCGCCATGACGGTGCTCTCCAGGCTCCACCATTGCCGACTCCCTCACCCAATGGTCATGGTCCCTGTTGGTAGGGGAGACGTCCAGAGCAAAGAGATAGCCCAAATACACACACACACTGGGGAGTGTGAAAAAAACACAGACAACAAAATTTAAGTGAAACAAAAATATATACTAACTAACAGCAATGCATAAGGACAAAGAAACAGATACAACACATCACACAAACAAAAAACAACAATGCCAAAACAATACACCAAACACACAAGCCCACACATATACCCCCATTGAAATACCTAAGGGTATCGATGCATCCAGTATAAAAAATACATTTTGTTATTTTATGTTCCTGAAAAGCTGGTAACCCCCCTGCTTTAACTCCATCATCAAAGGGGCCTGTCTATATATATCTCCCAGATCAGGGGGCCATACCAATAGCATTGACAACAAGAAATATCATGAGCAGAAACAATCCTAAAATACAAACATTTATATTATACACTACTCTAACCCGTAAATATTATATACAAGCTTCACCCCAAGACAAAATTTTAACAAATAATACATTTTACATCATAATTCACATATTAGATCCCAGGTGCCCAACCTGCGGCCCACCCTTTGGGTGTTCTATGGCGGCCCCCCTCAGTCCTCCACTAAACCTAATTAATAATGCATAGGGCATAGGAACTCACCTATCCATCGATCCCCAGCTGACAGTTCCTTGTCCAGGATCCTCTTAGAGGGGGAAGAGGATACGTGATAGGAGTATCTAAAAGCCAATCATCGACCCAGATGGCGCCTGAGCAAGTCCCTTACCATTTCTCCTCTAATGTTGGCGGGGGATCAGCAGACAGGTGAGTGCCTATGCTCCCACTATTCCACCAATGAATGGGGGTGATTGTTTAATATATATTGCAGAACATAACCTGAGAAAAGGCTTTGATTATGTCTATGAGGCACATAACCTATGACAATGTATATGGCATATTGTACATTACCATAGTACAGTCTTCCCTAATGCTTAAAGTATATTATAAAACATAAATAATGACTTCTAGCTCTGCATGATGTAATTTCTTTATTAAAAATGCTTATATAAGTCAGTAGATTGAAATTGTTATGTGTGGCCCTTTAGTGACGCAGAGGGCCGCACTTGTGGCCCTCCATATCAACTTAGTTGGGCACCACTGTATTAGATGGTAATATCTGTGGGACCCTGTTCTGTTTTTCAGTGACACTGGTACCATCCGATATCACTACCGCTGGATATTCACTCACATTTAGTGTCAATTTTGCCTTCCATTCCAATATTCCATGCAATATTCCTTTCATATTTAACACACATACCTCTATATCATTTATATCAAAATCAATTGGTTGGACAACAATGGTCCCAAACAGGCCTTTTGTGTAACATTCTTTAGTCTCTGGAGCTTCCGCCACTGGATGCTGTCTTGGCTGCATATTGCGGCATAGAAAACCAGTGAGTGGGCACCAAATTGTGAACTGGGGGTGTCCTTGGGGTATGTAGGAGTCTTACATTTTATGGTAAGCAAAAATACATGATCATTGGGGATAAACCATAATTGTACCAAAACCCATGTGGGGGAGAACATGACCTATATCTGGGGATACCATACCATTGGAATAGCTATTGAGGCATCATAGAATATGATTGTTGAGATGTGCTTGGTTCACTTGCAGGGAACATAGTGCACCTATACGGGCCTTGGAAATAAAGTGATGTTTTTCTTTTTCAGCTAAATATATATACATCTATACAACATAATTATCTCCTGTGAAAAGCCCTATGACTAGGGCAAAGACAAAGGGATATGGGACACTCGCTCCAGTGGCCCTAGTGGACTCCATTTGATGCACCCTTCTTTTACCCCCAAGTGCTGTAAGAGTGGAATTTGACCCACAGGTTACTCCCATTTTCTCTGACACCCTTTGGGACTGTTGGGGATTGGGGACACTGAGGAGTTGTACATAAGTGTTGTGTATATATATATATATATTATAAGTTGTACAAAACAATGAACTGTGGATGTTGGAATCTTTAAGGTGGATTTGTATAGGGAATATTAATGATATTTATTGATCAATATTAATAAAGACCATTTTAGCAGAGCAGTGTCATTATGGATTTTCAACCTTGCCTTTAAAGACCCACTTGTGCCCCTATTTTGTCTGATCTAGAGTTTACTATCGGGGTGTGGCTAGTGATGGCCCGAACTTTTCGCGGCAAACATCGCATGTTCGCGTTCGCCACGTGTTCGCGAACATATGGCGAGTTCGACCCGTCCCCTATGTTTTTACATTAGTTAAACTTTGACCCTGTGAGTCACAGTCAGCAGACATAATCCAGCCAATCAGCACCCCCCACCTCACGGACCATCCCACCCCCTATAGCATAGCAAGGAGAGCACGCCATTTCACATGTTGCTGAGAAGGATACAGTCAGATCAGAGAGCTGTTGCTGCTGCATAGGGAACCATTAGCTAGGGCAGTGTTCAGTGTCATCTGCAGTCTTCACTGAATATTCCATCCATCCATCCATGGGGAATATCCATCTCCACCAGTGTCCTCCAAACTGACCATCACCACCAGTGTCTGCCATACTGACCATCACCACCAGTGTCTGCCGTACTGACCATCACCACCAGTGTCTGCCGTACTGACCATCACCACCAGTGTCTGCCATACTGACCATCACCACCAGTATCCTCCACACTGTCCATCTCCACCAATGTCCTCCACACTGACCATCTCCACCAGTGTCCGCCATACTGACTATCTCCACCAGTGTCCTCCATATTGACCATCGCCACCAGTGTCCTTCATACTGACCATCTCCTCCAGTGTCCGCCATACTGACCATCTCCCCCAGTGTCCTCCATACTGACCATCACCACCAGTGTCCTCCATACTGACCATCTCCCCCAGTGTCCGCCACACTGTCCATCTCCACCAGTGTCCACCATAAAATTCACCTTTTAAGCTGTAGGCAACGTGGAAAGCAGATCTTCACAGGTTGTTTCAGGTGGAATTCACACAGGCATTTACCAACCATGTTGTTTCGTGTTCTCCAGCTGAAATCCCATTGACTATGATTGTAGAAATCCTTTGTGCGGATTTATTGCGTGAAAACTATTTTTCTTGGGAGTTTTGCCATGGATCCCCCTCTGTCATGTCATTGTCCTGGTGTCAGTCCCCTTGAAATAACTTTCCCAACACTCTTGTGGCCAGAAAGGGTCCCTTTGTTTTTTAATGTTCGCCTGCCCATTAAAGTCTATGGGGTTCGCCGGGTTCGCGGACATTTGCAGAGGTTCGCGTTCGCCGTTCGGGAACAGCAAATTCCGTGTTCGCGACATCACTAGTTACATTACATAGCACAAGGAAATGTTTTCACTAGTCACAGATTGGTGCTCGGATAGAAGAAATCTTTATTTGTAATCTTCATTTAGGTTTAAATGGATACATCAGCAAAACTACTAACATTCTACAAAAGTCAGACCTCCAAGCAATCCATGCTTCTATGACTACACCCAAAATTAAGTTCCAGTTACTTGATTTCTAAAAAAACATTAAGGCTTTTCATAGAGGGAGCCAGCAGTTCCTATTTAGTTAGTACACTGCAAAAATTTGCAGATAAAGTATAGTAATTAATTCCTACTGCAATTTTTTAAACTCAACTCTTGCTAGCAGAATTGAAGGATAATGTGAATTCAGTTTACTATTACCTTTTGTGGATTTATTCTAGCTATTACTTATGTAGCTGTTAGTATTTATTCTTTTTGAACCCTTTAGTTTAAGAATGCAACTCATTGCTCAGTTTTATAAACCTTAACTTTAAATACATGAACTGGAGCAATGGAAATAAGGGGTTCACAGATAAAGTCTAAATGCTCTTCCTAAACCCCTCTGTGTTTGGTCACAAGTGAGAAGATTTCTTGCAGAATAAAAGCAAGCTAATTAGACCTTTTGGTTACAATGTTTGAAAGGTAAAATTAATTCAAATAGCAACATCTGGAAAGTCTTAAGCACATTATTCCATGCTGGTTATAGTGAATAGTACTCAACAGGTTAATAGAAACGGTAAAGATAATTTGAGTGTGTGAATTTTAATGAAGCAGGCAAATTAAACTCTTAGTTATATGAAATAGTTTGCATTATAATTATAAGCCTATCTCCACATCAGGTTTTTTTTTTAATCAGATGAGGTTAAGCATATGGTACATTTATTAAAGATCTAGGCTTTTAGCTATTTTTCCCAATTGGATTAAATCATTTTAACCTCTGACTAGACAAATAGAAATTTGAAGTAGTGAGGGCATTGTTTTACATTAGCAATACCCTATAATTACTTCTTATGTTTGAGAAATTAAGAGCCTGTTCATTTTAGCAATTTTTCTACATTAACATGTTCAGCATTAATAAATGAAAAAAATCATACTCTTAGGCTATAAGAAAGAAGAGATTCATTTTTGTGAACACTTGTTTTGTTAATAGGAGTCACTTACTTGATGAAATATATTTTCCAACCCAATTTATTAATATCAAGTACAGAGTTTGTTGAATCCAAATATAGTTATCTACATTTAACAAGCTAGAAATTAACAATCTATTGCATTTTTTATATGGAAGATCACCTACCAGGAAAACTATTATTCCAGTTTTTTGTTCATAGCACCAAATCGACTTGTTCATTAGAAAGAGTAAGGCTAGGGCTCCCCTATCCGTTAAATTACTATGTTGAACGCAGGGGTCTTAAAGGAGTGCATGAGCCACCCATTGATGGCAATGGGGTTTTGACAGGGCTGTCTCCACAGCCCGTCAGAGCTTCAGATTTGTCAGTCCAAGCCTCCATCACATTGATGTGAAAACAGCCCTGTCCACTGGAACAGAAGCTCGTGCTGACATCAGTGGAGCCCTAGCCTAAGGGTAAAAGCAGATTTTAGGCCCACCTACTGCTACAAGGCATTAATAAAGTCTAACACCATCATTTGGTTTTTTAAAACTGAGCACCAATCTTACTATACATTTTTAGTGAGCCCTCTGCTGTTTCATACCTCTATGCAACCTCTATGGGTTCTATAGACCTTCTGTTCATTTGATTTGCAGTGCCTCTTTAAATTCACTCCCAGATTTGCAGGAAAACAATAGCTATAAGACATAAGCAATGAGCCTTGATTTTGGGACATTTTACACTTTGACTTTCTACTGTTCCCATCATTTTTCATTAATGACCTATATTTTCCTGTGAAGGGACTATTTTCCTCACTGCAATGTTTGCAAAGCAGATTGTTTCATTAAAAAAAAAAGAAACAAAAAACTATGACATTCTTATAATCTGCACAATCGACATATAGTACCCAACATATACTATCTTCTATATTACCACAAACAACATATTAACTGCCATCCAGGGTTTTTAGGAATGATTGCCTATTCCTAGGGGTTTTTTTGTTGTCCCATTTCTGACAATTATAGGGACAACCTCTACCCAATGCCTGTTTCTACCCCCAGAAATAATTTTTCACCTGGACTACTGGAACATCATCCTATCAAGTCTTCCACTAGCTAGACACAAATCTTTCCAGTCTATCATGAATGCTGCTACTAGACTTATCTACTCCTTTAACCTTACTCCTCTTCATCTTCTTCTTTGAATTTGCTTTGCTATTGCTTTGCATCACTCCACTTTTCCTGTGCCACTTACATCTCCAATCTTGCTCATAAATATGCCTGCCCGTTTACTATTCCACTGATCTACTTATGACTTCCCGCTGACAATATTATGATTGGCACAACTTCAAGACTATTCTAGGGCTGCTCCTACTCTCTCAAACTCTCACCCTTGTCCCATTAGACTTGCTCCCACTTCAGACCAACAATTACAATCCAGCTCTGCAACCTTAAATAACCACCTAGCCAGTTCCATTTCCCCTACCTATTGCATATGCTGTTCTCCATAAGTCTGTTTGGGCAGAGTCCTCTTCGCCTCCTGTGTACCTGCAGTCATGTAGTCTGTACCTGTATCTGAGCTTGTGTTGCCTTTCAATCCTTTTTATTGTACAGCATTAAATACTATGTTAGTGCCTTATAAATAAAAGCTTACAATAACAATATTAGTAATAGGTAAACCTTGTTATTTTAGGAAATATACTGTACCGTCATATACATAGTAATTCATCAACTATTTAAACAAGTTTATATTTGCATCAATATATAAGCAATGAAAACTGTTAATGACTGATCACAAACTCACAGAAATATGTAAACTGGTTGTTTGTAGCTTGTTGTGTGGTAACGTGTGAATCTAGAGAAACTATATATAGTAGTTTCCATGTCAACCATTTAGAGAGAGTCTGCATCATTGTATCTTGCCTTCAGCATGCTATCCTTTCTTTTCTGTATCTGTGATTACGCTTCCATGATAAAACAACACATTTTACAGAACCTTTCCTGAAACACATTCTCTGACAGGATTCCCTCCTATGTAGAATATTTGACACATGTGTTAGTTTTGTGGGGAGGTTTAAAATATGTATTCTCCAATTACATCTCAAGCATGGTCCATTGTTTTTTTTAGGATGATCCAGTCAACTGAAATATATAAAAAAATATACCTAAATGAAAATATTCTGTTTAATACTTACATGTATTTACTTATAATAAAGATCTTTAAGTGACATTTTGTTGTTTCATGCATGACATTTATGTGTGATGATGAAACATTTGATAATTGTATCTAGTATACAGATATTGTCTATTCTGAGTAGACATATCCTTAATATCTACTTTTTTTAACCCCCTGGGCATAACAGGCTTTTTGGGAATTTTTTTTGGCATGAAAAGCCATTTCCCTGGCAATCGTGGTGGAGTACACTGTACTACCTATAATATACATTGACGGCTCTCCCCCCGGCCCTCTACACACCTCCGGTGCCAAATAGATGCCGGCGGTGTGTGGGTAAAAGGTCTATGGCACCGCCTCCTTTGGCGTCACTGAAGACACAGGGCCGGAAAGGCTCTGTGTGTATACAGCTCTGTAGAAGTACTGCAGGCACACAGAGAGCCAGCGATTGGGCCCGATCCCGGCACCCCCAGAGCATGATGCAGTTTAATTCATGATCAAACTACGCCCGTACTGGCTAAGTGCTTAACGCCAAAGAGGTCAATTGCATGTGTGTAAATATCTCTTTTAACCTCTGGAGCATTTTACTAAGGTCTAGACTTCTGTACCAAAAGTATTACACTTTTACACTGTATCATTGAAAAAATACCAACTTACCAAAATGTGTCCAAACAAGGGTTTAGTAGACACCCAGAATATAATAAACTTCGAATCACTTAAATTTATTAAAAAATATATTAAATTTAATAATAAAATGTAATATAAATAGAGAATTATAGATTTGAACCTGTACTTAAATGGTTACCACAGCATTCCCATCCCTGCAAAGTCTTAAGAAAGAAAGAAGTTCCCCTCTGGTGGGACTTTAATTGGAATGCTATGATTTCAATTTAACTTCATCAATCACATGGGTAAAAGTAAACTTTATTCAAATCTAGATGTTAAGACAAAAACACACATATATTGTTTGCAACACCCCCTGCCCATGCAGGGGAGTATTTACAGTAAAATCTTGACCAAAATACAGTAAACCAATCTAGTACAAAATATATAAAACCAACAGGGAAGACACAAAAAGACTTCAAAATTGTTGCACTCCAAATAACTGACCCAATGTAAGGTACCTTCGCGACATGTTTCGCCTACTGGCTTAACATCTATATTTGAATAAAGTTTACTTTTACCCATGTGATTGAAGTTAAATTGAAATCATAGCATTCCAATTAAAGTCCCACCAGAGGGGAACTTCTTTCTTTCTTCACAAAATGTAATAAAAAAACACAACAACACAAACAAATCTGCTTTAACAATTATTAATTTATTAAATCAATCAATACTGAAAATGCACTTTGTAATTCTCAAAAAATATAAATTTTCGAAAACATTTCCATTGTGTGTAAATTTCTAAAATCTGCAACATCGCATTCAGGGCAGTATTTTTTTCCATCTTCCCCTTTTTTAAAGCAGCACACTACACACATTCTGGTGAGCCTCTGCTTCCTTGGTGTTGCTAAAACATACTCAGGAAAATAGCAACAAAGTAAAGCCATGTGTCCACTGCATATAGCACAGGGAACAATTTTTTTTTTTCCGGCAGACCCATGGCTTGCTAACAATTTGCCTGCAGCTTAAGGTGAAAATTCAATATATATAACATATTTTTCGGACTATAAGACACACCGGACCATAAGACGCACCCAGTTTTTATGGTAGGAAAACCAGAAAAATAAGATTTAATAAGTTTTCACATCATATGAGTTAATGCAATGAATTCAATGAATGCAATATCCAATTCAGCCAGTAGGTGTCACTAGAAGCAGTACACTCTCAGCACAGTGTCATACTTCACACTGATCTGCAGGAGGAAGCCTGGAGAGCTGGTGGGAAGCCAAGGTGTGACCACTGGCGGCAGATTGGCCGTGGGGGTCACGCATTCGGACCATAAGACGCAGGCACTCAGGGTGAAAAGGTGCATCTTATGGTCCGAAAAATATGGTAAATCCTTTTTTTGTTTATTTGTTTTATTATTTGTTTGTTTTTTTTCATTTTGAATTTAATTGGATGCAAAAAAATGATCTAATCCTTACCAAGAAAATATATAAAAAGTGAAAAAAAATAGTTTTTTTGAAAATTTGGAGTTTCCCGCCCCCCCCAATGATGTCATTGCCACGAGAGTGATACCGATCACCGGGAGTCAGAAGGCAAGGGACTGGGTAAGAAGACCTGCAAGCATCCATCCCTCTAAAGCTTCATCTAACTGCAGGTTTCATTAGCCCAAGTTAGCTAAGGCTAATCAATTTAAAAAACTTTATTATTTTATTTATTATAAGTTAAAGGTTAAGTAAGCCTTAAGAAAAAACATTGCATACATTTCATTATCCCATATACTTGAGTGTAAGCCAATACAAAAATTAACCAAGGTACCTCATTTTCCCATGAAAAACTGAATGAGTATTACATTTGAGTGGGAAATGCTGCAGCTAGGGCACAAAAACACACAGCAAATGTGCTTCTGTTTAGGGATATTTGAACAAAACTGATAAGATTCTACAAATTATGGACCTTCTATGTCTACACCCAAAATTAGTTCCCAATTATCTCAAATCTAAAAAAAACTTCTGATGAAATTCAAAAATGTATCACCATAATCATAGAAAATATAGGGCAGGGTAATAGGAACAAGAAAAAAAAGTATTGGTCTAGATATGTAGTTTTTGTATTAATTAGGTATAAAGTTAAGTCAACTAAAATAATTTATACTTAACTTTCAACCTCATATATGCCAAAATTCCATCAATAAAGCAACAGATTTTTGTTTTAACCTCCTTAGTGTTCATCACGAGCCCACCTCGTCCAGAGTTTGTGTGAAGAACAAACTCTGGATGAGCTGGGCTCCCATGAAAGCCCCATAAAGCTACGGCGATGCTGCTTCCAGCCGCAGCATTTCTGGGGCTCTGCGGCCGCGGAAGGGGGCGAGGGTGAGCAGTGCCATAGATCTCCATGTTAATGGAGGGGCTTCTGCTCTCCAGACCTCACTGCCAGTGTCATGAATGACACTGGCTGTGTGGAGAGGGGAGGGGGGAGGGAGGGAATGGCAGGCAGTGTACCTTGTACACTGCTGCCATTGCCTGTACCACACTGTTAAAAACGGTGCTGTACAGGCGGTGCGCTAGGGAGGTTAAATGTCCCTACATGTGTTCATTACATTTTCTGCAATTTTGATGCTGACACAAAGTAGCTTTCACAAGGGGCTTTCACGACTTTTATCTTTTGGCTCAAGCATAGGTCGAATTAATTTTTTCAGAACATTTGGGGTGCTGAAATTTCAACTACAGCTTGGGTACATTTGGTACATCATAAAAAAACATTCTCTTTACATGCACATTTGGTGCTTGAATAACTTAACTAATACACATTAAAGAAAATTAAAGCTCAAATTTAGTTAATGTAGAATGTTTGCCATTGCACCATTTATTGGTTAACAGAAAACAGCCAAAAAACTAAAAAAAAACCTAAAGCTTTCTTAGTACCGTATCTCACACATCCAAAGAGGGAGAGATGGAGGGGGGGGGGGGGGTTAGGGGGCAGCTGCCGATGTCTGACAGGCAGTCTCCTCCGGCTCAGAAGTTTCGGCGTATAAGACAACCCCAGACTTTTAAGAAGTGTTTCCTGGATTTAAAAGTCGTCTTAAATGATGGAAAATATGGTTATATTATATTTGGTTCTTAAGGCTTACATTTACAGTCTTTTGAGTGAGCTAAATAATGCTACAGCTGGAGCTCCCAACATTCTAGGTTATCATTTTTTACAATTAAGCATGAGGATTGGTGTTTAAGATTTGTTTTTAAAGACATACCCATCCTTTACAATTAAGCATGTAAAGTAGTTAGAAGAACAGGGAGGAGTAGAGGGAAATAGGGTTATTTGTTGAAAAGATTTACAACCATGTAGCACCTGGTCAACATTTCTCCAGAGGCATTGGAATAATGAATCTGCAAAAGCAGCTAACTGTATGTTAAACTCAGCAGCAATAAAACATATACTAGTAATTTCTCTTAAATGTGTGATCCGAAAGTAAAAAAAAAGCTTGTGAATTCTTGTAGAAGGTAAACATGATTTCCCAAAGACCAAATATATGGAGTATAACATTCAAAGGAATTTAATTGAAATAAATAAAATGAACAGTTGCTTGTTTGTGAACTTTTTTTTTCCCTGTAATTATCCGTCAAAACCTATAAACTTCAGTCCCCTTTGGCATGCACAGATTTTCACACAAAGTCTAAAGAGGCATCAATACCAAAATACTTTAGTACAGAAATATTGATCTCAGTCATCCCTCTGCAGATGAAATTTTGATTAAAGATAAAATATCCTCCAAAAATCAAAGTAAATTACCTCAGAGGCATATATTCACAAACATATTATAAAGCTGAAAGTGTAACTAAACTGAATTTCGGCTTTAGAAGTTTTCTAAAAAGTTTAAGGAAAAACATAATTAAACAAACTCTCAGAATAAAAAGTAAGTGGCTCGGTAACAAGGTAAATTGGATTTGACTGTTTTTTCACAAAGAGATCAGCATACATTGGTTATAATAAATAGCAAACAAGGTTTTTACTATGTATCAGAGGATATTTCATTGCAGTGTAGGCACACATCCTATAATATACAGTCTGGTGTTGTCTGCCAATCAAATACTGATATATTTAATAACATATTGAATAGCAAGGTCATTAGTATATTAAACATAGTAATAAACGTATATATAATGTAAATGTAGTAAAATGGAGACATAAGACAGCATTCACATGGTTGCTTTCTGGGCTGTGTGAATGGTCCCTAATAAACGTACAAAAAGTTTTAATAATATATTTGTTTGCTAGTTCTATCGGGGTTCAAAACATCTCTCATTTACATAACCTGTAAAAAATGGTTGTCCTAGAGCCAATTAAATCTGAACAGGTTGCTACTGTTAATGGGGCAAAAGAACCCTTCTGTTCTGCCTGTTTTGCGCTTTCTAAAAAAAAAAAAGCTATTGGCAGTTATAAGAGATTACACCCTACTCTACTCTGATTCCCCTCCTCCCCTTCATATTGCCAGCATAAACGATAAAGCCAGGGATATCGGGAGGATAAGTGACGTTATATGCAGGTCAGTAGTGCGACCCCCACCTCTTTGGCATCATCAGTGATGCAGAAAAGCCACAAGGAATGACGGGAATGCTTACAGGGAAAGAGACCCCAAGCTCCATCCAGACAGGTAAATAACCATGAAGGGTAAACATCCAAGAGGTTAACTGTGTAAGCAAAAGTTATGACTGAGCAAAAGTCATGACTGAGCAAAAGTTATTTTTATCATTGAAAATATTACTGTTCTAACACCATGTAAATTTTGAAGTTGTCCTGCGAGCACAATGTTTCCACTCTGTAATAGGGGTTTTCCAGGTGAATAGGTACTTCACTTTGTACAAAATAGTTTTAAGGGGGCGGCATGATGATTGAGGGGTTAGCTCTCCTCGCTGTTGGATTTTGACTGCCTGTTGGGATATGGTCCACCACCTGCTGAGATAAGTTGACAGGGGGAGGGTCTGGATCGATGTTATGTGCGGCCCTTTAGTGATGCCCTACATATCAACTCAGTTGCCCACCACTGGTCTAAACCATTGGAAAGTGTCAGACCCAATTAGCCATTTTCACTTCCCAATATCATGCAATGTATAAGTATTAAGGAATGGTTGAGAAATTTGCAATGCAAATTTTTAAGTCGAAACTTTTTCACCTGAATTTTGTCTAGGCCATTTCGACTTTTCAACAACAAAAGTAAAAAATCAAACCTTAAATTTCGACTTAAGGATTAATTAGTGTTGATTGTGAATATCGTCATTGTGAATATTATTTGGAATATTCACATGTGAATGCCTATGCTGCTAGATGACTCTGTGAGCTGATTGCAAAGCCCCTGAACATGATATCATGCCAAAAATTGCTGGAAATGTAGAGAATGTTTGTGGGGTTTGCTCTAGCATGTGTAGTTTCTGTATACATTAAGTTCAAATCAAAGTTGAAATTTTTACTTTTGAAATTATATATAGACTTGATTTATGCTGGTGTACTTGTATGTAAGCTTGTGTGTCTGTCACCCCCTATCTAGTGTACAGAACAATAAGTAAGCACTTTATACTTAAGAATTAATAATAACAGTACACATTTTAACCTGTCCCCTAGGTAATTACTTGACCCCCCCCATTCCACATTACCAATATGATAGAAATATCTGTACTTACAATCAGATGTTTGAGGTCGCTGTCTCTTGCTTGGAGGCTGCTCGCTGGAGTCTCTGCAAACTCCACATGGGCTTTCATGTGTCTTGACTTCATTCGGGCCACTCTGCCATTAAGCCCCGACTGATGGAGGGCTGCAGTGATGCTTGATTTTCTACAACTTTCTCCCATGTCCGACTGCATCTCTGGAGCTCAGCCACAGCTTCTTCTGGAGTCCCATTGTTGATTTGCAAGTTTTTTAGGCCTTGTATAAAAAATGGCTCTGGTTAGAAAGTTTAGCCTCACCTGGTGCACATCATACTCCCTGCACTGGGCCAGTGTCACCCCTGGTTCCTCTGCTTACTTATCTACAGTAGAATGTAAGCTACTCTAGTGACCTCTTACTGATGAGACTGACTAAGTATTCTATGAACTGTGCTGATTATTATTACAGAGCTATTAATAGTATAGAGTGTAAGCCCTGACACAGACACTGTGGCTCAGTGTTTGTACAGAACTGTGGAATAGTTTGGTTTGATCTCAATTCCTGTTGCATTTGCAGGACAGGACATAAGGGACATATTGTATACTCTGTTCCCTAACATTTTAGATTGTAATCCCGATTGGGAAGGGTCCTCAATTTCTCCTGTGCCATAACATGTACCTGTGTATTTTTTTGCTGCATCTCAACTCAACTCTCTCAACTAATTTATTGTACAGCGCTGTGTAATATGCTGTCACTATATAAATAAATGATTATAAATGATGATAAAACTATATGACTTAGAAACTATTTAATATTATGGTTTTACATTAGGACAAACACATTTACAAACAAGTTTGACTGAATCTGTCATAAAAATGATTTGAGATTTAGTTACACATGAACTTGTCTGACATGATGACAACCATATTGTGAACAACATTGTTCCTTACCATCTATCATCAGAGCATTTACTTTAGACAAGACTAAAATTGACCCGTACAGTTCCTTTCTAGCAGGAATTAATATTAAGATAGCATCTAACAGAAATTGAGTATTGAGATTGTTGCAAGCACTTAACTCTTTCCTTTGACATTGCCTCCAGAAATCCTTCGAACATTTTCTGTAAAGTAAAAAAAAAAAAGCAAATTTCATGGAAGCCAGTCCCAAATCTCATTTGATTGTGACAACGGCGTTACTTTGTTACTTTATGTCTTTTCAGGGCCGTATTTACTGGAGTTAGTATACATCACCCTCTTTATGGGGCAAAGACAGCAAACAAGTAAATATCTATGCAATGTGTATGTTTTTGTTTCTATTATTGTATGTAACTTTATTACACACAAGTTCAGCAATGTCATGTAACAGTGACACCCATAAACATAAATCCCCAAGAAAAAACAAAATGTGTACTTTTCAATGTCACGTACTGGTAAGAAGGCTTAGGGCTCTTTTATATTGTGTGTGCTTGTCACACCACACCACAAAACACATGCAGTTTAGGTTTATGTGTGCTGCCCTTTGCATTTTATGGTATCTAATGTTACAAGTTATGTAATTGGCAGAGTAAATGCAAGTTTAAATAAGTCTTGTAGTGGATTTTAACAACACTAGTTCTTGAGACGAACACCATTTGTTCAGAGTTTGTTTGCAGAGTTTGATCCTCTCTCTAGCCATAGTCACCTATTGATTTCAGGACCACCATAGACCTCCATGTTAATGGGTGGGTTTGCTATGGATTCTGTGTACCATATGTATTGCAAACTGCATCCATTGCTGAGACCATAAGTAAGGGCTTGTTTCCACTATCGTGGTTCCATGCGGATGACTTTCTACCGCACCCCATGTGGATGCAGGCAGATGCACGCAGACGTCCGTGCTTAGGAAGCGGACTTCAGGCAGGCCCCTTGTCCAAGAATGCAGTCAGGTGCGGCATCCACCCGAAAATGTGGTAGACGCGGTTGGCAACCGCGCCCGACCGCAACCGCATAAATGGAAACTGCCACATGCATTTCCAATCTATGCAGTTGCGGAACCGCATCTAACCATCCAGTTCGGCGCTAGTGGAAACAAGCCCTAAAGCACTGTGCACACAATGTAAAAGAGCCTTTACGCTTAGTTCAGATGGTCTTTTGGGAACCTTCTTTTTACCTCTCCCATCCTACTGGAAATCGCATAAAGATATAATGGTGCAGTTGGAAGTGATTTACAACCAAATACCCACAAAACATTTGGCTGTTGTGGTTACAGGGGGCAGAGCAGAATTTGAACTTAATCTATAGCTTACTATAGATACCAAAAAATATGCATTAAAAATAACCATTTAAGTTAATGTAAGTGTTCTACTTGTAAGTTACAATAATAAATCATTCACAAGAATTATCTGAAGCTGAAGTAATTTTTTACTGGAGTGCATAGCAAATATCAGTAAAATCATAATATCCTTCTTAAGATTACTCTTGAATGAGTGGAACGGAATCAGAGAGATTTGTTGACCCTTGGGAGAAGAAACAGGAAACAAAATCGCATCCAGAAAATGTGACAAACTACCAGTGCAACCTAATCAAATGCAGTCATCATCTTCAGAATCGCTCTATCTCCTCCTCTTCATTATTATATTTTATGTTCCCATTTTACCGCACTCATTTTCCTACACAGCAGATTTAGTTCTGTCAGATGACAAAACCCATCTGAGCATGACAGTTTGGGTCTGTGTTGTATTTTAAATAGCTCTGTCATGGAGATGTTCGGAATTTATAATGATGCTGCATCAAATCTTGTCTTTTCCTTTCAGTAATGCCTGGGCAGCTTCATTACATATCCACAAAAATAAAACCTTGTTATTGCATTTTTAAAACAAATCGACTTGAAGACAACATACTTGTTAGTTATTTGAGATTATACCACAAGCGTCAATCATAAAAAAATGACTATATTGGAAAATGTGTACAACTTAATGGACTCTGACAAAAGTTTTTGTTCTGCTTATGTACCTATTACAGAACACTTCTTGTTCCCCAGAAGAATTCATAAAATACCTGTTGAGCTTGCCAGTGTGTGACTGTGTTTGACAACAACCACTGTTGCTAAGATGCTTCTTTCACATAGGCTATCAGCAGCAGCTGGATGGAACAATGTTGTAATTCAAAGGTGGGCAAATTAAGGGCTGGGGGCCGGATCCGGCTCGTTTAGTTTTCTTTTTCGTCCCTTTGTCACCTTGCTGAAAAGATGTTCCCCTCCACTTGTTCTCAGCAATGATTGTACATAGTGCCAAGTTGTCCAAACGTTGCCTTGGGGATGATCCAGTGGCGTGATCATGACACTGTGGGAAATCCTTATGGTAACAACAGGCAGACATTATTGCAGGAAAATAAAAACGATAACAACGTCCCTGTCATACATCGCCTATTACACATCACAAGTGATGATGGCAATGCATGGAATTGCCACATCTACGACTGGTCAGCCATTACAGGCTCTTGGTCCAGCTCCTTTATTAAACTTAAGAATAGTGATGAGGGACTAGGCAATATTCGAATTCGTGAATACCCGCCATAATATTCTATTCCATATTCGAAATCCCGAATATCCGCACTTGTGGACATGGATTGCGATCTAAAAATCGCAATGTGATCAAATATGCGCAATCCATGCAAGTCAAAGGAGTTCAGATATTCGACTGGGAGAATATCTGTCATATCCGTTTTTAAAAAATCGCAATGAATGTGATCGCAACTCGCAATAAATCGTGAAAAATCGCGATCGCGGCGGATATCCGATGATATATTCACGAATATTCACAAAATTTCAAAATAGTGATATTCGAGCTAAATATTCGAAAATCAAATATTCAAGCTCAACACTATTTAAGAAGCCAATGTGGCCCATGAATAAAAAAGTGTGCCCACCCCTGTTGTCAGAATGAATTCAACAACCTGTAGTTAATCAGGACCTGGTCTCACGTAGTTCTACTGCTAATGGTTAAACAGTGTAGATACTATAGCTGAAACCCTCCCACTCTAAGTTGTAGGGCCCTGGAGGGGTAGCATATTGGAAAAAAATAGTAAAGGAATTACTATAACATATTAAGGTTGTTCATCATTTAACACATTGATTTGGTACATTTGGTTAGGGCTGGCCCCTTAGGTCAAAGGTCTAAATTAATGTACTTGTAGAGTCTACACAACAATGAGTTAAACTACTTATACCCAATTAAATTACATTTTCCACCCACACACTTCTTCAATACTATTGGATTCACTTCATGCCCCGCTTCCTGTTTGAAGGCACCATATTTATTCACAAGGTACTCTGATTGCTCATTTAGAAGCTAGTAGGCTGATAAACATATCTGGACCTCTTACAATTTTTCAGCACCCTAAGGAAAACAATCATAGAATCTATGCCCTCTAGGAATTATGCATCAAAGTCTTGGAAACTCTTTGAGATACAGGTCATAAGCTTAGACCGTTCCGTGTTTTGGGACCTTACCTGCATATCAAATCATATATTGCATACAAACTACAAGCTTTTTTCCTGTCTCGATTTAGTCCTCACCGTTATATGCAAACATAACACTCTGTCTTCAATATCAATCTTGGCTTTTCATCTCCTTTCTCTTAATACACTATGGGTATAATGTGTAGTATATAAAGCCTATGGCCTACTTTTTTGAAACACAATCTATTATGAACGTCAGTTTTTGTTATTTGGAACAATCTATGCAGAGATATGGTATAAGCAAAATATGAATGGCGACCATCTCAAAGGACGTATGTGCCACACTCTGAGTATCACATAGTATAAACAGAGGAGGACAGACCCTAAACAACGGTCAACCAAATCAACAGAGTAGGGTTTTTAAGCCACCAACACATTCAGTAAGTAATATTGTTAAAAATGCATCTTTATTCATTCCATTAAAAAATATAAAAGAGTGACAGCATTATTAAATAAAAACAATGCATGTGTATCCCCTATACACAACATAATGATGGGGCGTATACATTACAGTATTAGTGACCCATGATATAATTTGCATATTTAGCACCAAAAGTTGGCATCCACGATCTTAACCTAAGCGTTTTGCCCTGTAAAGGGCTTTTTTTAGGATGGAAAGCTCACAAGGTATGTAACAGAGATCGAACTGTGTCCTCAGAGATAGTTTAAATATAGTTAAATGTATTATATTATGTTTTTTTTATTTGTTTTCCTTTCACTTTGTGACTACATGTGCTTTTTAGAATTGTAGAAAAGATATGTTTTGAACCATAGTTTACTGTGAAACTTATAAAAGTTCTAAAAACGTGTTATGTGATGGTCCTTCAATCTTTGCGTAGCATTGCCTGCTCATGATTTTATGGAAAGGCCCTAATGCATTATAGAAAAAAATTGAGCAAAAACAATAGATAAATGCTTTTCTGGGGCACCATTTATATGCAGAATACCAGCTTAATAGAAATCAATGGCTATGAAACATGTTTTAATTGTTTGCTATTTGCCCGCCTATTGAGACATGTTGTGTAATATGTATCATGGTCTTGATAATAATATGTATACTGTTTTGTTTTTGTATGGTAAATAAAATGGAGATTTAAAAAAATGCTTTTCTGAGAACTCTTAGTACAAAATCCTCACAAAATAACACTTTTTCACTGCATTTTAATAAAAGCACCTTCATGGACTATTCATGGCCTTTGAGGGTTTTTTGTTTTTTTTTTAAATATAAGACATTTTGCTGATGCAGCTTTGTGTTGTTTTCCATACATTACATTTCCATACATTAAGTTCAGAGATAGCCGGCAGATTAAACTCATTTATAGAAGCGATATTTTCATTTTGCAAAAAATAATCTGCTTTTATGATTTTTACTAGTCAAAGTTTATTACTTGCAATTGCTCAGCCGTAATGCTTGTGTCAAACATGTTCATTAGCAGAAGTTACACAATGTATTTTAGTTCCTCAGGTAGCTATAAGAAATCTCATGATTATTATCTCTTAGCAATCCTGGCAAAACGTGAGCAAAAATAAATGTATTCTTGATCTTAAGACGTTAGCAATACATGAGTTACAAACTAACAAGATGAATTCTATAAAGTATAAAGAATGAAGTGTGTGTTTTGTATTTTATGACTATACTATATACTATCATTACTGCCAATAATTTAGCAGTTTCATATTTTTTTCATCCTAATTTGATAACCTCTCTGTCAGTAATGTATCAATCCCCTTCCACAAAATATTTGAGAACAATATATATTTAATATAATATTAACAAAATATATAGAGTTGCTTTTATTTTAGTGATGTAGTTGTCAAAGTATCATTATGCAGTTTGTGTTTAGTTACATGCCTACATTATAAAGATATTTAGTATGGAGCAAAAAAATAAATATTATATATATATACAATCAATTGTTTATACCCCTCCAAATATTGACTTAACCGCCCTAGCGTTCGGGATGGCAGCACCTCAACCAGCGCTGCAGCTGCTAGTATAGCACTGGACTAGGTGCTGCCGTCCAGTACAAATCGGGGCTCCGGGAGAGCATACTCACGCTGTCGTGGTGTCCCCGATGCCTCTTCGGATGCATCTGCCTCTCGTGTCTTCCTACCCCCCCTCCGATTGACGTGATGACGTCACTCGGGGAGGCGGCGGGAGATTTGAACAGTAAATAGCATGAAAGTAGTTTTCTATGTAGAAAACTGCTTTCAAACTCCCCCTATGTAATAAACATCGCCAGAATAAAGTCCCTGATGCCCCAGATGTGCCCATTTGCTGTAACCCTTTTTTCCCTGGTGTGATTTTATCATACCAGGTTAGAGAGGGTTAACTGCAAGTGGGCACATCTGGGGCACCAGAGACTTTATTTGGGCGAGATTTAGTACATAGCAGCATAACTTTGTGCCCTGATTTTTGTGTTTTCTCATTAAATTTATAAAAAAAAAATATTTTATTTGACATAATTGTTTGTTTCAAACATTATTATATTCAGGATGTCTATTAGACCCTTGTACGGACTGATTTTGGGAAGTTACATGCCTACAACATAAAGAAAAATTTACCATTGAAGTCTATGGTGCACTTTTGGTACAAAAATCTGGACCTCAGCAGTGCGCTAGGGAGGTTAAAGTTACTTTTATTCAACCAGCAAGTTATTTTTGGACATAAATGGCATAGGTGTCTCCCAAAAGATAATAAGACTATGTACAAGAGACATTTTTGTGAAAAAAAAAATTTTTTTTTTATAAAAACATTTTTAAGCAAAAAGTGTCAGGTCTAAAATTATTCATACCCCTCACAAACTGTCAGTCTCTGGGAAAATCCAAAGTTCGTTACCATTCCAAATAGTCTGTTCTAAAGCATCCAAATTACCCTGATTAATTGGGAACAGCTGTTTCAATCTAATGGCTTAGACAAAGGAGCTCAGTGAGCACCTGGGGATGTGCATTGTGGCTGCTCACAAGTTAGGAAAGGGCAACAAGGCCATATCTAAATGTTTTCAAGTTGCAGTGTCTACAGTGCAAAGTATTATTAAAAAATGTTCCGCACTGCAAAATCTTAGAGGACGTGGTCAGAAGCTAAAAGTGAATCACCGCCAAGGCCATCCTGGTCAATTTGGGCTCTGCTGGTGGCAATGTCTTAAGGCAGACAATCCAACAGACACTGTACACTGGGTTCCTTGGATGCAGACCAAGGAGGATGCCACTTCTTCAGATAAGGTACACAAAAGCTCGCTTGGCCTTTGCAAATGCTCATCTGGACAAAAAAGATGAATTTTGGTCTTTTGTGTTATGGTCAGATGAAACAAAAATGTAATTGTTTGGTCACAATGAGGTTTAATTTGGCATAAAAAGGAGAAGCTTTCAACCCAAAGAACACCATCCCCACTGTCAAACATGGTGGTGGGAACCTAATGCTTTGGGGGTGTTTTTCAGCCAATGGACCAGGAAACCTGATCACAGTAAACAGCACCATGAAAAAAGAGCAATACATGAGGATTCTCAACGACAACATCAGGCAGTCTGCAGAGAAACTTGGCCTTGGGCACCAGTGGACATTTCAGCATGACAATGACCCAAAACACACAGCAAAAGTGGTGAAGAAATGGTTAGCAGTCAACAACATTAATGTATTTAAAGTGGCCCAGAGTCCTGTCCTAATTAAATCCAATTAAGAATCTGTAGAGCGAGCTAAAGATCAGAGTAATGGCAAGAAGACCCTCCAACCTGAAATATTTGGAGCTCATTGCTAAAGATTAGTGATGAGCGGCATAGGCAACATTCGTATTCGCGGCATGTTGCGAATTTTATGGAAAACATTCGGAAAATATTCACATTCGGCAATATTCGGGGTTTTTTTTATTGCGAATATCGGCAGCTTTTATTGCGAATTTTGTGCGTGCAATATATGTTTAACATGGCGCGAATTTTTAAAGTGACGATTTTCGCAATATTCGCATCACACCAATATTCATTTAAAAAACCGTTGATGGTGTTGCTAAGCTCTTGTTGCTGCCTTCCCATTCGTCCACTTGCATGGAGAGGCATGTCTAATGGATAAAAAATACCGAATATCCAGAATTGCGAATATTCTGCAATATATTCACCATCTACGCGAATTTCGGAATTGCAGATATTCACGATTAATATTCGGAATCCGAATATTCGTGATCATCACTACTTAAGATGAATGGGGAGAAATCCCTGTGGAGACATGCAAAAAGCTGGTCTGCAGTTATAGGAAGTGTTTGATTGCTGTAATAGCCAATTAAGGCTTTTCTATTGATTATTGAGAAGGGTATGAATAATTTTGGACATGACACTTTTTGCTCAAATGTAAATAATAGCAGTTTTTTCCACAAGAATGGCGCAATGGCCACTTGGGCAAAGACAAGTGAGATAGATGAACTCCCATTATCTCTGCCTTCGTACTGGAAATCAGCACTCACATTGCAGCTTCCACAGACATGGCTGTAGATGAAAGACATCTGCAGCCCTCATGGTCCCCCTCTTCTCCCGATGTGTGAGGAAGATGCTGTGATGTTCTTTGATACTAGTGCTACTAGTAACATCTTGTGGTTGAAATTTGGTATTGCATTGATTTGATCCATTGCATTGATCCAATTGATTTGAACACTTCAAATATTTTGTTTCTGGGTTTGCTGCTCAAAAAACTGGGTGTGTCTTATGGTTAGGTGCATCTTATGGTCTGAAAGATACAGTAAATATGCTGTTTATTTAGAGACATATCAAAGCTTGTGTTTAGCCAAACTGATGTTGAAATAAAAGTTTAAAAATACATTGCAAACTGATTGACAATAATGAATTTCTCCTTAAATACCCAGATCAGATACAAGGACAAATCATTATTTTTAACCACATGGCTATTTTTTTTAAGTAAACAGTTTTTTATTTTATGGAACATTAATTTTGCCAAAAATAAAAAATAATTTTTTTTTTAAGAAATACATCAAAATAAAAAAAAGTTGTTTTATCATATATTGTTATAAATTATAATGCAAACTTTGTATAAGAGTACAAAATGTATTCTCATCTATGGCTCTATCCAGATGGTCAAAAGCTAAATTTGTTCAAAAGGAATCGCCCTATTGTGATCACCTGCCAAACCTATTTCTAGAACAATGTCATTGGCACAGAGGACATCCAAAATGAGGTTTTTATTCATAATTCACTGTATCAAATTTGGCAAAAACCAAACAAAACATATCAGCACAATCACTTCATGCCAACTGTCAAGTAGAGATGGTCGAATTTATTTCGACGATTTTGAGTTGATTGCAAAGCCCCTGAACATGGTATCATCACCAAACTTGCTGGGGATGTAGAGAAGGGTTGGGGGTATACTACCAACAAAAAAAGTTTGTCTCTAACACAAATAGTTTTTGCACAAATTAAGTTCAAAGTCAAGTCAAAATTTCGAAAATCGGAATTTGGACTTTAATTTTTAACTTAATTTATGCAAAAATTACTAGAGCCATAGAGCTAGAGCCATACTTTTTTTCTCAAATGTTCCCACAACCCTTCTCTACATCTCCAGCAATTTTGGTGATGATATCACTTCTAGAGGCTTTGCAATCAGCTCACAAATTAGCAAGTCGAAAAATTCGACCATCTCTACTGTCAAGCACAAAAGTGGAAGGATTATGGGGTATTAAGGAGTTATAAGGAGTTTTTGTACTGAAGGTCAGTGGGCAATTGTCAACAATGCACAATCAACCGCTTATTAAAATGGAACCTAAAACTTGATTAAAAGGGTCATTTCTTGAAATGCTCTAATAATGAAAATAAGTGCTAAATATTATACCATAATTAACAAGAAAAACAAGAAAAAAAATTATTTTTACTCTTAAAGTTAGGTGGCTGCTTTTTGTCATTTTCAGATAATTTTTAAAGTTTTGCCTGGTGATATTGCCCAAAAATGCTTCATGTCCTATGGTGATAATGCTGTGTCTATACTATGAAAATCCTACACTCATATGAGAATCATAGGGGTAATGGTGCTTTTCTAATTTATAAAACTCCACTATTTGCATTTCCCACCCTCAGCTTATACGTTTTCCAAGCTTTTGTAGATAAAATTGGGAACCTCGGCTCATCTGTGGGTCGGCTTATACTTGAGTATATACAGTATCCAACGTTGGAAGTGATGGCCAAACTTCCTTTAAAAAAAGTTTGGCGTTCACCTATTCGTGGGAAGATAAAAATCCCCCCCTGTTCGCTGGGAATTTTAATAGAAAAAAATGGAAGTGATGTCACGTCCGGTACCTGGAACACACAGCTCCCAGTTTCAATATCCGGACATGACTTCCAGTTTAAGCCACTTTTCTTTAATCAGAGACCGGGTTCTCTACCAGGTCTCTGGTGAAAAACATTCTTCCACTGGCCGGATTGGTCTGCTCCTGATCCAGCCAGCAGAAGAATAGTAATCTTCGTTACGCCGGTGAACAGGGTGGGTCGAACACCCGTAATGTTTGCCGGGGGAAGAACAGCAACATGTTATGTTTGCGGCCGAACTGTCAGTCAATAAATGTTGTCCCTATTTATATAAAAACGCATGCAAATGGAGGGGGCAGTTGAAAAGCAGAATGTGAACTCGGCATAAGAGTTTCCTTGTGCCAAATATGTTATTTTATGCTGTGGTATCCAGATTTGTATGCTATTTTTGAATTGGCTGGTTGTTTTCCTGTTAGCATAATTTATCAGCAAGATTCCCCTCTCCCAATGACTTCAATGGGATTTACATATCAGTTCAACTTTACCTAACCTAACAAAACATATGATAACAAACATATTATAATTACATGAAAAGTCTACCAAAATCACATAATACAACCATTCTCCAGGGATATTGGGGATAATACTTAATGAAGCAATAAATACATTAGAGCAGTTTGTTGACAAGAATCCCCTCAAGGATTTGATAGATTTCTAATCTATTTCTGACAATCGTTTCCTCTGGGAACAATAAATATAATAATTATGTTGTCAACTGAGCAGCTTAACAATCTGAGAAACCATTGTTTGTGGTAAAGAGAGGAAATCCAGTCAGATATTGTACACATCTCTATGACACAGTCAGACTCTTCTGAACACTAATATAAAGTTCAATTTAACTGTTTTAATTTCATTATTTCTTAAATTTTTACTTTCCTGTAATTTTAAATCAGTTTAAGCCATCATTTATAAATTATATTGAGTATTTTTTTGAAAGTAAATAAACATATGAAAAAAAAAGCCCTGAAAACCCACTTATTCAATCAGGCTCACCGTTTTATCATCCCTAGCATCACCAGCTAGCCAAACACATGTCCCCTACCTATTTTATATTTTGTTCTCCAAACTCTAAAGCCCCCCATAGACGGGCAGACTCCCGGCCATAGTTGTAGCAGACCAACCTGCGCGCGCTCCCGCCGATCACATCAAGGTTGGTCTGCCGCAACTATGTGGGAGCCCACCCTGAATTATGTAGAAAAAAAGCCGGCAAGTCGGGTCGCACACGGATCCCATATGCTGGTTCTTTTTCATTACAACTGCGAGGGAGAACAGCTGCAGCTTGTAAACAGGGAGGGGGAGTCTCCTCCCCCTCCCTGTTAATTGGCTAGTCGGACAGCAGTCCTGTGTGTCAGTGGAAGACACAGGATTCCTGTCCGACATGTAGCAGACTGATTACAGCGTGGTGATGTCACCACGCTCTAATCAGTCTGCTAAAGGTCTGCCATAGATCGAGGTGTCTATGGCAGGCTTTAGATTGCAAAAGTGATTGGGCATGGTCCTCTTCTCCTCCTGTGTCCTAGTCTGTAATGGTGTGTTAGCTAGTTTTACCCTTCAAGGATTATTTAATGTACAGTGCTGCATAAGATGTTGCTACTCTATACGTTAATAATAATAAGAGAATCATACATTTTCTTTGCACCTTGGCACACATAAATTATTATTTTACTTGACATGACATTAACCTTAAACATGAGAAATTCAATATGTATATAAAAGGAACTTCATGCATGTTTGACCAATTTAACACAATTATGTCCTTACTGATGTTAAAATAATCTCTTAACCCTCATCCTCACAAGCCACATTACAGTCATGCCATTTGAATGTTCAGTTAAATTTAATAAAAAATATAACAAAGTATAAAAAGATAGAGAATAATTGGAGTATACAATTGTGCAGGCAGGTATGTTAGGTTTAAAGTTAAATATAATAGCTGTGGTCTCTGATTTTTAGGCTCTTAAAACCTTCAAGTGAATAAGAAAGAGGTCCTACTTTTTCAATCCAGGGGTCCTCTTATTCAAGGGGAACCCTGGATACTCAAAGATCCCCCACCTGCCCCCCCCCCCCACAACAATGTGGGGAAAATACCCCCTTACCTAAATGAGGTGTCTCCTCGTCATTGTCGTATGGCATGGGGCCTGGTGGGACAGGGATGGGGTGTGCTCCCTTTTCCTGTCCTTTCAGGTTTGCCAAAAGGGCGACATGTCATTGTGGGGGTTCAGCTCAAGAGGTGCTCTCACAGCATCAATCCAAATTGTGTCATTTAAGGGCTCCTGCCCACGTTTATTTATTTGAGTACACAGTCAAAACCATAAGTTACCCTCGCAGGGGTTAATATCTAAAGAAAGAAGCAAAAAGTCACTGAAAAATTCCAATCTTCCTGGCTTGGCAAACGTCCAGCTTCCCAGCAGGTACAGGTTCAGGCCTCACACGCTCTGTGAACCCCCTGTTGCCCCAGCTTCAGTAGCCACAGGTCTAGGCCCACTGTCTACCCTCAGAAGCCCACGGACTCCTACTTGGTGAAAAGCTGTCTCCACTCTGTCAGATGCCCTGACACAATGGTCTGAGCTCCTTTTGTGGAGACACACCTGGCTCCACTCACCTGCA
>CM070035.1:51248766-51276150 GCA_036250615.1 Ptychadena robeensis | reverse complement strand
ACGCGCCCGGAATCGATCGGCCCGGAATCCGGCCGGAATCCGACCCGTGTATGAGGGCCTAAAGACCTAGGTGGGGGACTACATGGCTGGATTAAAAGGAGCTGGCATTCTAAAGCCCCCCATACACCACATACAATTACCATGCAACTTCTGTACAACCAACTTTTCCAATCACTATGTATTCTATCAGGGAGGTCACTATACTACATAGTTGTTGGTAGGTCTCATGAAAGTTGTATGGAGGAATCTGAAGGTGTATGGGGGGCTTAAGGGGTTATAAACATGCTTAATTATGTTTTTATGGTATCTTGTTCCAACTCTTCTGGATTGGTCCTAATGTAGTTTAGTGTGAGAGGAGAATTCACCACACGTCAGTCGGAGGATAGTGTGCGACGGATACATTTTTCTTTGGTTTATACAACTTTGATTAATTCATTTGCTTTCAGGTTTTAAAACTTGTCATTGTGGTGTAGTGCGGCTGGAGGCCTATCTTCTGCGTAATGCAGATACAAGATGCAGGATAACTGCCTTCAAGGGACCTTCATTTTAATCTATAATTGTCTGTTTAATAATTGTTATATACTATATTTTTTCAGTTATGTTGGTAATAAAAGGCTGCTGGGCCATTTAAAACCCAATCTGTCCGAGTCTTAATTATTCCAGTTAGGTTTTTGGTGAGTGAATGTTGTTGAACAATTCAAACAAAAGGGACAGCTATCTGTTATACCTTAGTCATGACATTGGTTTGATGATACTAGGTTTCAGGACATTGCTATTAACTTACAAGTTCATTGCATGATTCAACCCATTAGCTTTCTGGTTGGATGCCCACCTGTTCATTGTAGTAGGTTGCCTAATGCAATCCCTCATCAGCCAAGCTGGAACTCACTATTGCAATGTGAATGTGAGTTATTAAACATGCCACTAGGCTACAACAATAATTTCATTTTTTTTCAGTTTCCCCTTCACATGTTCAATAAAGAAAGAAATTCAAAGCAGGCAACAGGGAATCAGAAATAACGTAAACAACTTTGCTTTTCACACAACTTTTGTAGAATACATCAAACAAACTTACAGAATGGAAGAATCATAATTATTACCTAACACTGATATCACACATCAGAGATCAGAGCAAATTGGAGACAATCACTTTAACTACACATTTTACACTGTTACATACTTGCTTGCTATGTAGGGTCCCTGCTGTCTATTCTCTTGGTGTTGCATACCCTTTAATGAGCTATTATTGTATAGTGAAGTTGAACATAGAGATTTCTACAATTGTGTTATATCCTGGCACAATAATTTGAAACAAACAATAACATTTTAATAAAACAAAGTGTCTATGAAGTCACAATGAACATAAGTAGCTTGTCGTTAGCTGTATATGTAAATGCTGAATTTTCTGCAATGCAAAACAGGAAGCATACAGAGTTTTATGGTATACTGCATCCAATTACCTCACGCAGGACTGAACATGTATGTTTGTCCAGTAAAGCATATTAAGCTTATAGTTCACATAGTTCTGGCTATCTTTATTACGCCCATACATAATCACAGTTTGTGAAAATAATTGACATAAATAATGACATTATTAGAAATAGGACACACCAAATGTGTTGTAATACGCTGTAATGTTTCAAAGGGATCTGCATGCCATTTATATTTGCAGTACAAACCATTTTATATCCTACCATTAAATCAGATGTATGCTGAAAAAAATGTATATATAAATTTAACTTACCTCTGAGGCAGCACGATGGTGGAGTGCTCCACAAGTTTTTAGTGACCACTAGATAGCAAAATATATTATTTGGAATAAGAAAATCGTATTGCCGTAGGATTGTTTTAGAGAGCTTTTTTGTCACTGGGCTTCCAGGCATCATATTTGTTTAGAGGGGATTGGCTACTGATAATCTGAATTTACTTATTACTTATTATTTTTTTTGATGGTGCATCTCTATAATGTGGGGGGTTTAGTAAAGGTGATTATAGATTTGCTTTAACAAAATCTAACTATAGATCAGTCCGCTATAAATTTCATAAAAAGCTTATTTGTCACCATGTTAACTGTATTCAGAATATTGTTTTCCAAATAGTATTCCCCACTTATTTGATTGCCTAGCCGCTGTTTTTTCATCTACTGTAACATTTGTCTAGATCATGTGAATTAGCAGTAAGATCTCCTCACATTGCACTGAAAATCGATTCCTTCATGAGGGAACAGTAGAAAATAAGAGCCAAACCAGGATATAACTGAAAAGGATATTCAACATCAGGACAGCCCCAAATGATTGGGAATAGAATATATTTGGACATAAGAAAGAAAAAAATGAGACTTTTTGCTAAAGATTGAACTTTATTATTATATGTGTATACAAAAAGCACAATACTGTCAGGGGCTTCATGTAAACTGTAATTCACTTGTATATGACGAATTGGCCATTTAACAGTTCTATGACCTATGTCTCGAGACAGACCATTGATGAATGAGTCTGACAAGAGCTAATTTGGTTTATGCAGAGAGAAACTAGTGTTATTCTGCAAACTAATATAGTGCAATCCTGTTGCCTGAAGGCATGTCATACTGTTCAGTTCATTGTAAATTACCTAAATTACATATTGCAGCCCTCATACTCCAGCTGAAATCTGACCCTAGTAGTAAAAGGCATCATAACAGGAAATCAATAATGCATGATGAGCTTACCGGTGAACAATTTTATTCTTCATTCATATCTTTGGTAGAAGAGGAGGGTATTTTAAGTATAGAATAATCAGTAGGCGTGGTAATGGCAACATGGGAAGGAAAGAAGCATGAGCCATGGTAAATTTCACTTCTGCTGATGGAAAATAAGATGGAACTATAGTATCAGGAAGCAATTTTTGATAGAAAATGGGGTCCAGTAAGTCAATATATATGTGTGGCAGCTTATCCACATGAAATTGGGATACCATTAGCTTAGTTGCAATTGAACTTTAGATACAAACCTCTATCTCATACAGCTTTCAATACAAAAGGTGTTTTAAATAAGATGATTTCTCATCATCGTCTTGAGTGATTATCATTACAAAATGGCTGGTTCTGATCAGGGACCCCCACAGGATGACCCCCAGAACCTTGCCCTTTAGAAGAGGCCTCCCTAAAGAGACGAGGGACTCACTGTTCCCCCACAGGTGCAATGATGGTATATGGTGGCGCTTCCGGGTAGGTGATGATATGAGGCTGAGAGGAGGTAGGAGTTACTCATGTAAGGCACCATTTTTGGATAAATTGGGGTGTATGTTACATTCTAATCATGTATCATGGTGGTTTTTATGATTGTTATTTAAAATGTCACATGTGCTTATTTTATACTGTGTATTTATTCTGTATGTTTTCAATCTTAATACAGATCATCGGACCCAGAGGTACCACCGTGTGTGGAACACACCACGGTGCCTCACACATTCCCCCCTGATGATACCCCGGTAAGGGCAAAACGTGTCGAGGGATAATTTCAACTATCCTAGGCACTGCCGCATGGGAACTTGGGCCTTTTGGCTTTCCCATCTAGTGGTACCAGGGTCACATGTGATTTCATGGTTATGTATATAAATATATGCTTGTATTAATGCTGTATTATGTTTTATATGCAGGGTGTCTGTACTCTTATAGCGTATAATAAAATTCAGTTTTTACTTTACTTATGTTGTTATATTTTGTGCATATTAATAGTCCCAAGGGCTTAGCCACCCCATTATTAGGATCCGGTCCACCACCAGATCCTTTTGTTTTGATTTGAGTGATTATCAATTGTCTGCGTGAGGGCGTTCAAATTGCAACCTACTAAAATAAGTCCTGCAGCACAGCAGGGACAGTGTTTGCTGGGGGGCTTCTAGGAATACTGTCTGAAAAAGGCAGCAAAGAAGAAGAATGTCCCACCTGGTCATCCAGTTTTTATTTTCCATTTTCTCTGCTGTTTTTCCATATTTTGTTGTAGCAGCCATGGTGGAAAGAAAGGCTATTTTCAAACACATTATGGTTATAAGAATGGAGGGTGACCAATATGGTGTCAGTAGTTTTTACATGGGATTGATCCCTTTGGATGCACAAAATTGCTGTTCCCGAGTCTGTTGGGGTGTGACTTGGGACAAGAGCCACTATGCAGTGGTTTTGTTTAGTGAAGCCTTTTTATCTAACAGAACAGGATAACAAAAGTCTGTTTTATTTGCTAGTTGATTATTGTGCTTAAATAAATGTTAATTGTTTTTGTAAATCGTTACGAAAAGAGCTGCTGTGGACATCCATGTCATGCAGTCCATATGTTATATGGGAACAGGAGGAACAATATTTACATCATTCATGTATGTTATTTCCAATGGAGGGTATGTAGAGGTAGTGCCACTTGTCCTACCCCTGCACCTCTACATAGAACAGAAGAAATGCTGTTTGTACAGTGCACTTTCTTTCTCTAGTCAATGAGAACAATCGGAAAGTATACCTGACAACAGTTAAAATTGCACATCTGTACAAAGCTTTAGCTAGAAGGGTCAACAAATGAATAAATAGTTGATACAGCAGTGTTGACAAAAAATTATACTTTGCTTATCAAAGTCATTGGTAAGCAAATATAATAGTTTGGTAGCTTTGCCCCTTTCAAGTAATATTTAAAGGATAGAATAAACTTTCTCTAAAAGTCTCCAGTTACCACTCCCTACCCCATTTATCTACTCTGGGTACAGATGCTAGTTAATAATAGCAGCCTGTGTCTACTGTATCCTATGGTGAGGGCAGAAGTGGTGCCACTCATTCATCCTCTCCAGGCTTCTCTTCATATTGGAGAAGTTTAACCTAGCCAGTCCTGAACAAGAAAATCAGTGTGTTTGGACCTTTAAGTTAAGCTAGGCATACAAGGATTCCCATGCATTTTGACCAATCACCATGCTGCTTTTGGCCGGCCGTCAAACAGGCGGTAATCACTATGTGTGCCACTCACACATGTATTCCTGTCAGATACTTTGGGTGGGGACCCTGGTCCCCATCAAAGGAGAGCGATCGACCAGAAAACAATTGTCAAAGCAGATAGACGTGCGACTGAATTGCGGTGCTATTCTGGTCAATCTCTCAAGGTGGGCACCTCCGTTTTGCAGGCAATATCACCCGGGGATCAGTATGTGTATGGGGGGTCTTACACAGCAGAAAGCTTCTCATTGGCTGGTAGTTGTCTGGAGCAGATCAATCCCAAGGACCACCACCCAATAATAATTAGTTCCACTAAGTACCTAAAAAAGCAGCTAAAAGTATTTGACAAAAAAAGATATATATAGTGAGGAGACTGTAATTTAAATTAACTTGTTGCTTTGCTTGGCAGAGGAAAAATACAAGTTTGTTTGTTCATTTTATTTTCTTTTTAGAGTAAAAAAAATATATGCTGTACAAAAGCAAAAAAGCAGACTTGTTTTACTGCTATGCCAGCAAGTTTAAATGAATGCAGTGAAAATGCACTATATAAAGTTAATGTGCATATGTAGAGAGTTGACATATCCACAGCATAAATCCACAGATTCAGAGCAATATAAATCTTACCATCTGAAGACAAACGCTACCATTTTCTTTCTAGTTTCAAGCAGAAGCAAATCTTGGCTTTGTCTTAGGTGTCAGCGAGTAATTACAAGTGCTGAGAAAAGGCAGCAGGCAGTAGAAAGGGATCAAGTGATCAATCTTAATAAAAAGTCCAGTGTGGGAGAGAAGAGGAACTGAAACAATTTAGGACTAAGCTGATATATGAAAAGTCCAAGAGCAAGTACACTCAGGTGCTTTGCTTGCACAGAAGGTACATTTGCACTGGTCTCCACTGCTTCACATAGCTTCTCAGTATATATAAAATTGATTAATTTCCACCTGATTCCTTCAGGTCCTCCTTTGCTAGTGTTATCAGTCAAAGCCACAGTATCTCTTCATCTTTAAAGCTTGCCTCTGTACAATAATACATATGGTTTACCCCTTCTGAGATATGAAAAATATGATTTAACCCTTCTAAGTTAGAGGTCATTGACTCCTAAAAGGCATGACATATCTAGATAATTTATTTTACATAATGTAGGTTCATGTAAGGTTTTGTTAACTTTCTGATATCAGCAATTGTGCTCAGTACGCGCACTATCCTGGAAGTTTTCAAATCCCCTGTACACAGACTCCCTCTCTGGTTTTTAAATCAGGTACATCTTTGCGTGCTGGATGCCATGGTTCAGTCTCTCCACCAATCGTAAGTCCCATTATGTTAACAGCATATAACCGCACTCCCAGAGTGCAGTTATATGCTGTTAACATAATTGCACTTTGTTTTGTAAACTTTGTCATTTGTATTACAGGCTGTCAAATGTGCCTTTGTACTAACTAAAACAATCATGGTAGTTAGGATTAAAATTCATAAGATGGAGGTCAGAAGAGGTGGAAGCAATGGCACCTGAAAGGATGTTGGAAATGCCACATACTGGAATCACTGGAATAATTATTGTGCCTTTTTTAATTTTAATTTAATTAATAATGAAAAGAGGGTACCATACCCTGACTATCATTCAGAAAGAGGTCTGTGAGGTACTGGTTATTACAACTCAGTCAACTTAGCAATTGGGTATTTTGCAACAGTGAACCCATCCAGTTTGCTGTGAGCCAGAAAAATATACTGAACTCCTAAGTCCAATTATATGCTATTCTTTTTGCAGTTATTCTGAGCAGTCAGTTATGTATTTGTGTAACGATAGTTGATGGTGGTATACAATGTATAGGTTCTTCTAGATCTTGACCTTCTCTTGAATTATTTTGGCCACCTGTTTTGACCTTCTCTTTAGTCATTTTGGCCACCTGTTTTTTGTTTTAGCTTTAGACATGTTACTCTGCTGATTGATGATGACCCTCACCATTTCTTTAACTTTGTCTCCAATATTCAACCATTCAATGTTTATATCTTCAGTTACCCTCTTTTAAGCCCTTAAAAAGAAGTTCTCTTCCAAAAATGAAACCTGCAAGACACCTGGGAAGGAATGTACTTAATAATCTGGTATTATTGCTACATGTTGGACAGTCTCCCAACCCCATAAATGCGTTAGTTGGCAGCAATTAATGCTCACTTGTGTGGACCTATATTTCACATTAAATCTCATGATTTATTATTGCAATTTTCCCCCTGACTTTACAATAGGATTACAGCCTGATGTTATTACACATCTTAATAAAGTTATTAGGTTTTCTTGACATCTTCACCTGACAGCACAATGCCCTAGGTAGTAGTTCATGACCAAAAGTGAGCTTTGTAGTTATTTATTTATACTCAACCTTCTAAATGTATATTGCATCTGAACTAGTAAACATGAAACACATGTTCTTGTATCCAAAATCTACTCTATACCATACATTCTGTTCTTGTAGATTCTGTCACATTGTAGTAATGATTTTTTTATTCTTTAAACATGAACCTGGGAGAGAGAATGAACCATTGTTCTGTATCACATTGATTTTAGATAGATGAATAGCTGCCAGCTGACTATCAACTGTAGCAGAATTATTTCCAGGGTCTTTGTCAAGGGTAACATGTTGAAAAGATATTGTGGGTTACAATAGCTTATACTTTAACTTCACAGTAAAGAAAATATATGATTTAGACTTCTTAATAAGGTAGTGATAAGCACAATGATGGAGTAACCAATGCAGTGAACCTTTTTATGCCAGTCAGAATGATAACATTTACTAATGCATTACTGGTATGCATTGCTATACTATACATTATTATGCTCTTTCCACTTTCTTTATTGTGTTCTTATAAGGTGACAAGGGATATTTTTCATCATGATTAATAAAATAATCTAGTTACTGTAAAAAGAGGAATAATCTAGTTACTGAAAAATGATTTTTTTAATCCCATATCACAGATGAATTTTTTACACAAGGAGTCATAAAGAATGGGTGATGGCTGTAGAGCACACATAAGGGTGATGAGGGAGTAAAGCACTGAACAATCTCGGTAGCTGAATGCCTCTTTAGGTAGAGGGGGATTTGTTTTTAAACTTCCCTTTATTGCAATTCACTCATTCACGCGGTTATGGGTGCTTTCCATGGTGCTGAAACTGTGTCCTACGTAGTTTTAGCAGAAGCAGAGTTAATGCCACTTACACTTGCTTATGAAAATGCAGGAAAAATAATAGTAGTTACAGATAGGTTGAGTTTTCTCAAATATAATAGTGGACTTGAATGAAAAAAAAACCAAAATATTTAAACTGGGCAGATAAACTACCATTGCGACAAGTATGACGTAAGCACACTTTTCTGTGTTAAAAAAAAAAAAAAAAGCTTTTTTTTTTAACTTGTATATTAATTAAATCAGAACATTGTATCACTAGGCATTATTATTTTAGTTTTTTTTACCTATTTTGAGCCATCCAAAGCATTTTCTTAATAATAATGGACAGACAGGCAGACGTCTTTTTTACATATCACATGTAGTCACCTTAAAACTGTGGTTCGACGTTCCTTTTCTATATAGGAAGATTATCGAGTCCTCCCATTCAAATTACACAGGTTCAGAATGAGGAACAGCACAATGCAGAAGCACAGGATTTTTTTTACCAGTAACAGGCATGGTAACATTACAGATAGCAAGTCCTTTATGGTAAAAAAAAGAAACACCACAGCTGCAGCGTGCCTAGTGTGAAGTGGACCTTAAACTTTATCTAAAATACAACTCCCGTTTTTGCACACACTAATCATGCAAAGACATAAATCATATATACACACACCAATCATACAAAAACATTTATCATTTTATAGAAACAACATACACAGACACACACATAACATGCACTCTACCTACCGTCTGTAGCTCTTTACCCCATGTTATGTTGTTTGACTAAGGTGCCTGTGTGCAATTCGCAGAGGGAGAAGATAAGTGACAGTGGGGAGAGATCTTTCGCTCCCCTCTTTCTGGCTAACAGTGCGATTCTCACATAGAGGGCTCCAAGTGTCAGCACAGCTGGCCACCTAGCTGCGCCCCCCCCCCCCCCCAGTTTGTAAACATGATATGCAAAATATACCAGTTGGCTGGTCTGGTGTTAAGTCCTTGAATTCAGGTGTTTGATTCAGACCCATTGCCATTGTTTATAAAACAAGCACTTGAAGAAATAAAGTCTAAATATGAATGTCCCTGATATAACATTGTCATCTGTGCGGCATATTACACGATGAGTAAGTATGTTAAGAACATCATCAACTCTGCTGTAAAGTAGTAGACATCATAAATCATACATTTTTTTATTATTATTATTTATTTTATTTATTCATTTGGAACATGTTACAACTATTGCCCTATCATGCATATTAGTGGGCAGTATGCTTCAGCCACTGCTTGTATAGATTTACTGAAACTCCATACAACCACTGTTTGTATTTTTAGATATTGCCAATCTTCAAGTGCATGAGCGACCACATCCAATTTATCATGAATATATGCACATCTCCCCCTTATTTTGTTTCCACCATGTAAAGGTAGGAAAAGCCACAAGTAATTGATTCCAATACATGCTTTAGCTTTAGCACAATAATATACATATCAGTATTGTTGTTTTCTCTAACTTTATCTGTCACTAGATTATTTTGACATCGCTATAATGCCCATACTATAATGACATTTCTACTAACACTTAACCCTGAACACAAAATTATTTGGGGGTTGTGCAATTAGCCAATTGCATCTTGCTTCTAGATCAGATGTGGACAAACTACGGCCATGTTTAGTCTTTTAAGCCAACCATTTGTTACCTTAACCTCCTGGGCGTTACGCACATGGTACGCTTTTTTCAAAAGCATGCCACAGGCGATCGGGTGGAGGCATATAAAATGCCATCACGATTTAAGCCCATTCGGAAGTGCCCTGCACGATTCCGGCATTACCGGAATTATGCTGGGAAAAAGCTACTCCCTTCCCCTTACATGGAGGTCTATGGCTCCACCTACCCACGCCCCCTTCGTGTCACCGGTGATGCAATTGGGGGCGTACCCAAAAGCATCAGCGTACAAGTATCCCCACGGATAACTCAGATTGAATTTCATCTTTCATGAAACTCAACATGAGTTAACTGTGGGGAAACTTGAAACTTGTCAAATGCCCAGGAGGTTAAGGTCAAGACTAGCGTTGATCACGAATATTCATATTGCACATTTTTATGACAAATATTGGCACTTTGAGAATTTGTGAAGATCTCGAATACAGTTTTATATCTTCATAATCATGAATATTCAAGATTTATACATCAGTAGTGTTGATAGAGATCACAAATTCTCAAATTCACAAATTTGTTGCCAATATTAACCTCCCAAGCGCTCTTGGGAGGTGCATATTTCTGTACCAAAAGCGCACCAAAAGACTTAAATGGAATTGTTTTTTATGTTGTAGGCCTGTAACTTCCCAAAATATGTCCGTACAAGGGTCTAGTAGACATCCTGAACATAATAATATAACAATTGTTTTAAAAATATTACATTTAAAAAAAATTATAAAAAAGGTATCTTTTGTATGATAGATTTTAAAACAGTATGTATTTATATTTATATTTGTTTTTTAATAACATTTTAATTGAATTGTAAGGGTAAGTTTCCACATACGTCGGAACCCTCTCGTATACGCTTAGCGGGGTCCCGACGTAACAGATAGACATTGCCTGATCGGCAGATGGTCTGTTTACACATCTGCCGGTGCAGGGACTCAAGGTATTTGACTACGTTGAGCCTTGCAGCAGCGGTGCGGCTCGGCGCCCGTGAAGACAGATCCTGCGCCGAGCAGGTAAGTGTATCTGCTATGTCAGGGTCCCCGCTAAGCATATACGCTTAGCAAAGAGGGTCCTGATGTAGGTGGAAACAAGCCCTAAATGTGTTTTGTGTTTTTTTTTTATTTGAATTGTATTGGATACAGTTATCACTGTATCCAATACAATTCCATTTGGCACCCTCTCTGCCTTGGTGTGACGGACCTGGTGATATCACACCAGGGGAGAGAGGGTAACTTCAAAGGGGAACATCTGGGGAATCACACTGAAAACTGTTTAACGTGCGATTTACTTTTGAATCACGGGGGGGGGGTGTACAGTGACTGAATGGACTGTGCCGGATGAGATGGGGATGTCAGGAACGCTAGGGGGTTAAGTGAAACATTTGAGAAAAATGCCTATGCTGCTCATCACTAAGTCAAGATGCTCTGCCTCCCCTCCCATTGTTCCCTGCAATAAGTGGATATAATACCCAGAGGAAGATTGATATAGTCTTCTTCTAGAGGACTTCGCTTGTCACTATACAAATCCTCTTCTTTGAATAGGTTTATAATTTTTTTTCCCTCCCTGGTAGTATAATTATTATTTTTTTTTTTTAAGCTGTATGGAAAATGTATCAATTTATCAATGTACTCTGTTTAAATTTCCCACCCAGGCTGAGAGGACTCTGGACTGGGTGGCCCCTACAGGTTCTTTTTCCTGCCCCTCTGTCAAGTTTAAAACACCCCTTGTGGTCCATGAGGCAAAAGGTTTGCCCACCACTGATCTAGATACAGTTTCCATAATACTATTATCAGGATTGTAGGCTTTAATTAGGTAGAAGAAGAGTTGTTAAATGATGCAACAAGGGATTTTGGTTGATCTCTCTATGATTATCTTTAACTGGTCGTCATATCTATGTTCCTGGAAGAGCCACTGATGTGTTGCTACTAGCTGGTTCGTTCTGTGCCATTTGCAAAAGATGGTTTAGACAAATATCACAGATTCATTTTGGTGTGAAGATGTCATGGTCATTCAATCATTGCATAGCAAAGTACATTTAGCATTATAAACATATCTTTCTGTAAGTGAAATTGTAGTTTTATAGCTAAAAGCTACCTGTGAAACTAGGGTTCAGAGCCCATGTCATTTATAGAAAATCAAATACTTCTTTGCCTCATCTATAAATGTGTCAATTAACAGCGTCAAATGTGGCTATGCACATCTCATGGATTGTGCGGCTACTGTGACTTCTTAAATCTCTTCCAGGAGGAAAGCCTCTAGCAAGCAATACATCAAGGACTTACTTAATATATCGGATATGCCAGTTGTCTGACAATGCAATGTCAAATAGAGAATTACAGTTACCTGGAGCTGTATTGACCAGGGACTCTGTATTAAATATCTCAGTCTGCAGTTGAAAGGATTTTTTATAACTTAAAGATAACAGATCTATATAGTTTTCTATGCATCACCTCTGACATTTATTGTTTTTATGAGTATTTGGAAAACAACCTTGTCAGACATTTCTGCTGGACCTGTTAAAAGTTAGTGGAATATTGTTGTGCCCATTTATAGTATTTTGTTGAATGACTGGAAATAAACTTTGTCTGTCTTTTCTGACTTATTTTGCTACATTTATTGTTGTATTACCACTACCTAAATGTGAGATTATGTAACAATATAGGTGCAGAAATCCAGTTTTATATAACTGACTGCTTGAATAATAAACATAATCTACTAGTATAAAGGAATGAGTGGAAATGTTTGTGAAAAATGGCAGCAGAGTTGCAGAACACATGCAGGATTAGTGTAAAAATCAAACTAGTATATTGCTTTATAGATAATACTGTAGATTACATAAACTACTTTCATAAAGGATTAGTGAGCCAAACATTGGCATTGGGGACATAGTCCATTGCAAATTCCGACATGTTGGTAAATTCCTGGCTGAACCCTCACGCCTCCAAAAGACAGCCTCCATGCTTAAATGGGAAAAAAAGCTCTGGGTAAAACATTTTGCATAGTACATTGAGAGATGGCCATGAAGAGTTACTACCAATAGTGATAGCCATACATCGGCCACACCCATTCGCAAACAAGCAAATCGGACTTATAGAAAAGTCAGATATCTGCCTGTGCGCAGGGAAATTCAAATCCCCCTTCTTTTCTCTGGGAATTAAAATTGGATGTCACTTGCGGTATATGGAACGCACAGTTCCTTATTCCGATTACCGTATGTGTGACGTCAATAAGGTCACTTCCGGTTTCAAAGCCAATTTTTTTCACTACCGGGTTCTCTACCCAGTTTAAAGTGATCTTTCTGCTGATCTGGCCGGTGGAAGAATACTAGTTTTCTTCTCACCAGCGAAAGTGGCGGGTCGAACACCCGTACTGTTCGCCAGGAGAAGAACATTCCATGTTCGCTGACAAACTGTCCACTGGACTATGCTCCTCTCACTGGGAACTCTCTCTTATGGTTCTCCAAAGATGGTACCTCACACCCTATATTATTGAACAATTCAGTAGTAAGACCTCCCCACTCTGCTGGATAGGCTGCAAAGGAATTGGCACACTGAGCCACCACCTTTGGCTTTGCTCTCGTCTACGCCCTTTTTAGAGTCAGATGCAAGACTTAGCCTCAGAGATACTGGCCTCTAAGGTAGAATTAAATTGTGAATTAGCCCTGCTACATATTGGGATAGGTCAATTCCCTGTAAATCAATGTTCTCTCCTGACTCATCTTCTTCTGGCTGCTAAAGTATACATAACTAGATAATGGAAATCCCCCTCTCCCCCTACGTTCCAAGAGGTAGTGAGTGAGTTTAACCTGCAAGGTACCATGGAATATGGGGATTAATCTTTATTAATGCATAAAAATGCATTGAGAAAAAAAAAAATTGTGGACGAACCTATTACTTTGGATAGGGATGGCAGTCTGTCCCTCATCTATTAAGGGGAAATCAGACTGTGCAAGCCTACCTTAGGACAAAACTCAGCTGAAATTGAGGATCCTGGTTGACCTGTCGGGAGAATCCTGGTGGGTGAAGAAACGGGTGGGAATCGGCCCGTGTATGCCTACCTTCAGGGGTAAGAAAATTAAATTTGGGTATTTCCTTTTGTTGTATCCTGGTGAATGGAGCATAGATCACATACTTCACTGCCATATCATTGATTCTGCTATATTCTACACTACTAGAATTTTGTTTTAAATGAATGAAACCTTGCATGCATAAGGTTTATCCCCTTTTAAGATTAAAATGATGTTATAACTATAAAATATAGAATACAACAAAAGGAAAAGGCTTGCTCTTTAGATCAGGTCATCCCACAGTAGTGGGGGGAACAAAAAAGGGACTTTTAAGGCACAACATTCTGAAACGATTACGAACAATGTAAATAAACAAGTCACAATCTCATGAATCTCCAAGGGTGATGATCACCAGTCAGACGAGTTCCGACCTGATCTAAAGTACAAGCCTTTTCCTTTTTTTGTATACTTATTCACTGGGACGTGACACAAGCCTTAAATATTTATGGTATGGACCCCCCACCCAAAAAATGATTTTGTCTACATTATAAAATATAGAAGTTGAAATTTAGGTACAAAATTACATTTTAAACAAATTGAATTTTTTAGATTTTGACCATCAGTCACCACTGTACTGGTTGTTTGAACTGTTTGTTTCTTTCAGAATGTTTCCAGTTACAGCACTCTGATGCGCTTAATGTTTCTCTGAGCCTTTTTTTTGTTGTGTCAGTACAAAACTCATTGAGGAGACATGTATTAAAGCAGCTGTGTATTAATGTGCAATTTGTGTGCAAAAATGTTAGCATTAATTAGTGAGTCTCTTTTACGACTAAAGCAACAGATTTAGTTCTGTGTGATTATGCAGCTACATAATTACTGTCTACCTATTTTCTCTCTTTTTTCTGCTCAACTAAAAGCATTTAACCTCTTATCTTTCAGAGAACTGAATAAAGCCAAGGAGCACTTTTTAAACAGGTGTAGATATTTGAAAACCTGTGTATAGATAATAAATCTGTCCCTCACTTGCTAAAGCTGTGACATTAGTAACCACAATCATTAAGATAACGTTGTTAATGTCTCCCTTCTGGACATACACTGATTTTTTCAATATGGTACTGATTGTGTGTCTGCAGGCAAATTTCTGATGTGATGATTGTGTCTCTGCAGACATACTATGGCGGTTGTCTCTTTTGCAGCGATCTCTTTCAATGCTTTATTGTGTATTTCTGATATTATACATTCATATATCTGCTGTATGTTATTTCTGGGGAACACATGCCTTCTGTGTGTTGTTGAGGCTGCATCAAAAACAATTGTTAGAAGGGAAGCATTTTCCCAATTTTATTGCTTTTATTCTGCATTTTACCTTTAGAAAGTTGTCTAATATAACATGAACAAACTTTTTTAAGATGAAAGAATATTTAGTTCCATGCTTACACATACCTCTGACATTACCTTTCATTGCTATATTGGTAAAAGGTTAAAGACTCAGGTTGTGACCAGAGTCCATAGTCTCTACTCCCCATTATTACCTAAGCATTTTCATATGCATTGGGCAGCACATTTAACCTCCTTGGCAATATTCCCAAACCCAGTACATGCACAGTTTGTTCCTAAAATCTGGGAAACACGTTAATGCTGTGTGAGTCCACAAAGATTCTGCATCGCTTCGAAGCTCACCAATATCTTCCAGCGGCACGTCTTTACCGTCATCGGGAGACCTGCATGTTCATGGAGGTGGCCTCACTTTTCATGGCCCACATCACCATTGTTGAGAATAGGGGGAGGGCGGGAATCATGGAAGTATGTAGTGAAAAAGTTACATGCACAATAAGCACCTCCCCTAGCAACCTCTTCTCAGTCCTCTTATTTAATTTAGGAACAGGGACATGAGACACACAAGCTAGTGCAACAAAGTTAAGTTCTGTAAATGCTATAACAAAGGTCTGCCACCCAAAATTTGTCCTACTGAACACTGAGTGTAATTCTAACCAAGAAAGAGACCTCCCTGCTTGTATCCCTACAACACCTGTAACCAGGAAGTGATATAATCCAAAACTAGTGTTGATTACGAATATTCTAATCTCAAATTTTTATTATTGCGAATATCAGCATTTTGAGAATATCTTCATAATAGCAATAATCGCATAATTCCCTGGCAATCACGAATTCTCTAATTTATTGTGAATATTAAGCCCAAAATTTAAAATATTAGGTGACCAAGTTTACAATATTGCCTATGCTAATCATCAGTATCCATTACCAGGAAGTGGCTAATCCTGGTAAGACTGGATACACAAAGCCTTGTAGGAGATCACTACTCCTTGCTAAGCCCCCTTTGTCAGATATATTAAAAGGTTCCACCATGATTATAAACATTCATATTAATTTACTTCCCTAAGGCCCTCAAGCTGTGGTCACTGATACAGAAATCTGTTTCATGATTGTTACCCATCAAAATACTGTATTTGAACAACGAAGGACAGTATAACTAAAACCCCCCATACACGTTCTGATTTTTCATCCGAATTTTGCCCGACCGACCAACGTGGTCGGGAGATTAATCGATCGGGAGATTAATCAGATGCGGAATTATGTACCCGACTGATCCAGATTTCTCAAAATCGGCCGAAAAATCGGTCGGGACCGCTTCGGATCTGTCCATAAATTTTGGTCGATCTGCTGTTAATAAATAGTGTCAGGCTGATTGATCGGTGATAATTCGAATTCCGATTTTTCGTGCCAGCCGACCAACCATAAAATTATAGTTGAAAATCGGGTGACACGATCAGACGAAAAATCGGTCGGGAGAATAATCGGAACGTGTATGGGGGGCTTAAACCAGACTTACAGAATAACTGGAGGATTGCATTTACTTGTTGTCACTAAAATGTTAAATACACTGAAAAACTAATCAAATACTTCTTACCTAAGGCCCTACAAGCTGTTACATCACTAGATGTAATGTGTTGGACTGAAGGCATACAAGGAGGAAATTATGGGTTTACACAAGAGTAAATATAAAACTAGTCTAGCACAACTGCTATTTACAGGTGACTTTAAACATCAGTATGGTTTTAGTGCAAATGGGGAAAAAGAAAAAAAGTATGATACTCTTTACCATGACCTTAAATATATGAAAAGTAAAAAACAAAAAAAAAACAAATACAAAAATAAAAATAAAAATAAATCTTTAGAAAGAATAAAGTATATTTCCCAAGATTCCCAAGATCTCAGATACTTTCATTTGACAATGCCAGCATCTCTGCATCACCTATTTAGAACCAAATTTAAATCACAAAGCAAAAATATTCTTGAATGACCTTGTCAGTCATTTTTATTGGATACATTTACATTGATATCTTGAACATTGCACATTGTAAAATTATTCTATGTCCTTTCTATCTTAATATATACAAGACATGTATCTTAAATTATAAAAGGATAAGGTACGATAAATGACTATTACTATGGGAAATAATAAAAATTTTAGCATGCATGTGCTTCATAGTAAAACGAACAATTTTTATGTTAAGTGATATAGTAATTTGGTCATAAAAAAGTTTTATTTTTATGTGTAACTGATGTCTGGGGGCAAATACATACGTCTATAAATAAGGGTGGGGTGCAGTGTGTACAAGACAAACTTGTTTTTTATGTAGCAACAATCTATTACACAAAAAGTTATTGCCCTTTATATTTGTATATGTCTAGTTTGAGAAAACAATTAAGAATTCCATTAATTAAATTATTATGTTTTTTATTATTGGTATTATTATTGTTTGTATCAAGAGATAGCTACCCATGAATCCTGAAGAGAGAGCAATAAATATATGTAGACTAGGAAGTAGGAAATACTTCCACTGCTGGCTTAACAGTATTTATAGTGCAAATAAATGTGCATGTGTAAACAGGGAAGTCCTTCCTAACTAAGTGTTTTGGCCACGCACTATGAGTAGTGACGCCCCAAGTGTCGGCAAGGTGGACAGTTTGGACGCGAACATGGAATGTTTGATTTTCTTCTCCCGGTGAACAGTACGGGTATTCGATCCAAAATATTATTATTCTTCCGCCGGCCGCATCAGGAGCAGAAAGATCCGGCCGGAGGAAGAATATTTTCACTAGAGGATGGGAAGAGAACCTGGACAGTGACGTCACGTCCGGTAATCGGAATAAGGAACTGTGAGTTCCAGATACTGGAAGTGACATCCCTATTTATGATCTCCCACGAGAAGCATATAGAAGCACAGTGATAAAGTAAAGAAATCCCCGGGACTCATGCCAGGTTAACAAAATTGTTGTTCTTTAATACAATTAGTATGTTCATGGAAAAAATAAAGAGAAGCTTAACTTATGCAAATTAAATTTTAGATTTAAGCTGGCTTGACATGTCTGAGTAAAATCCAAAGGTTTTGAAATTATACCATGCAGTCTAGAAATGAATCTGGCATTTTATTTATGGCTATATATTTTAAATTATAATAGTAATATACACTCACTGGCCAGTTTATTAGGCATATCTGTCCAACTGCTTGTTGATACAAATTACTGATCAGCCAATCACATGGTAGTGACAAAATGCACTTAGGCATGTTGACATGGTCAAGACGAACCGCTGCAGTTCAAACCAAGCTTCTTCTTGAGGAAGAAAGGTGATATAAGTGCCTTTGAACGTGGCATGGTTGTTGGTGCCAGACAGGCTGGTCTGAGTATTTCAGAAACTGCTGATCTTCTGGGTTTGCACAACCATCTCTAGGGTTTACAGAGAATGGTCCAAAAAAGAGAAAACATACAGTGAGCGGCAGTTCTGTGGGCACAAGTACCTTGTTGATGCCAGAGGAGAATGGCCAGAGTATTTCATACTGAGCTGAAATGCAACAGTAACTCAAATAACTTGTTAGAAGCAAGGTATGCAGAAGAGCATCTCAAAATGCACAACACGTCAAACCTTGAGGCAGACGGGCTACAAAAGCAGAAGACCACACCGGGTGCCACACCTGCCCACTAATAACAGGAAACTGAGGCTACAGTTTGCACAGGTTTACCAAAATTTTTAGAGGATTGGAAAAATGTTGCCTGGTCTGATGAGTCTCGATTTCTGCTGTGACATTCGGATGGTAGGGTCAGAATTTGGCCTCAACAAAACAAAAGTATGGATCCATCCTGCCTTGTATAAACGCTTCAGGCTGGTGGTGGTGTAATGGTGTGGGGCACATTTTCCTGGCACACTTTGGTCTCCTTAGTAGTAATTGATCATCGTTGCAATGCCACAGCCTACCTGAGTATTGTTTCTGACCATGTCCATCCCTATATGCCCACAGCACAATAGGACAATACCAGCATTTGATTGCAAAGCCTATATTTTCCTATAGCAGTTTTCATGTGTTCCACCACTGTTTTACTTTGATGTTGGGAAACTTCAAACATCTCTTTTTGCAAACAATTAAACAGCTCAAATCCATCTTTGTGTCATTTTAGAGAAAACACATGTTTTGTATTTTAGAAAAAAATGATACAAATGAACAAGAACATAACCACAAAGCAGACATAGAGTAGTAGAGAAAAACAAAACAAAAAGTAAGACCAAAAAGATAGGGTCCATGTGGGGTTGCCCAAGGTATGGGTGGAGGGGCCAGACCAAGAGTAGAAATCACAAATTAGTCAAAAACTTTTTTAAAATTTCAAGCATCAAATGAGGGTGTTTTAAAGCCATGAGTTACCATGGGGAAAATGTTCTACCACTTAAGCATGCTGTATCATTCCCATGGAGGAGTGTAGACAAAACTTTTAATCAGGCTTGCTGACTGAATTAAAAAAATAAACAACCTTCTTGAAAAAAAAATATAAATGGGCTGTACTTTGCCCATGACACTGGAGTGACAATATAAAAGGGTTGCATATGTGTTCACCTTAGATCCTGATACTCTCATGAACTTTAAAGTGACATACATTACATTATTGCAGTAGTTCCCCCTTGCCAGTGTTAAAGGCAAGCCAGCCCCCCCCCCCACTACCCCCTTACATTTATTAAAAGAAACATTCCTATAAGTGACATCACAACACTCTGACCCTGGGGTACCTTTCCCTCCATCCTAACTGGCATGCACTCAACCCTTCTTTATACCTCCAGCAATTTGGGCGATGGGACCATGTTCCATGCTGCCACCTTTGTTTATGTACATTTCACCAACAGCAAGTTTTTTCAGCCTGAGCTCAGATTACAGAGAGACTGGGAAGAGCATAAAGCTGAGGAACGACAGAGTCTCACCCCCCCCCCTCCAGCACTCCTGCTGGTGTTCCCCCAGTGACCTTTAACCCCAACCACTTCATTAGAGCACCCCTTGATGGGCGACTTATCCAAATATTCAGGGTCTGAGGGTTTTACAGGAGGAAGGTGAGTAAGGAAGCCTCTGAGGATAGTTTTAATTAAAAATTTTGGGTCTTCATAATGACATATCTGTCGTATTTCAGCCTTGCTGAAGCATCACCAAAATTAGTGAGAGGTACAGGGGGTTGTAGACATCTCCAATAAGCGTAGGAAAAGTTTTCTTTATGCAGAGAAGTGTGGACTGCCATCGTCATTTTGCTGTTTTCTTGGATTTAAAAATTAAAGTGGTTCTCAAAATTAAAAAAAAACACATACATTACATTGACATAAAACTCACCTGTCAGTATAGCAGTATACATCTGTGAAAACTTCTACAGAATGAAAAAAACTACGTACTCACCTTCCTCACTTCCTCATTCCCGGGGAAATCCTATTTATTAAGGGCGGACAGAAGCAGATCTGCCCATACTTTATTCTGACTATGGGGCTGTAATTCTATAAAACGTCCACTAGATGGAGTTCAGATGTAAAGCTGTATCCTTATTCACACAAGACTACAGATTTGTTCCCAACTGTCCCCTGATTGTTTTACAAGCTGCTGCGGCAGGTATTTCCCACAGTGCGAGGGAAGAGCCCGAGAATCGCCCCTCCTGCTGTAAGAAACATTTTTTGTTTTTTTTTAAGCAGTGCCTAATTATATCAGCAGTGCTGCTGCTGATAGTGTAAAGTGCCTAGTGAGGTGGTAGATCCGTTTTAAGTCTAAACTCAGCTTTTCCAGTATGTTACTACAGAAAGTGTTTTGAAGTATGTCAGGTGTTCTTCGTACTAGTATTAACAAGTAAAGAAGAAACAATGTCCTTGTGGTTAAAGCCTATTACTATTCCATTATTTTAGTTATTTATACATTCGGCCACTGAATTAATTGCCCCTTCAAATTCAGTTGTATTCAGTTTCATTTGAGCTTGGCAGGGCTGTTGAAGTCAATGAGGCATATCACATGTGCTGAGCTCCTGAATCGGAGAGAGAAAACAGGCATAGATAATCTGCAAAAAAATGGCAATTTTCTTTGAGATATATGTAATTAGTGCTATAAAAAGAAACAATGTTATATCTAAAATAAACAGATGAATCAAGCAAGAAAATGATAGACTCCATTATGAATCGCTATTATCGGTTTTATCTCTATTACTGTTAAATCATTTAGCACTTCAGTGAAAGTGGATTGCACTTGCAGGCCAATGTTGTTAACCATCGTTAACCAAATTAACATCATTTTTATGTAAATTGCCAGACAAAAATTATTAAGACTAGCTGTGCTCTAGATAAATATCTATTCTGTTGATTCTCCCTGGTGCTGACCTTTTTCTTGCAAGCAAAATTCTGAGATTATTTCAGGCAAGTAGTAATTAATGCAAACAAACAGCCTTTGAACTTTTCATTTACTGCAAGCATACATTATAGGCGCTGAAGCTTGTGAAGTTTTGAGACTGATAATTCCATGAGCACTAATATAGATTCCATTCCTCCCAAACTGGAATTCACTATTAAATTAAGTATTTTTAAAATGTTATTTAATTATTGGGAAAACCCACAGTTAGCGCATTATTATGCCAATCACTTCTTTAAATATGAACTCTTTTACTGCCTCTAGGGTTAGGGAGCAAGTCAGCTGCAATAATAGATTTATTTTGTTGTAACAACCATTCCTATTTCATAAAGTGCAGAGGTTATAGCAACAAGTCATCGATCATCATTTCCATTTGTCAATTTTAAACCAATGTTGAACTTTTTATTATTTGCATCAGCATTTTGCACTATGAAGTATGTACAGTGGATATACAAGTCCAAACACCCCTGGTAAAATGTTAGGTTCCTGTGTTGTGCAAAAATGAGATAAAGATAAATAATTTCAGAACTGTTTCCTTCTTTAATGCAACCTATAAACTGTACCACTGAAATAAAAAAACAAACTGAAATCTTTTAGGTGGAGGGAAGAAAAAAATATAAAAATGAATAAATGTGTTTGCATGTTGTGCACACCCTTACACTTATACATTGTTGAAGCACCTTTTGATGTTATTCTAGCACTCAGTCTATTTGGGTATGAGTCTACAAGCATGGCACATTTTGACTCACAGATTTTCAATCGGATTCCGGTCTGGGCTCTGGCTGGGCCATTGCAAAACGTCAATCTTCCTCTGGTGAAGCCATTGCTTTGTTGATTATTAGATGTATGCTTTAGGTCATTGTCATGCTGAAAGTTCAGCTTTTTTAGCAGAAGTCTGAACATTTTCTATAAATATTGACTGGTATTTGGAACTGCTCATATTTCCCTCTATCTTAACTAAGGCCCCAGTTCCAGCTAAAGAAAAACAACCCCAAAGCACCTTCAGCCTCTCTTCTATGTAATGCTTTTGGTTTTTCTTGGGTATTTTCTTATTTTTTTCACCCAATGAGGATGATCTGACATTTTGACACTTTGCTTGACAATTTAGCTTCATCAAAAATCTTTTAGAATATATATTTAGCACTAGTAACAGGTAGTGATGGCCGAACTTTGGCCAAGTCCGCCCGCGAACGTCACATTCGGTACCTGGAACGCATAGTTCCTGGTTGCGTTACTGACGTCACTTCCAGGTCTACGAGCCAGCTGCTCACTAGAAGACCGGCTTCATGCCTGGTCTTTTATTGAACAGATTCTTCTTCTGGCAGGATCTCGCTGCTCCTGATCGTGCCGGAGGAAGAATAGAGAGCTCCCTCTCCACAGCGAATAGGGTGGGTCGGGAAGAAGAAGGGGCTAACATGCATGTTTACGTCCGAACTGTCCGCTGTGCGCTGTGCGGGCAGTTCGGCCATCACTAGTAAGAGGTAATATTTAAAACCACACAGTTATACACAAACAATTCATTGTTGCCCACTTGGCCTGGTTTTCATCATGGTAAAATGTAGAACACTGGTGCACACAGCACTAACAGCTCCTATTGACATCCTCTAAAATATTTTAATCAACAATCACAGAAACTGGTACCCCCCTAAATTATTATTCTGAACTTTAACTATCAAATCCCATAATTGGAAGTGCCACACCCCCTAAATAAATCTGAAAACGAACAAAAACGTACTTACGAACAGTAAGTAGATATGTTGATACTATATTGCGTCCATTTGTCACCACCCTACCATCCTACTTACAGGACACCAAAGAACTGCTGAAGGTCCTTGATGGACTTATCGTCCCAGAAGGGGCCACCCTGGTCACCATTGATGTGGAGGCCCTCTACAGCAGCATCCCCCATCATAGGGGGGTGACTGTTGTGAGGGATATCCTCCAACAGAGGGGCCCCCAATGGGATGACCACAATACATTTGTCTGTTACCTTTTGGAGTTTATACTTACCCATAATGTGTTCATATTTAAGGATACCCACTACCTCCAGGTGCAGGGGGTTGCGCTGGGCACAACAATCATATGCCAACCTGTACCAGGGGGAATGGGAGAGAGAACTACTATCCTGCGATGAACTATCGATGTATCAGTCCCACATTGCACTGTGGTGACGATACATCGATGATATTTTAGTGATTTGGACAGGACCCTTAACCGATCTGAAGAAATTTGTGGAGTTGATGCAAGTTAACACTTGGAACCTTAAGTTCACAATGGATCATTCCGCGACTGCAATATCCTTTTTGGATGTGATGATTTCTGTAGAACAGGACAGATCAGTGGCCACTACATTATACCGTAAACCCACTGCTGGGAACATGATTTTACATTACGAGAGTTTCCATCCCAAACCATTGTTAAAGTCCATTCCGTACAGTCAGTACATACGGATTAGAAGGAACTGCTCTACGGAAGCGCAATTTGAGACAAAAGCTAAGGAACTACAGAATAGATTAATCGTGAGAGGGTATAGTAAATGTATGCTCAAAAAAGCATACCACAAAGCAAAATCCCAAACTAGAGATAGTCTACTATACCGACTAAGAAACAGAGAAAAATCAGAACAGACGAGAGGCATCTTATTAAAGGCATTTTGAACAAATATTGGTACATCCTTAGGGATAGTGATGAGCGACTAGGCAATATTCAAATTCGCGTAATTTTGCGAATATCCGCCATAATATTCGATTCCATATTCGTAATCTCGAATATCCACACTTACGACATGAATTGCGATCTAACAATCGCAATTGCAACCCAATATGCGCAATGCATGCAAGTCAATGGAAAATGGCGGAATCCGAAATCGCGATTATCCGAGAAAGCGCAATGCGACCACATATGTGCAATACATTGAAGTCAATGGAGAATGCCGAAATCCGAAATTGCGATTATCCGAGAAAGCGCAATGCGACCAAATATGCGCAATACATTGAAGTCAATAGAGAATGGAGGAATCCGAAATTGCGATTATCCGAGAAAGCGCAATGTGACCAAATATGCGCAATGCATGCAAGTAAATGGAGCTCGGATATTCGACTTGGAGAATATCCCTCATTTCCATTTTAAAAAATCGCATTGCAATTATATAATCGCGATCCCATTCATTGCAATGGATCGCGATTATAAAAGCACAATAAATCGCGAAAAATCGCGATCGCGTCGGATATCCGATCATATATTTGAGAATATTCGCGAAATGGCGAAATAGCGATATTCGAGCTAAATATTCGAAAATCGAATATTCGAGCTCAACACTACTTAGGGATGACCCCATGATTTCACAATTTGTCCCCGAGACTCGGGCAATTACATTTAGATGGGCTAGATCTATTCGAGACGGTCTGGTTCATAGCCATCTAAGCCCCATTACAGGCGAGGAAGAAAAGGGCCTAAGAAGATGCGGGGAGTGTAATCAATGTCCATGGATAAGGGAAGGTAGATGGGTCCCCTTACCTGACGGCCAATTATTCCAGTTAAAATTTTCCTGTGCCTGCCAGACTATGAATGTCATTTATATCATGCTTTGCCGATGTGGATCGTTTTATATCGGCAAGACATGTCGTGAACTGAGGACTCAAATTAGGGAACACCTATATACCATCGAGGCAGGGAAACTCACCACCCCCCATTGGCAGACATGTCGGATTAATGCACAATTATGACCCGTCAGTTATTTCGTTCACGGTCCTGGCACATATTAAAGACAATGGAAGAGGTTGCAATATTAACAAAAAGTTATTACAAAATTGAATCCCGGTGGATTCACCGCCTACAAGCCACTAATCCACCCGGCTTAAATGACCAATTGAGCTTTAAGCCATTTTTATTTTATGCTATCAGGTCCCCCTCCTCTGTTTCCCCCGTTGTAAGTGTAATGAGCAGTCGATGTATCTTCACCCCACTATCCTCTTTTTTCTGTTAATCCTATGCGTTTGGTGTATTTGTTATGTCTATTTCATTTACCCATGTTTGTATCGATTTGTCTTTTTCTCGTTTGCAGGGTGTCACCTTTTCGGACCACTCAGGGGTCAATACCCTTGATATGGTCCAGGGGAAATATATCCACTGGTTGGTTAACAACAGCATTAGCCTATTTCGGCATGAGGATTGTCTTTCCTCTTGCATTTATTTAAGTCGATACATTTTTAGTGAATTTCGTATTTGAAGAATTGGCCCAATTATACCATGTATACCCCCCGAAGGCTCAGACACCGACCCCTTGAGGGGCAGTCTGATTGCCCAGGGGATGATATGTGGGTAGAGTTCTTCCCAACAGTGACTCCAACTAAGTATAGTTTACTTGGTTTTGTGATGTAATAATGTTTATCTGTGTATGTATGTTATATGTCTGTATCTGTATAAGATGCGTGTATAACATTTTGTGGACTGTTTCATATTCTCCAATGTATGTGTATCTCCCGGCTTCCCACTACTCACTGTCCAAATACGCTAACCTCCTCAGGGGGGGCTTGTGCTGCCTCCTCCTTTACCACGCCCCCTTATCCTACCCCCATTCTTTATGTCAACTCTAATGAACATCGGTACCCTTGAGTAGCCTTAGGCACCCCTTGATCCGGGTACTTCCCGGTCCTCCCTGTACCACAGACTCCCCATTCATTTGAATCACTTATTTCTCGCTTATTATAACCTGGGGGCGTCTCTGTCCCCTGGCACGCTATTTATATTTCATCTTATTTCAATTCATTCTTTTTTTATTTTCTCTCCTGTGCACAGATGGTATTGATCTATCCCATTGTTTTGGTCCTTTTAATTAATTTTTTGGGTCCCTCATCTGGGAATGGGGATCAGGAATAGCAGGAGGGCTAGCCATCACATGGTCTGAGGATGACAGCTCTATGATTGATGTATGTATGGCCTGGTGTTACGGTTTGCTAGTGGACTTTGTTGTGCGTGCTGTGGGGAGACATTGCCTCCCCGGGATGAACGTTGCCCCGCCGCGTCATGCCTGGGCCACGCTCACTGTGGACGTCTTCCCTGTCATCTGGGAAGTCTGGCCAACCAGGGGCTGGCCGGCGGGCGACTGTTCGTTGGCCCTTCGCCCGCCGTTGCCCCGCCCCTGACCGCCCATTTTCAAGGGCGATGTGTTGGCCAGGCATGCGCGGTCTCCGTGGATCCACGGGAACCGGACCCGGTGGCGCACATCTCTCCCCCAGGTGTGTGGGGGGGGGGGTGTGTTTGCAGCCCCGGAATTGAAGCATGGTGTCAACAATCTGGGGGAGGGGAGAACGCCTCCGTTGGGAGCCCTAAGGGGTGGTCACTTCCAGGCATGTCATCCACTCCCACGCGGACTTTTAAAAAAGGGGGGGGGGGTTTGAATCGGAAAACCCGGATGTGAAGTCAGTGACGTCACATCTGGCACCTGGAACGCATAGTTCCTGGTTGTGTTAACCGGGTGTGACGTCACTGAGGTCATGCGGGGTGGTTGTCCTCATTGCAGAGGTATTTTTGATATGGTTCTTATTGTCCCCATCTTTCTTTCTTTCTCTCCTCATGCTTCGTCCTTCACCTCCCCCGGCTCCATTGGGGGTTCTTCTCCTACTCTGATTTACATGGATGTTGGGACTCAACTGTGGTTACAGGGGGGTACAACGCTGCCTGCGTATATCCTGTTTGTAAGTTCGTCTCTAAAGGCCCCCGTGGCCACCATTTGCATATCTGTATGCCCCATAGTGGGTTTCTTATACAAGTGTCACCCTATGGTGAGTATTGATACACTTACCTGGGGGAGTCGATAATGTTATTAAATTAATATAGGTGAATATCAGTGGGGGGGGGGGGGGG
>CM070035.1:51214196-51229971 GCA_036250615.1 Ptychadena robeensis | reverse complement strand
AGTAGCAGCTGCAGCGCTGGACGAGGTGCTGCCGTCCCGCACGCTAGGGTGGTTAATTCATCTTCACTATCAATATTTCTACTGGACAATCATCTCTAATACTCACTAACCTTTACAGGAATTATAGTAACAGGGGTTATGAATGACATTACTGGGAAAAGGGTATGGTGCAAAGCCATGTTATTAGGAGTTTAAAAAAATATATCCATAGAATTTTTTTTACTGTGTTTTCCCAAAAATAGGACTTTTTCCCTCCTCCTATTTCCCCTGTTCTTCTTATATAAGCCCTCCCCCGACAATAAGACCTACCCTGTCCCAGAGACAGCTGGCGTATTTAGGGAAGACATGACAGTTAGCTCCCTGTCAAATCATCTAAACCAAATCCCCACCTCCTGCCTACCCCCCTCCCCCCATGCGAAACTTGCATTTGCCAAATTTCAGCAGCCCAGAAAGTACCCACACAACCCTGTGCCTGGGTACACTCAGTGTGCAGTGCTTGGTGAATGTCACCCCCAGGAAAATAAATAACAAACAATAATAAATAACAAACAAATTTCTAAAGCCCGAGTAGCAGAAAAAAATAAAGCTAAGATGGCAGTGACATCTTGTGGCCATTCTGTATATTACATCAACTGCAATTACATCACGGTATCAACAGTCATAATGTATATTTTTTCACATTTTGGGACGTGGCACTATACCTTCAGGTATCCTAAATTTTAGGGTCCCGTACTATTCTTTCTTTAGTCATAATGTATATGCTTGTTTGTGTGTATTACACATCCCTTGTAAGTGATGAAGTATAGGTGTTCTTTTAAAAATTATACATTATAATGTACATATAATAAAGACCAGTAGCTTTAAATGGCCTCGCCATTGGAATTTTAAAAGTGGTGTAGCCCATTAATGATTTTTATCTAAACAAATTGCTAAATTGCTGATAATATAGTCCTATAAAGAGGTTGGTCCAAATTGTATCTTTAAGCAGACATTTCCTGATCAAATTCCAAGCCCTGCAGATTCTATATGTTGTACAGGCAGTGTGTTTGACATTATGAATTTGCTGCTGGAAGGATGTTGTTAGCATACTGTCTTGTCGAATGCTTACATTATATTTGTATATTATATTTGTGGTTTAACTCACATGCATCTGTTTGCTTACTATATTTGATTTCCTTCACTGTCTATTGACATATATACACATGTCTATACACATTTATTTAAAAAAAAGTAAACCGTATCTAACCACATACTGCCAGCATTTGAAAATTAAATTAAACACAAGGTTTCCCATTGATACTTTTAAAATTTTGGAAAACCAATCTTTAGCCTTCTTTATTTCAGTAATATTGTTTTGTCGTAGAGGTGCATTGTAGCACCGCAACCTACGCAACCAGATTCTTTCAGACGGATGTCTTCTGCTCACGCACCAAGCACGGCTCACACACCAGTAAACGGAATGTCCACGGAGCTGGTAGGGGCTATTTACAGTTTATTAGAGGACTATGTACAGCCCAGGTGCCCAACCTGCGGCCCGGGGGCCACATGCGGCCCTTTGGGTGTTCTTTGGCGGCCCCCCTCAGTCTTCCACTTGAGGCCCCCGAAACCTAACTATTAATGCATAGGGCATAGGAACTCACCTGTCTGCCAAATCAAAGGTTATGTGCCCCATCAATATAGTCAATGGCTTCGAAGCACATAACCTTTGATGATATACATGACAAAAAATGTGCTCTGTACTACAGAGTTCCCTAATGCTTGAAGTATCATTTAAAACAAATTTTATTTTAAAAAAAATAAACATAATGTCTTCTAGCTCTGCCTGCTGTAATTTTTTTAATTAAAAAATGCTTCAGTCAGAAAAGTTTGAAAATGTTATGTGTGGCCCTTTAGTGCTACTGAGGGCCGCACTTGTGGCCCTCCATATCAATTAAGTTGCCCACCACTGATGTACAGCTTCTCCAACTCCTGAGGGCAGAGATGGGAATCAAGCATAGGTAATAAATGTTGCAGAGCATTGCTACCAGCTGCTGAGATGGGTGGACAGGGGTGTTGTAGGCTCTCACTAAAATGTAGAGGAATAAGCAGTCTAGTCAGGGGGTCATGCTTAGCACACTGAGGTTACCTCACCCAAGGACACATCTGAGGCAAGCTGCAATCATCAGGGAAGCCTCATCAGAAAAGCCCAGGATGTTCTGAGGAACTAATATTTATAACCTAAGAAAGGGGCTGGCTTAAGGCCTGTAGTTGGGGAAAACATGTTACATTAGAGCAGAGAACTAAAACAGCGGGAAAAAACATAAACCTGTCTTTGCAAAAGAGGATTCAGCAAAGGGTAAACAACACGTTTAGCCCTTAAAGGGACATAAACCAACTATATAAAGCACTTTACAGACATATATACACAGCACAATATAAACAGTTAGTGGTCCTTTCTTGGGTCACTACACTATTACTTCAATTTTGCAGCTCTATAGCTAATCCAACAGGGAGAGATGACCATAAGTGGATCAGTTATATTAGTCATTCATATAACTTTATCATCTTTGAACCAATACCTTAGTCAAGAAAGTAGATGCTGCCCTAGATAATGTCTGCTCTATTGACCCTATGATTTATAAGGTTATTAATACATTGCACTACAAGCAGTCATATGTTTCTGCCTAGTCTGTTAGTACAGTATATGCAATATCAATGACCTTGCAACATAATAAAGAATGTATTCAAAGCATAGCCATTTTAAATGCTTATCTTTACTTATGCCATCTACTGAACCTTTCTAAATTTACATATACCTTACATTTCACAGTATTCTGACTTATTAGGGGGTCCTTATTCCTCAATTAAATAAAAGTACAAACATACGTATATGTGAGAATTATCAACCACAGTACTACTAGGATCCAATACTTTGGAGAGTAATGTTCCCATAACCTTTCTCTACATATCCAGCACCATGTTCAGGGGTAATATTGGGCGTGAATATTCACATTTTTATTGAGAATATCAGCACTTCGAGAATTCATAAAGATCTCAAATATGGTGCTTTATCTTTGTTGTCTCATGGGGTGATTAAACTGCAGCTGCTATTTCAACATTCTGCCACTAGATGTCGCTTGACGACATAAATTGCACAAGCAATTTTTGCATGTACAAGTGACGATTTTAGCAATACATAATAATGAGAAGAGATCTCCAATTTTCAAATATTTTGAGAATTAATTGCAAAATGTTGCGAATTTGAATATTGCTTATGCTGCTCATTACTATTCAAGGGCTTCTGTCTGTCTAGTGGCTAACAGTTCTAATGGGAGAGTACAGCACAAGCCAGCACAAGCCAGAAGTTGAGTATTTCAACAAAATCTGACAGACTCAAAGGCCTTGAGCCGACTACAGGTTTCTTTTCAGTTGGAAATGTAATGGTCTGGTTGACAGTCCGCAGCCATCCATAACTGGCCAGTTATTACTTCCATCCCTATGCTGATTCAGGTGCTTTGATGAGCAGAAATGGGATAGTTAACACCATTACCTCACAGCCTGCCTGAACCAAACCTTTAAAAGATTTTTTCTACATTTAAGTTGAAAATAAAACAGTGCTTACAAAGCTTCAGTTGCTTTACAACCCTATGATCTTGCCTCACTTGTGACAGATTCACTTGAATTATACTACTTGAAAAAGACAGTCAACAATCACTGCCTGCATATACTCATTTATGTCTAACCTCTGTTGGTCAACAATTGTATTAATAAATATCACAACATTTCAAGCACATCCTTGTTGATATCCATTCATTTGGGAAGACAGATATACTGCCTTAACTGTTACAATCGGCAGTGAATTGGTTTTACAAAATCAATGGTTTTGAAGAGAAAGGAGCACACAGCACACATCTTTCTATAATTATAGATAATACAGAGATCTTCAACTGTTACTTTTTCTTTGCATAGCAAACGTTAAAATTACATGAAAAACACTCTGTATTTATAGTAGCTATTTCAGCAATCGAAGGCAATGGAAAACGCATGAACAAAATGGTTCAACAATTGCTTTGTGATTATCTGGAGTGGAAAATAGTAGCTATAGAACTACCAGTGTCTCTAGAGTGGTACTTCCATAGTATGACCCAAGTTAGAGTCTCCCAAGTGTTACTTCCATAGTATGAAACAATTAATCAAAATAGAAAAGGGAAGTAAATTCTTGCTTGGCTCTAGAGGGGCTGTTTACTTGCTATCCATGTCTTGTGCTTGATGCTATCCAGTGTTTGGTCACCTTTATATCTACTATTTGTCACAGATCCCAGTGTCACCCAACGATCTGTAACTGCATATGTGCCATCTATCAGTTCTGCTGCTTCACTTCGCAAACCTCAGAGGACCAGGACCTTTTATAGATCAGCTCCCTCTGCTGGTGGAAATAATGGTGGATCTGGATGTACTCCTGCTCCCTCTCCTGGCCGATACCTTATTAGCACTCCTTATCACTCACCTGGAGACCTGTCCAATCAGACCACCATCAGACCACAAGTCACAAGCAACAGGAACTTGCCTGAACAAAGAGGTCTCTCTGTCTCTGTTCCACAGGTTTTGATAACTTCCATGTGCTATCGCTGCCTTCAGTCTTGGTACCACGCCTTGGATATTCTGCTGTCAGCCCCTGTCAGTAAATGTAGCTAGGGACAGCAACATGGGGACTCCCCGCAGCAATATCCATCACTCCTTGCGGTCTGGTGAATACCAGAGGGTCCTTAGTCTCTGCACCCTGGTTTATACTTGTCTGGTGGCACGGTGGGTCCACCGCTTTTATGATTCACCCATGGCACTATTCCTGTGGGAGTGGTAAATTATGCTACCCAGACAATGCTAAAACCAATTATTGTATACTATAAGTAAGCTAATTGTTTCAGTTATGGCAGAAGGAACAATTAACAAAATCAGAGCATTTACTTATTCAGTTGTAGTGTCTTACTTACTGTATATAAGATTTGAGGGGGGTTTTAAAAAATATTTATCCTCTTAACTTGTGGCTCCAAAACAAAATAATTTTAGTTGTCTTCACTTTCCTTTTAAGAAATGTAGGTGGTCAGGTTCACTTGGATATTCGTCCAGAGCCAATTTTAATACTGCCTGGTTGCCCTCTGCTGTCCTGTGTATTTTCATTGGTTTATTACTGCTTTCTTCTCACTGTTGTACACTTGTGCAAAAGCTTGAAAACCATCTACAAGTGCTCAAAGCTCTTCTGGGAGAAACAGTTGACAGAATACCACTTAATGCAGAGTTTAATTTATTCAGTTATATCGAATTGGGCCCCCCCACCAATCCATGACAAGACCCCCCTTTGGCAGAGAGTCCCTGAAACCTCTTGTTAAAGAGAATCCTTGGATCCTTAATAAGCCTTCAGACCATCACAAAACGGGGTTACGTTTTGGGTAATATGTTCCCTACCTGCAAAATTGCATTACCATTCAAGCCAATAGATGAATTTTAAACACACACTGTACATGACATAAATAGCATTGAGCATCATACGATATATAAAAATGTGTGTAATTTCGCTAATATACAAAGAAATATTCTAAATTCATAAAATTTTATTCGTCTGTATTCTATTGCCTTACATTGCGCATGCGCAATGCAGCTTTACAGCTTCTCTTCCTCATTTTATGATCTTAGCCAGTACGAGCGAAATGTGTATAGCGCATATCCATTCGCAATGCGCACACATATGCGCGATGTATGCCGGTAAAAAATGTTGAAGCATAATATGATGAATATCCGCCATTGCGAATATCTGCGCGCACATTCGCGAAATATTGCGAATTCTCGAATGACGGACATTCGTCAAATATATTCGTATTTAGAATATTCTCGCTCAACACTAGACATAAATTGAGTGTAAATTGGATGTTTAAAATAAGTCCCAAGCAACACAGAAAAAAACCCTGCAAATTGTGTACAATAAACCCCCTTATTGGGCTCAATTATCTTCCAAATACCAAATCGTGTTTTTTTTAATGCTCAGATTTAGTGCACAATTAAAATATTGTTAAAATGAGCAATAGTTAATATATCTGTAGGGGCTTCAATCTAAGGCTGGGTTTACACTACAGCGCCCCATTAACGGTGGGGGGCATTATGGGCACGTCGGTGTGTGCGTGTCAATTGTGCCTGCCCGCTGTTTGGGGCTAGCACGGCAATACTGCATCCTATACATATCTATTGGCAAACCGTGCCCAATGGGCGTGGCACACGTCCCCGGTCCAGCCCCTGAAACCCCATTGCGCAGATGGACGTTGTGAATCCACTCCCGTTGCCCCGCCACCTATCCCCATAGGCACGTTATTCCCCATAAGGGATCACAGAGGGCTGCTGCACTGCCCAGGTTTTTCCTGTGGTCTACGTGTGGGAAAAATGCACAGTCTTCCGTAGTGTAGACGCACCCTAATGTTGCACTGACACAGAGACTACAAATATAAGAACTACCCAGAACTTGAGAACACGCATAGGACAACACAGACGGAACATCAGAAACGGTTTTCCTAAACATGGGGTATCACGGCATTTTGCCACAACACACAACCAAAAAGACACTGAGTTGAAAGTAATTCCGATAGAGCAAATTCCACTAAAGAACAACCAAGACGCATACAGACGCCTGAAACTGAGAGAAGCATTTTGGATATATAAACTCAGGACTCTACAACCCAATGGACTAAATGAAGTGACTGAGATCACTGAATAAATCCCCCTCCCCCTACCCAGAATATCTCCACATAGATCCCTTTTATATTGTTTTTATATTATATTTTGCTTTCTAATATTCATCCAAAGCCTGCCAACTATCACTTACTTATTTAATAATAAAGTTTCGATTCACCCCCTTAATTACTTACACCTAATTATAACATCTAATATATTAATGGGTATTTTTATAAAACATATTTACCAATATGTATATAGTTTCCTATAAGCCATTTGTTATTCTCTTTTTTCCCTCCCTATACCTGCCTTACAGCACCACTAGCCCATACACACATCTAGAAATGCAAGGCAGCATTTAAGGTTCAACACACAGACATACTGCTCTAGCACTCCTATACAACTGACAGGTGAGTCCCAGCACAAGAGCAGACAGCTGAAAACCACCCCTTAATCCTGCTCTATTAGACCCTATTAACTGCTAACACAGCACAAGCACTGAGCATGCTCAATCATCAGAGGACCTGCCCCCTTTTCTCTGATTACACACACTTCAGCAGACTACTTAAAAGGACACCAGCTAAACCTCTAGTGCAAGATTTTTAGTCTCATCACCTGTTCTACCAACAGACAAAGGTATAGTAGGCCTCCCTTCTACCTTGAACATCTCTATACTACAATCAAAGGTATAGCAATCCTTTTTCCACCTTGAACTTCTCTCTACTAATTCACTGCATAAACAAACTGTTTTAAATGTAAGCTAGTCATTTGATCGGAGAAACGTTTTTAAAACCCTGTGTTCCATCAGCTTGTTTGAGACAGCACCACCTATTGACCATACAGCAACATTACCCGCTAAACAGGTCTATATTTTGACACACTATATACTTTGCCCTGCCATTGTTTTAACATTATGCTTCCTGATATGTGTAACAGCTATTCCGCTTAGTACTACCGGCACATTCCATTTTAAATTGATTATTGTTCATGCCGGTCTTGTAGTGAAAAGATTCTTCCTCCGGCACGATCTCGCAGGTTCTGATCCTGCCGGAGGAAGAATATAGATCTTCTTCTCGCCGGCGAACGGGGCGGGTCGAACACCCGTACTGTCCGCCGGCGAGAGGATGGGCGAACATGCTTGTTCGTGGCCGAACTGTCCGCCTTGCGGACAGTTCGGCCATCACTAAACGGCAGCACCTTGATCACGACGAAATGTGTAGAGGGGAGGCCAAGGAAGCATGGATCTCCCATATAGAATTTTTTTGGGCAGGAAACGCTCGTAATGCCAGGAAGGTAAAGAAAAAAAAATGTCATTGTTTTTTTGGGCACTCCCCCGATTTTGAAGTTTCCCTTACAGCTCTCACTAAATAAAATTGCCACATAATGGCAGTGCATGTACCTAAGAAAATGGTTTGTTCATGCAGATTGTTTCGATGGGGTGAGGATACTGCTTTACAACTGAATGGGTTGCATCCTCTGGGTTGGAATTGGTGAATAGTGGTTTATAGGCTGTTGACAGACCAAGGAGTTTGTTAAATAAACAACCTAAGACAATACAAATTGGGGCTTTTCCACATTAAGCAGTGGACAGTATGCCAATGGTTAGTGGGCATTTGTACTTTCTGCAATTTACTGGTCCACTGTCTCAAAATATTCTGAATCACTAAAATTAGTTTATAATTAAAATTAATTAATAATAGGGTTAGTAGGCGCTTGGCAGATGGTATTGTAAAAGCAGTTGTAGCATTCTGCAGAAGGCTGTGAAGCAAAACCCGTACCTTTAACTGTCTGTGTAAAGAAGTAGTGTGGAAAATGTTGGATCTACCAAAAATACCCGTCAACTCCTTAAAAAATCTTCAAAATCATTCCATCAATAAAAGGCTTTCGCTTACTTTAACAGTAAAGAACCTGGTGGATCTGCAGCCAGCTTGGAAACTCATTATAAAGACCTTCTATAAGATCAAACTCTATGAAAGCTATTCACCTCATTTATTTCATCACATATGCCAAAATAAGAGAATGAATTATTACAGTGAGGTAATGTACATAAATAGAGCTGTTTTGCTGACTTGTTTTTATAGGGCAGGCTCTGGGGCTATTAGCCTGATCATGGCTTTACTAGCTAATTGGTGACCTGGAACAAATAAATAGCCAGTGAAGTTTGAAATATCTGAACTTACATCCTGTGTACTTCTTTACAGGTCAATAACTTGATATGTAATGAAATCAGGGTTACAGGCATAGATTCCTAGTCTTTGTGAACAGATCAGCAATAGTAGTTCTAATACTAGCTAAACACTCGCATTCCATTTTTTTTTTTTTACAGAAATAATCCAAATTATGATTTCAAAATGTCTGTAAAGAAACGTTTATTGTCATAAGACATATAAGGTAGTTTGTCATCCACAGCACAGCTTACAACGTGCAGCGATTGAAACAAACTAGCTCAGAGTCCAGAGGTCAGAAGTATACAGATAACAAAAATATTCTATATTTATATAAAATTTTCAGGGGTACCTAGCCTCTGTCTATTGTAGACCATTTTGATACATTCCTGTGTAGATTCTCATGTAATCACTTTTGTTGTTTATTAAAGATTGTTTGTTCAATTGGAGTGGAGTCATAAAGAACTGTGTCCTATGGTATTTTCCCCCTTTTAAATTTATATATAAAGGATTATAGGATGTCATCATTGTTTGTGTGTACAGGGAGTGCAGAATTAATGAGTATTTTGACCACATCATCCTCTTTATGCATGTTGTCTTACTCCAAGCTGTATAGGCTCGAAAGCCTACTACCAATTAAGCATATTAGGTGATGTGCATCTCTGTAATGAGAAGGGGTGTGATCTAATGACATCAACACCCTATATTAGGTGTGCATAATTATTAGGCAACTTCCTTTCCTTTGGCAAAATGGGTCAAAAGAAGGACTTGACAGGCTTAGAAAAGTCAAAAATAGTGAGATATCTTGCAGAGGGATGCAGCACTCTTAAAATTGCAAAGCTTCTGAAGCGTGATCATCGAACAATCAAGCGTTTCATTCAAAATACTCAACAGGGTCGCAAGAAGCGTGTGGAACAACAAAGGCGCAAAATAACTGCCCATGACTGCCTCAGTCCGCACCTTCCTGGGGGGGTTCACCAGGGAAGCAGGACCTTGCCACCCGAGTGCGGGAAAAGACCACAGGGTCCCCTCAAGGGATCCCTGCCTATCTCCCGCTAGGGGGGCTCTGGGAGAAGACCCTTGGGTGGCATAGATTCCCTGCACCTGGTACCCCCGCGCTAACCCAGGATCTGCGGCAGAAGCATAACACAAAGAAAGGTGGCTATATTGGTCACTGATTTGTTTTTGTTTTGTTTTTGAATGTCAGAAATGTATATTTGTGAATGTTGAGATGTTATATTGGTTTCACTGGTAAAAATAAATAATTCAAATGGGTATAAATTTGTTTTTTGTTAAGTTGCCTAATAATTATGCACAGTGATAGTCACCTGCACACACAGATATCGCCCTAAAATAGCTAAAACTAAAAACAAACAAAAAACTACTTCAAAAAATATTCAGCTTTGATATTAATGAGTTTTTTGGGTTCATTGAGAACATGGTTGTTGTTCAATAATAAAATTATTCCTCAAAAATACCACTTGCCTAATAATTCTGCACTCCCTGTACTGCGTACTTGTAGGGCTTTGCATCTACTCTGGCAAAAACAAATTATGTTTCACTAATATATGTCGTGATGCTGTGTAAATTTATGTATATTCCAAAACAACATAAACTGTATTTGTAGCATCAAACATGTCAAAATCCAATAGTAAGTATATCCATGCGTTATTCTCAACATGTTTCGCTTCCTTAGGAGAGATGCAAGGTTTGGAAAATAATAAAAGCACAAAAGATAACCAAAGAAACATATACATGTATATAAACATTTTTTGTATAAATATATATAGTGTTATATCAAAGTACATTTAATGTACCTGCTGTGTCAGCACATCAGTCAGGTTTGACTGACAATCTTCTGGCTTCTGTATCCTTGCTGGACATACCCTTCTACTGCCTCTCTGAGCTCCATACATTCTACTATACATTCTTCTATATTTGCTATTACCATGAATGGAAAAACCCTACAGATCTTTCTACTTACCATATTTTCCGCCGTATAAGATGACTTTTGAACCTAGCAAAAACTTCTGAAAAGTCAGGGGCCGCCTTATATGCCGGGGATTGAGACTTCCGAGCCGAATAAGGCAATTTAGTCACAATGCTAGTTTCTAGAACTTTGCCATTGAGTAAAGAAATGTGCAACTATAGACTTGATTGGTGGAAATTCAGAATCCAAATTTTATGATTGGTTTAGGCAACAGATGCAAATTGATGCAACAATACTTATCAATGTGGTACATAGGTTATCTCCTCTTTGTACACTCAGTGTTTAGTGCTTAGCATGCTCTAATGCCCAGGTGCCCAACCTGTGTGGTTTTTTTGCGGCGGCCCCCTGTGGTCCACCACTTGTGGCCCCTGAAACCTGTTATTGCATAGGGCATAGGAACTCACCTGTTCAAGTGGGAAGAGGAGGAGAGGTGATAAGTGATCTGACCTCCTCTTCTGCTCTAGTGTTGGCAGCAGGTTGGAATCAACAGGTGAGTGCCCGTGTTCCCACTATCCTCCAATGAACGGGGGATGATTGTATATTATATATTGCGGCACATAACTTGAAAATAAGGGCATATAACCTTTGAATCAATAGTTATGTGCCCCATAGATATCATCAAAGGCTTTGATGATGTCTATGGGGCACATAACCTTTGACGATGTATATGACTATGTATATCTTCTAGCTCAGCCTGCTGTCATTATTTCATTATAAAATGCTTATACAAGTCAGTATAGGTTGAAAATGTTATGTGCGGCCCTTAAGTGATGCTGAGGGCTGCACTTGTGGCCCTCCATGGCAACTCAGTTGGCCTCCACTGCTCTAATGTCTGGGGTGGTATTAGTGTGATCAAGAGCCCTGTGTTTTGGTACCCTTGTACGTGGTCCCCTTGAACTTTTCCACATTTTGTCACATTACAGCCACAAACATGAATCAATTTTATTGGAATTCCACGTGAAACACCAATACAAAGTGGTGTACACGTGAGAAGTGGAACGAAAATCATGCATGATTTCAAAATTACAAAATGTGGAAAAGTTCAAGGGGGCTAAATACTTTTGCAAGCCACTGTGTGTGAAATTTTCACAGGATTTAGGTGCATCAGGAAGGGAAAGGTCAAGGAAAATGAATTATTATGCAAATAAGGATATTTTTATTGACAATCATTATTTTGTCACATGCCTTGTGAAACATTTCCTATTTGTTGTTCCGCGCTCATTTATTACTTGAACATTGCAGTGCTATTTTCGCAAATTCAAGATAACGCTTCCTGTCATCTAAAGGCTTTTTAAACGTTTAGGAAAAAGTTCCCAAGAAAAAAAATTTGCATTTTCTTATTGAGCCATACATGACCTGACAATGCCAGTGAGCTTCGGGAAAACATGACAGGCAAATTACAACTTGCTTTTACGAAGTCTTCTTGAAATATATATTTTTGTCCTAAACAAATTTTTTTCCGAGCTGCAGCGTTGCTAACAGTAATTTTGTTACATATTGAATATATCTCTTCCTTTCACATACATCATTCAAGATATACCTGACATACAGCAGCTGGAAGGCAGTCAGGCTCATTCAGGCTTTCATGCAGGCACAAATGGTAAAACCATTTGTATATTTACATATTGCAATGCATGGTTGACATGAAGTGAAAGCTGAAATGTATGTCATATGTCAACTCAACAGAACAAAAATCGCAAAATAATGTAATTCACAAACTGCGATAAATATTATTTATATTCTGCTGTATTTTAATCATTACCCAAAGCAAAGCATTACCCAAAGTAAAAAAAATAATAATATATATATATATATGTAAAAAGTTACAAGATATAAAAAAATATATATTCTAGGACTAGTAAAGTAAAAAACATATGTATGCTTATATATTGTTGCCCATTCATATGAATCTGTGGGTCTTAAATTAGCAGAATTGTGTTGGCTTTTTGAAGAAAGAAAACACACATGGGGCACATGGACCACATTGGGTCTGAAGTGGGAAAGTAATGCATTTGTTATAAAAAAAATATATAAATTTTTTTTAACTGTAGTAAGACAAATTAATTGAAACGAAAAATATCTGTTGCCCAATACAGTGTTAAGTAGTCAAAGTAAAGCCATCATCCCTTAATACAATTAAAAATATCTAGCACAATGCACCCAATTGTCTATTCTCGCTTTTATTCACGAGATAAGACAATTAATCATGGGACTGTTTCTGGCTCTAAAGCTGAAAAGTCATGGGAGCCCGCTGAATGATTGAGTTGGGTGTTACCATTTCTTTTACTGGGACAAACCTAATCTATTGCCAATTTACCTCTCTTTATGTTTCTATTTTTTTTTAATTTTCATAGTTTTACATTTCCCTAATATCTAATGGCTTTTAAATGCTCTTAAAGAGAAAACTGTAATCTCTGAAGGTTGTCCCATAACAATTTTTCTGACATATAATGCCCAGTGGTGTCTCTTGCTGCCTTATAAACATTTTAATATCCTCCTAGACAAGTATAGCTTCACTTATACTCAGGGCTTTTTTTCCTCAGAGAAAAGGTGGTGGAACTCACCCCCCCCCCCCCCCCCCCCCCCCCCCCCGAACGGCACTTTGTTAAGTATCACTTAGATATTTATATTTAAGCCTAATTAATTAGTTAATGATACAATTTTGTGGTGGGGTTAAGGTTAGGGCGTGTGGTGCTTGATAGTATGGTTAATTTTTGTGGATCGGGGGTTAAGTTTAAGGGTTTGAAGGGTTAAAATCAATCTAACCTCCCCAATCCCCATAACCTTAACTCTCGGAACCCTCTAACCTCACCCCTCCCCCCCCAAACAGTAAGACAAATTCATATACCGTATTTTTCGGACTATAAGACGCACCTGACCATAAGACGCACCCAATTTTTAGAGCAGGAAATCATAAAAAAAAATTTCATTTGTTTAAATGAATGTGAAAAAATCTCATGCAGTACCCATATTCAGCCACTAAAATGGTGTCACTAGAGAGCAGACTTCAGCATCTTTTCTTCCTCACACAGAGCTCAGAGAGGGAAGGGAGGGGGAGCACGGGGAAATCTGCACTCTGGTCTCCCTCTCCCTTCTCTGCTGCGTATGTGAGGAAGCTGCAAATATAGCCAATACATTTCAGCTCTCCCAGCAGATGGAGATTACACAGCTGACATAGCCCATCAGCTGTGTGATCCTTCACACACATCGATGGAGATCACAGAGCTGATCTCCTCTCCCTCTGCACACAGCTGATCTATCTGCCGGGAGAGCTGTCGGCGAGCTAAGTTGCGATCACCGGTGGCTGGATGGCCGTGGGTGGTCGCACATTCCGACCATAAGACGCAAGCACTTTTTCCCCCCAATTTTGGTCCGAAAAATACGGTAGGTTTTTTTCTGTGTCCCAGCTCATGAATGGACAAAAAAAGAAGCAGCAGACTGAAAGCCTTTTTTTGTACATATACATATTATATCTTTTTGATTGGCTTCTTGTCATATTGTTATACAGCATAAGTCAAACTCAAACTTGAAATATACATTTAATATAAAATGTAACCAATTTTATCATAGATATACAGTACATGATATAATTGTGAGAACAAATTAGGAGATGTGATTATGGAAGACCACAAAATACCCACTACCAATTGACTATTAAACAAATGACTAGTGATTACCTAACAGTTCGCCCAGCATATTCGCAGTCTGCTGGCCAGGTGAAAATTTGATCAGTTCAAAAACTGTTCAATCCGCCTCCTATATTGAATATAGAGGCAAACTTCAACCCTTCAGATTTTGCAGAATAGGCAAATATGTCCTTTCAGACTTCCCAAAAGGGAGTTGATCTGCTCTTGGGGTGCTGACGCTGTTTGGATTCCCCCCTTTTCCAGAGCTTATCAAACCCTATGACAACAGGTGTCTGGTATGCTCTGGAGGGGGCACGCTGTTGGTGCCCCCCCCCCCCCACACACACTTTTACAATTGTTTGGTATTGTGGCTACAAATATGACCTGAATTTTTTTGAATCTTCCCTGTTATTAAAGTCAATGGGGTTCACTGCAAACATGCGCACCATGCGTATTTGGGAAAGTGTTTGCTCATCCATTACTACACACCACCGTGGACCTGGGTCATCAAGCGTTTCCGCTTGCAGACCCATGCTTCCCCCCAGACCAATTTCGGATTTTACAATGCACTAGCTGGACCAACTTCATTCTTAAAGGTGCATGTACCTTGCTCAAACATACTGTCACATATACACAGCTGGATTGCATGAAGTGAAGTCCACACAAGCTGTTAGAGGTTAACTTTTACTATAGGAAATATATACAGTTCCAATCACCATCATCTGTCTAGCCAGGGAAGGAGGTTCAAGGTTAGGGACTACATTGAAACAGTTCAAACAAATCAAACAGCTGCTCGAAGGTAGGTGCTCTAACCCAGTAAACAGGAGAGGGTCAGGCAGGCAGAGTAGTGAGGGATTACAGAAAGGAAGAGATCCTCCTCCCACCGGCCCTTCCAGAGAAGCATGACTGCTGGGTCCTGTAGTTCTTCAGGTCTATAACAGAGATGGCCTAAAGGGACGGGTACCAATTCTGTCAAACTCTTCCTCACTGCATGAAAGGCAAGAAAGTGCAAGACAGGACCCTTAATATCTCTCATTAATCACATTTATAACCTCTCCCAGGGGCTCACCAGACCTGTTGCTGGGCAGAACTGATAATGTAAACAGGCTCTAAAGCCTCCCAGCAGCTTATACAAATTACTTAGCAAATTTAAAAAGACACACATAAAAATATATACAAAGTCATTGTCGTATAAACATACAATATATACATGTGTTGCGGGTTTGAATATTAATAATAATCTATTTTATATATATATATATTGCTAGAGATATTTTGATATGAATATTTATATAGAC
>CM070035.1:51187820-51207085 GCA_036250615.1 Ptychadena robeensis | reverse complement strand
TGGAATTCACACAGGCATTTACCAACCATGTTGTTTAGTGCTCTCCAGCTCCCCTCTTACTGTATGTTCAAATCCCAAATGACTATCATTGTAGAAATCCTTCGTGCGGATTTATTGCATGAAAATAAAAATTCTTGGGAGTTTTGCCATGGATCCCCCTCTGTCATGTCATTGTCCAGGTGTTAGTCCCCATGAAATAACTTTTCCAACACTATTGTGTCCAGAAAGGGTCCCTTTGTTTTTTAATGTTCGCCTGCCCATTGAAGTCTATGGGGTTCGCCGGGTTTGCCGGGTTCGCGGTCATTTGCAGAGGTTCGCGTTCGCCTTTCGCGAACATCAAATTCCAGGTTCGCGCCATCACTACTTACATAGAAAATTCTTCATAATGCATGTAAATACAGCGATGCATGGAAGTGGGGTAAAATAAACAAACAAAAAAACAGAACAATAAAATCAAACTATTTGGGAGTAAAGTGGCTTCTATGGCTATCTATAAAAGCTAATAATCAGTAGCCCAGGGTGAGTACACATGTGTCCAACTAAGGACTAGATATGATTACATTTGTTGAAGATATTGGGAAAGCAAATGTAGGGAATTTACAGGATTTTTTTGTTTTTGATCTCCCTAGCTGTTTGCCCAAGTACACTGTACTCTGGCATGATTCCCTGCACTCCCTCCTCCACACTACCAGGACTACTAACAGGATACTACTAATGGAAGACGTTTGGAACGACCAGAACCCTTTCTAGAGCTGGTCGCCTGGACAAACTGAGCTATCGGGGGAGAAGAGCCTTGGTGAGAAAGGTAAAGAAAAACCTCAGCATCTCTAGCCATTTTGGTGATGGTACCATGTTTAGAGGCTTTGCAATTAACTGACAAAAAAAATAAGCTAGTCAGAAAAAAATCATAATTTTCCAGGTATTTCAGCAGATGCAAACACCTGTTCTATTTCTTTAAGGGAGTTAGACTGACTCTGGAACATTTTACATGCGGTATCCAAGTATATGTGATGTAAGCTTAACAATGGAAAATTCTAAATTTAAAGGTCATTTAAATCTAAGAGCTTTGTACAGTTCAAACCCATGCAAGTGATAATAGGGAGAAAGCTAGCCAATTGTATGTGTGAAACAGTTGTAAATACAAGGAAACGAACGACTGGACAAAACCTGTCTAACTTGAAGTGTTCTTATTTTATATAACGAGCTGAAGGAGGAATTTTAAACATATCTTAGAAATTGTTGACAAAAAAACAGTATATATACCTTTTTAGATGTTTTTTTGTTCATTATTCAATGTCTTTTTTTGTTAATTTTTGCTTTAGGCAGCATTCAAACTTGTGCTTTCTGGACTTACAAATGCCCCCACTCTATCAGTGGGCAGACGCCCGAAAAAAGACACGTCTTTACAGCTTTATCACTTTTCGAGCACCCCAACCCCGACCTATTTTATAATTTTAGCAGGCCAATCCAAATAAAGAAGACTTCCTTCTTCCAAAAAGCCAAAAAATTATGGTCTTTAAGAAAATAGAAGTGTATAGTGTTGAGCTTGAATATTTGAATTGGGAACATAATCGTCAAATATCGGCTATTCGAGAATATCCCCCTCCCCCCTACCCCCACGTGACAAAAATATGAGATACTGGGTCTTACTCGATCAGTAATACCTAATACTTTATTTATTTGGTACCCTCCCTATTACTTATATACTCTTTTCACGGGTGGATGATACTATTACTTATAGATACTACCCCCAGTACTCAGATACACCAGCCACACAGGCAGTGGAGGAGGGTGATACAGACAGTGATACAGACAGGCTGAGAGGCCCCATGGGTGGACCATAGTATACTCTCAATACAAGGTAAGGATTCTTACCTATCACTTGCTGATTACTATAAGTACTTTCATTTACATGTGTCTGTTATTTACAGATTCTCGCAGATTGTCTACATGTTCAGTATATTACTCCTGAAGAAGCAATAAGCAAAACACATCGAGTATATATTAGTTTTTGAACATATGTTTTGTGACAAAATATGAGCTGATAAAGTACTTCTGTTGTGATAACTCCAGAATAAATTGTTTATACGCAAAGTTGTGTTGAATGCCTTAAAAATCCCCAAGCTGTCGAAGCACCTACCTGGGTAGGGCTCGGCAGAACAAAATTTGGTTTGGTTCTTTTTTGGTCTCGCTATGTCTACCTGCATACGAAAGAACACATACAGGCCCATTTGAAGTTTGAACATCTAAATGATTCAGGAGTACCGGGGTGAAAGTATTGTGATCAGATGAGACCAAAATCGAGCTCTTTGGCATCAATCCATTGTGTTTGGAGGAGGAGGAATGCCTCCTTTGTCTTTGGCGTCCCTACCGTCAAACAATAAGGTGAATACATTATGCTTTAGGGTTGTTTTTCTGACAAGGGGACAGGATAATTGCATCTAAGGGAGGATTGTTGGGGTCATATACCTTACATTTTTGGATAAGAACCTTGTTCGTTCAGCCAAGACATTGAAAATGGGTTCGACGTTGGGTGTTTTAGCATGAAAATTACACAAAACACACGGCCAAGGCAAAGGGTTGTATCAAAAAGAAGCATATTAAGGAATTTGAGTGGCTTACCTGGTTTTAGTCTAGACTACTTAATATTAGTCTAGACATTAATCTTTAAATATACAGTGGCTTGCAAAAGTATTCAGCCCCCTTGAACTTTTCCAGACATGACAGCCACAAACATAAATCAATTTAATTGGAATTCCATGTGAAAGACCAATACAATGTGGTGTACATGTGAGAAGTGGAACGAAAATCATACATGATTCCAAACATTTTTTACAAATAAATAACTGCAAAGTGGGGTGCGTAAATATTGAGCCCCCTTTGGCCTGAGTGCAGTCATTTGCCCGTAGACATTGCCTGATCAGTGCTTATGACTAAATAGCGTGCACCTGTGTGTAATCTAATGTCAGTACAAATACAGCTGCTCTGTGAGGACCTCAGGACTGTCTAGGAGAATATTGGGAGCAACAACACCATGAAGTCCAAAGAACACACCAGACAGGTCAGGGATAATGTTATTGAAAAATGTAAAGCAGGCTTAGGCTACAATAAGATTTCTAAAGCCTTGAACACCCCAAGGAGCACTGTTCAAGCGATCATTCAGAAATGGAAGGAGTATGGCACAACTGTAAACCTACCAAGACAAGGCCGTCAACCTAAACTCACAGGCCGAACAAGGAGAGCGCTGATCAGAAATGCAGTCAAGAGGCCCATGGTGACTCTGGACTAGCTGCAGCGATCTACAGCTCAGGTGGGGGAATCTGTCCATAGGTCAACTATTAGTCGTGCACTGCACGAAGTTGGCCTTTATGGAAAAGTGGCAAGAAGAAAGCCATTGTTAATAGAAAAGCATAAGAAGTCCCGTTTGCAGTTTACCACAATCCATATGGGGGACACAGCAAACATGTGAAAGAAGGTGCTCTGGTCAGATGAGACCAAAATTTAACTTTTTCAATGCAAATGCAAAATGCTATGTGTGGCCGAAAACTAACAGTGCACATCACTCTGAACACACCATCCCCACTGTCAAATTTGGTGGTGGCAGCCTCATGCTCTGGGGGTGCTTCTCTTCAGCAGGGACAGGGAAGCTGGTCAGAGTTGATGGGGAGATTGATGGAGCCAAATACAAGGCAATCTTGTAAGAACACCTCTTGGAGTCTGCAAAAGACTTGAGACTGGGCGGAGGTACACCTTCAAGCAGGACAATGACCCTAAACAAAAAAAGGCAGGGCAACAATGGAATGGTTTAAAACAAAACCTATCCATGTGTTAGAATGGCCCAGTCAAAGTCCAGATCTAAATCCAATCGAGAATCTGTGGCAAAATCTGAAAACTGCTGTTCACAAATGCTTTCCATCTAATCTGACTGAGCTGGAGCTGTTTTGCAAAGAAGAATGGGCAAGGATTTTAATCTCTAGATGTGCAAAGCTGGTAGAGACATACCCTAAAAGACTGGCAGCTGTAATTGAAGCAAAAAGTGATTCTACAAAGTATTGACTCTGGGGGCTGAATAATTACGCACACCCCACTTTGCAGTTATTTATTTATAATAAATGTTTGGAATCATGTATGATTTGTATGATCATGGTCATGTATGATCATGTATGATCGTTCCACTTGTCACATGTACACCACTTTGTATTGGTTTTCCATGTGGAATTCCAATAAAATTGAGTCATGTTTGTGGCTGTAATGTGACAAAATGTGGAAAAGTATACTCGAATACTTTTGCAAGCCACTGTATATGCTTAATAGTTGCTTTAAAAAACATTATGAAATTGCAGGTAATTTTTGCTTGGGACTATGTGACCTAAAACCAAAGGATCAGACTAACATCAGAGCAGAAACTCAGTGGGAAATTTTCTCTGTAGACATATTGACTTTCTTGTAGATTAAATTGACTAGTTTATGGATTGTGTGAATTTGGATTTCCAAGTAAAACAACAAAGTGCAGATATTACAAATACTGAAACTGATCCCACTTTCACAGTCACTGTAAACTCAACAGATAAACATTCTTCAATTTCCTGCTGTGATTCATGTTAAGAGCAATATGTAGTCCTAGTGTCAGATCAAGATTACACTCAGAACCTGAAGTGAACAGATTTTCTGTGAAATTGATGAACAAATGATTTTGCTGACACCACTTTAGCTAGAGAGATAAAAGGAGGGCAATTTTTTAATATAGTATATCATGGAAAAAACATTTAAGACAAATAAATCAGTTGCATGCATTGTTTTCTTGGATACACTTCCCACATTAAATAGCTCCAAAGAATGTGCATGACATATAGATATATAAACACTGTCTTAGCAATTTTGAATTGAATATTTTAGTAGTTATGGCATTTTATGATAAATCTTAGTAATATTAAAAAAGTATTTCAGCAGAAACATTACTTTATAAAGAAGCTTGAAAAATTTATATTTACAAACATAGAATAAAACCGTTCATTCATAAAGGAATTAACCATAAATCTAGTAACTAATAAATGTTTCCAAATATTTTCCTACCAGAAAAACAAAGGTACAGTTTATTGCATTTTTTACCTAATTTATCTCAAGCTCACCATTTACAAGCATGCATTAAAACAGAAATAATTTGTTATGGGGAACATAACCTATACAGGGAGTACAGAATTATTAGGCAAGTGGTATTTTTGAGGAATAATTTTATGATTGAACAACAACCATGTTTCGTGACCCAAAAAACTCATCAAATATGCAAAGCGAATTGTTTGGGAAGTAGTTTTAGTTGTGTTTTAGTTTAGATTTGTAGGGGGGATATCTGTGTGTGCAGGTGACTATTACTGGCATAATTATTAGGCAAATTAACAAAAAAACTAATTTATACCCATTTCAATGAGTATTTGTGACCAGTGAACCAATATAAATCTCAACATTCACATTATACATTTCTGACATTCAAAAACAAAACAAAAACAAATCAGTGACCAATAGCCACCTTGGGGTCTGCAAGGCACTCAAAAGCCCTGATCATGGATCTGTCAGTGTTTTGATCTGTGCACCATCAACAGTGCGTGTAGCAGTAACACAGCCTCCCAGACCGGTTCAGAGAGGTGTACTGTTTTCCCTCCGTGTAAATAGAGATGGGCGAACACCAGCCGGGATGTCCGCGAGCGGACAGCCCGCGGTCGAACTTTTAAAAGATGTCCGCCGTCCGCCCGGTTCGCGGACACATTCAAATTCCCCGCCTCTAGGGGGGATTTGAATCGGAAAAAACCGGATGGGAGTCAGTGACGGTCACTCCGGTCCTGGAAGCATCCTGGAACGGCATCGTTCCTGGTTGCGGGAGGCCGCGAGTGTGCGTCACTGGGACGTCACTTCTCTCTGAGCCGGAATTCACTACAGGACGGGCTTATGCCCGCGTCTTGTAGTGAGCATTCTTCTCCGGCACGATCTCGCAGGGTTTTGAGTCTGCCGGGAGAAGGAATTTAGATCTCGTCTGGCCGGCGACAGGCGGGTCGACACCCGTACTGTCCGCCGGCGAGGGCGAACGGCGAACATGCCGAGGTCGCGGGCCGAACTGTTCTCCGTGCGAACAGTTCGGTCCATCCCTACTTGTAAATCCACGCCATTTGATGATGGGACCACAGGTTCTCAGGGGGTTCAGATCAGATGAACAGGAGGGCCCATGTCATGTTTTTCTTCTGTTACCTTCTTGCGCAGCCACGCTGTGGCGTACTTGGACGCGGGTGGTGATGGAGGGGGATTGTCTGCATGAAATCATGTTTTTCTGAGAGGGTGGTGCAGACTTCTCCTGGTGCCACTGTTGGGAGGTGTCTTCCACAAACTGGCAGTAGGGACTGGGAGGTGAGTTGGACTCCATCCTCAACCCAGAGGCCCCACAGGTCATCTTTGATGGATACCAGCCCAACCAGTACTCCACCTCCCCCCTTGCTGGCGCGCGTGAGTCGGATGGAGTTTGCCGTACAAATCCAGCACGTGCCATCATCTGGCCCATAAGGACTCACTTATTTCACAGTCCATAAAACCTTAGAAAAATCAGTCTTGAGAAGATCGTGGCCCGCCCAGTCTTGATGTTTGTTTTAGCTTGTGGGTCTTGTCAGTGGTGGTCGTCTTTAGCCTTGTCTGTCTCTGAGTTGTTGCACACGCGTGTGCTGTTGGGGCCTCCAGTGATGTCCTGCAGCTCTGAAATAGGGCCAAACTGGTGGGAAGGGGCATCTTGGCACTGGCACTGCTGACTGTTTCGTCATGGGCGAGGTTATTTTGCGCCTTTATTGTTCCGCACGCTTCTTGGCGACCCTGTTGACTATTTGAATGAAACGCGGGTTGATTGTTGATGATCACGCTTCAGAGCTTGCCAATTTTACGAGTGCTGCATCCCTCTGCCAGATAGTCACTATTTGTGACTTTGTGCGGGCCCTACGCCGGCAAGTCCTCGTTGTTGACCATTTTGCCAAAGGAAAGGAGGTGCCTATATTATGCACACCTAAGGGTGTTGATGTCATTAGACCACACCCTTCTATTACAGAGATGCAATCACCTAATATGCTTAATGGTAGTGGGCTTCGGCTATACAGCGTGGGTAAGAACGATGCATAAAGAGGATGATGTGGTCAAAATACTCATTTGCCTAATAACTCTGCACTCCCTGTATATTTTAGTAGAAACCGATCCAAATAAAACCGAGGCACCAAATTTTACCAATAACCCCTGGAAATCTGAATGACTCAATTATAAGCCCAAGGTGGGAAATTCAGCAAGTTAGGCACTTCATTATTCACGTCATTATTAAGGCCATTTTGACTAGTTGACTTGTGAATAGTGATAGCCAAACTTCGGCCATGTCCGTTGGCGAACGGGGGGATTGGACTTTAAAAGAAGTCCGCCGCCTAGGCGGGGAATTTGAATCTAAAAAACCGGATGTGACGGTCACAGTGACATCACTGGAGCCGGATTTTCCTCGTAAGCCCAGCTAACGCAACCAGGAACTATGCGTTCCAGGTACCGGATGTAACGTCAGTGATGGTCACATCCGGTTTTTCCGATTACATTTCCCCGCCTAAAGGCGGACTTCTTTAAAAGTTTGGCCATCACTACAAGTCATGTAGTCCCCATATTTATGTCTTTATTCTTTTGGCTGTGGGCCTGTCTGCATGACATCAGCATTTGCATTAAATCCTGAGAATACTCCAAAAAATACAGACAGAGTTGGTCTGGGCATGTTTTTTGATAAAATTTACCACATGATAGACATTAAAAACACGTTTGTGTCAAATTAGTGAGGAAACATATTTTCCTCAGTGAAAGTAATTTTCAAAAGGTAGGCCTCTAATTTACCCATTTTGAAACATACTTTACAATGGTGCCTTGACTGTATTTGAAACACCTCCATGTAAAATGTTTAATGCATTCACTTTGGTTCTTTGAAACCATTTCTGTATGGTTGTTATTTTTTAGCAATTTCAGTATTTTTATTGAAAAATTTTTTCCCAAACACATCCCCAAAATGTGTGAAACATAAGTAGCATATAACAGTACAGTTATTTTTCATAAATTAGGCAGCATGTTTTTATTTATTTAAAAAAATTTGGCTCAGCATATTTAAAACTTACAAAGTCTCTATAACTGATTAGGGCAGTGGTTCCCAAACTGTGGGGCACAGAGGAATTCTGGGGAGCGTACCTAGGGGGGCAGTTGAAAATAGGAGCCCTTTATGTCAGAATCATGCTGGCAGCCAGAGAGAGGGGAGAGAGAGATCTGCAGAACTCAGCTGCCTATTGGCTCCCCCCTCTGTCAGTTCTCTTCTTCCTCTGGGGATTGCACACAGTCCACCCTACCCTAACACTGCCAGCCAATCAGATAAGCCTGAGAGATGGACAAACAGGAAGGCAACCATGGGGAAACTAGCTGCAGCTTAATGATGAGTGTTTCTGTATAATTGGTGTGTGGATATATGATGCATCTCTTTGCATGATTGGTATGTGTGTGATAAAGGAACCACTGGATTAGGGGAATTAGATGAATTAATTTTACACAAATTATCATCATTATTATTTAGATGCTGATAACAAAATACAATGTACAAAAATGTAGATTAAACTTCAACTTGAGCAGAGTAGATACAAGAAGAGAAACGAGAGACACTGTATTTTGTTTCAGCATATACTGCACATCTCTAGTATTACTTCAGCCATCAGGGTAATACAAGTAACGCTATAAAACAGAACAGTTTTGAAACATGAAGTTGGTGTACCTGGTATAAAACACTTTAAATGTTAAAGCAAACTGTATCTGTAGTGACTTTAGTTTGATTTACAAAAATATATTGACCCAGGAGACTTGAGAAAAATTTAAACGTATACTCCTAATAACAGAAACATGTCAGAACCCTTTAAATACATAAAATGCATAAATATATATAATATTGAGGACAGTGCCCTCATATATCTAAATGAAGGTAAGGCTTTGAGCTACCAGGAGGCAATCTCAAAACTATCCATAGAAAATACAGGATGGGAATCCCTGGGTGGGTGACCCTCCTGCTGGCTGCAGGTCCGGTCTGGCCGATCCATCCCTTTCCCAGGCTCACTGGGTTTCCTTCCCTGGAATGCATGCCATTGTGAATCACCTGGATACCATGGTTTGGGCTATTTGCAATGATTTGTCATGCTTTGACTAAGAAATGTAACCATCTGTAGATGTTAATGGATTTGATATTTAATTAGGTTATTTAATCTCTTTCAAGCATTTTGATCATCTTGTTTATTCTTCTGACACAGGGGGAGATTATTCCCTCTCTGAAAAATCCCAGGAACTGGATGATGAGTAAAGATGCTTGGAAAACACTTACCTGCAACCCTATTTGTACCTGTATTTTTTAAAGTTTCTTTACAATCAGGGCACTTTAGTAAAGACTTTAGGGGGAATACTATGGCCATTGTCTGCCTGCCCAAACAAACGTATGCAAAGTAAGTCTAGAATCCACATCAGTAAAATGTTTTCTAACAGGTGTTTGTTGTAAAGAAAGTATTTGACTTGCTTCTGAATTGTATGTCACTTTCTCTCCTTCTCACATAGGGACATTAAAATATACAGCTGTCCAAAGCAGACCTGGCTAAACATAGGTATTTATAAAAAAAGAAAAAATGTTTGAAGAAAAAGCACGTTATTTTTCAAAAATCTCTTATAAGTATATACACATACTTATAAATGGTCTTATCTCCTATCCTCCTAGAACACCTATTTTACTCACAGATAGCAGTGGACAGACTTCTCATTTTTATTGTGTATAGGCAGGGTCATTCTTTAGGGGTTAACATTATTTCCTACTAGAAGCATGAGTGACTTTAATACAATTGAACTGCATGGGTCCATTTTGTTTCAAAAGGTTACAAGTAAAGGAGGAACTCCTAGGATTGGTTAGAGCAGTGGCTCTCAACCTGTGGTTCCGGACCCCCTTGGGGGTGGAATGGCCATTTCACAGGGGTCGCCAAGCTCACTGAAAGCATCAGATCTGCTGATTACATGCAGGTGCCCACAAGCAGGATGGGAAGTAAGAAGGGAGAGTAAATGATGTGCAGGGTGGGGAAAAGAAAGGAGGGGACAATACACTCCTAATCCTGCTGAAAGTGGTGTAGCGGATTGTCACTTCCGATATTTGTAATGTGGAAGTGATATTTCACACCGGCACTTCAGTGTTTCAAATACAGGAAGTGACACTTTGCAACAGCACTTCCGGGGTCGCGGGTCTAAAAAGGTTGAGAGCCACAGGGTTAGAGGGTCGTATGCTTATATTTGTATGAGAAACATTTTATTTAGTATAAACATGCCTCATGTATTCACACATTTATTAAAAGAAAGTCGTTCTCTGTTATGTAAGGAGAAATCACTTGAGGAGACAAAAATGGTAAAACTGAGCATTTCCCCATGGATTTTGCCACTATGAATATGTTCCACTGTCTAATTTTATTTCTCTCAGTAATTCTCTTTTCTCCCAGAGTACATTACAAATTAAAGGCCTGTCATTGTCACGTGACCTCTTCCAGATAAGCCTCAAAGCTGAGGATTTCTAAAATTAGATTGGGAGATTCAATTAACAGCAGATTTATCAGCTTTGATTGAGACGGAGCACAGAAAAATAAGTCAAAGCCTCTGCTAAAACAATGTCAGAAATGTATTCCATTTAATTTAATTAAAAGCAAAAATGACTGAAATTTTCTATTTACATGTGTTTTATGTGATTTCGTTCTCTTAAAAAATATAGAACAGAAAAAATGTCACTTTTGGGTGTAATGGAGATGAGCTATTTTTCTCTAATATTATCAATACAAACTACAAACTACTTTTTTACCCTCTTCAATAGTTTGCAGATTTGGACCATTCAGAATCCCCAATTGTTTGACCAGTTTGGCAAAATAACCATAAATCCTACTGAGGAAGACACTTTTCTGCTTACTATCTTGATTGCTAAATCCTAATGCAGCTTGTCTGCCTATGGCTTGTTACTGTCCACTTGTTATGGACTTGAAGTACCGTATTTTTTGGCATATAAGACGCAAATTGGGGGCAAAAAAGTGTCTGTGTCTTATACTCCGAACCACGGCCACTCGGCCGCCGGAGGTCGCACATTGGCTTCCCGCCAGCTCTCCCAGAGAGGAGAGCTGCGGGAGCTGTCATTTCAGATGAAAGAGCCGATGTTCGGCTCTTCCATCTAAATGCCGCATCTCCTGCATCCCCACCAAGGAGAACACAGAGGAGAGCTGTGGGCTATGTTCAGTTAGGCTGTGGATGGCTCGGCGGGTCAGCGTCCCCGCCCGGGAAACCGGCACTTTTAGGACGGTCGGCGCACCCTCCTTGGTGGGGGTGCAGGGGGTGCCGAACTGCTAGGCTGAACACTGAACAGATCAGTGTAGTGTGATGTGTTCAGCTGACAGTGTACTGCTGCTAGTGACATCTGTGGCTGAATTGAATATTGCATCCATTAAAATTCATTGCATTATTCCAATTGATGTGAAAACTTTTCAAATCTTTTTTTTCTGGATTTTCTGCCCTAAAAACTGGGTGCATCTTATGTGCCGATGCGTCTTATAAGGCGAAAAATACAGTACCTCCTTTTATTGGATTTATCTGTTGGTCTACTGCCTGCTGAAGTGTGTCTTTGGCAGCTACTACCTCCAATAATAACAATAAGGCTATATGTAGTCCTCTAGTCTACAGCTGACACTTCATGGTCAAAACTTCCATTCAAAGCAAACTTTGGAGGCTCTCAATTTAAATCTCACCCCACCCTCATCCCTCACCCCAGGGAATCTGTTTACTAGAGGTGGAACTGAGGGCCATTGGCTACTCTGACAGGTACATAATAACATCAGAACCACTCATACATGATGCATATTTATAGATTTATGGCTAACTTACCAGTAGTCTGCACATAAATGAACATCAAATACTTGTCTTAACTCAGAATGAGAACACATAGTTAGAAAATGAATCCATACAATGGATGATTGTTACAAAATTAGCATTGCTCTTTGCAGAATCCTGATTTTTTTTTTAAAAAAATTAAGCAATTTCCTAATTGTGTAGCTTTGATCATGCATGTTTTGACCTCAGGCCTTCTTATTTCTATCCAAAATTTATAAAACTTTTATGACCCCCTAAATTATTCACCTTTGCTGTAAATATATGTGAGATATGTTCATGATTTAAGGCTCATTCTCTGTCTAGGTATACTCCAAAATATGATTAATAGGATTGTTATAGGTAAGGTACAAGTTCTTCTAGTAGAAGAGCATGAATGTTAACCATCCTGAAATAAATTTGATAGTTTGACACCTCTGCACTAGACATGATCTATGCGTGCTGCATTCTAGACTGACAGCTGCTCAGAGCACCTGAGTAGTATTTTCCGACTTAGTTAATAAAACTTACAAAGAGCTAACATGCACTTTCAGTTTGAAAACCTCGCAATCTGGGAGTACTATTCATCAGTGCCACTACTGAGTCAGGGACTTCTGAAACACTGTCCGTTTCACGTCCAATAGACAAATGCTTCTGAATATAATTAGCCAAGTAGCTTTATGCCTGAAGCAATTGATAGCTCTGACATACAGTACAGTAGAAAGATTTCTCACAGAATAACTGTATAAAGCTTTTCTACCTTTATAAAATTTACAATGGTTGAAAGGGAAGTATGTCAGAATTAATTTAAAAATAAAGTTTCTAAAATACATTAGATTATTCTACACAAATTATCTCATTTATGCTACGAATAGATAACATGGTAGATAGCAAATACATTGTTATAAAAAATGTTAACTGAATGAGCACACACATAGTTAAAGATAGAAAAAACACAGGATACCATTCAGTTATAGAAAGTATTTTTTAAAATGAGAAAATCCTTTTTTATAATGTTGTTTGTAAATTGAAGTGGTTTTTACTGTTGGGCTACTTTCTGAATGTCTAGCATGGATGTGTGTGGCAATAAAGTACAATAAACCAAGCATAGGTCCCCAACTTGGGAGCAGCATGAGTTGTGTAGTACCCAAATTTGGGCAAGATTTATTACTCGTATCATTAAACTTTGTCCATCTACTAGAAAATGGGGTTTTAATTCAATGACTGCAGGCACCACATATTACATGATCAAAATACAGATAATGAATTGAACACAAAATTTGCGAACAATCTATGTAGACAATAATCTTGGGCAGACATAGGTCAACCATATGAAGATATAATAACAGCCTCATATACATCCATTTAAAGAATAGTCTAGAAAGTGTTTAGTATTACCCCTCTCTTATGCACTGTGGGATAATGGTGTCTCACCTAAATTTATAAAGTTGAGGTGTTGAGGGGCATGGCTACATCTGAGGCTTTTAAATAGCCAAATAAATGTGAATGTCTACATGTTTCTAGCAAGTTGGTCTTCTTCAAGACATTATAAAGAACAGTTGGGATTTGGCTCATGGATTTGGCTCATGTAATATCCTGTGCCAGTTTAAAGTCAATAAAATAAAATTTAATTGAATTAAAACTCAATTTTCTATATATTTTAAGATGCACACTATGAATACTTGACATGATAAAACATATAGGTCACCTATTCTTCCCAGTCCTTTGTATTTCTATAAATAATATAGACTGCCCCTCCGTACAAAAAAAATGACAGTAACTGTGTCTTGCTGTTCTCTTAAGGCATAAGCAGTGCTGGAGATTACAGTTTGTTGTACCTTTGCAAGTAGATCTATATTTTTGGCTAGATAAAGAGTCAAGTTCCCAATATATTATATTAATTTATTATTAATTTAACTTTTAATGGCCGACACAGGCACAAAATATATCACACAAGACTTCCACGCCATCATTTGTATCATCTTAATTTGTTCTTTGTTGAAACCCCTATACATGTGTGGTGTCTCTACACCCAAGAAGATGTATCGGGTAAGGCCAATTAGCAGCATCTGTAAGTTACTTTACCGTTATGTCTAATTATGCCATGAAAAGTTGGCTATAATTAGCCTATTCTTAACAGAAATGTTTTTTTCACTACTTGCAAAGAAGTAGATCAAAGTACTTTATTTTTTTGAACTTTGCTCACATGAAACAATAATTTTACATTTATTTTAGAAAATTGCAATCCACTACATAAATGCAAATGACCACTTTGAAATATGATATATTTCAGCAGATGAGAACACTTGTGAGGTGCTAAGGGCATTTGTGACTCAGACCCTATTATGTAGTTTGTAATGAACTTTTATCAGGCTATGTTCCATAGATCCTAATATATCATTACTTAGATATCAGTAGAACGCATAATTAGTTTTGAGAACAAAATATAATTATGTTTGATCTAATAACTGAAATTTGTGCACGCTTCCTTACTTATCAAGAAGTAAAAAGGAAAGAAATAACCGATTCATCTTTTAATTTAAAAAAATTGTACATTCCATTTAAGAACTACAGAAGAATATAATGCAAAATTAGCCCACACATTATTTTATGTCTTACTTTTCTAGGTTATCTCACCTTTTTCCCTAATAAATGGTTACCAGTGATGAATATTACTTTGACAAATGGTACATTGTAAATTTTATGATGACTATGCATAATTAGCTTTAATGGGTGTGGTGTGTTAAGCAAAATTGTATAACATAGGATGGCACAGCTCTAAACTCTCCTTTACACTCCACATACATTTTTCAAGATAACATACATTTACTAGATAATTGTCCAAATAATAAAATTCAAATGTCTGTACTTTGTTTTGCAAATCTCTAATGAAATTTCAATAGAGATTTTTTTGTGAGTTAATTGCAACATTGTATCATCAGCAAATTTGCTGAAGATGCAAAGAAGGATTGAGGGTATACTACAAACACAGAATGTATTGTTTTAACACAAATAGTTTTTGCATAAATTTAGTTCAAAATCAAGTCAACTTTACTCTAGTCAAAATTAAGTTTTTGACTTTGAACTTAATTCATGCAAAAACATATGCTAGAGCAAAAAAAAAATTTCAAATGTTCCCACAACCCTTCACTACATTTCCAGAAACGTTGACGATAATATAACAATCATAGGCTTTGCAATCAACATGTGGAAAACATTCAACCTCTCTTCGATGATCTCTAGTTATTAACTGAAAGGATAACCATTGTTGACGAAATCTATATAAAATGTTGCTTCCAGTATAATATAAAATCAAAGTGAAAAATCTATGATTGTGCATATAACATTTAATATGTAATAAAAAAAGTTAAAAAAAAACAAGCAGATTACATTTGCCACCTCTACTCTTCAGATAATTTTTAGATAACTCTCTCTATATAGCTATAAAGTTAAAAGTTATATAGGTGTGTCATAATTGTGAACATCGTTTCTCCATCAAAATTTGTGTAAATGTAGAAAAGGGTTGTGGGGGCATTACAAAAAAAGAAAGTATTGAGGACTGGTAAAATGCAATACATATTGTTTTGGTTTAGCTACCCTTAACTTGATTAAAGCTATATTAATGTCCCTCAAGTTGTTTTAGGAAAAAGGAGATGGAGGAGAAGATGGAGGCTAGTAATGTTGAGGTGGGGGTGGGAATGGAGTCTGTGTAAACAAGTGGTGCTATCGTGGGAAGATGCCCCTTAATCTACAGACTCTAGTTCCATTGTAAACGGATCTGTACTGAAAAAAAAAAACATTCATTGCTTCTTATTAGTCAGAATAAACCACTTACTTGAATTAGACCTTATAAATATTTGACACATCTCTTATTATGTTACAGCTCATGTGCTGTATTTCTCTTCTAGTTGCTACCATAGTTATCTGCTAGAGGTTATCAGTAAGCTGTCCTGTTTTATAGATTAACATCAGCATGTAGTGGTACAGAATCATAATATCCCACAAGCTAATGAGACAGAATTCAGCAAGTGTTGTGTAAGTTTGAGTCCCATTGACCAAATTAATTTATCTTCTTTGTTACCATGTATCTCTGACTTTTAATTTTCTCTTTAGAAGGATGACTCATGAGCTCCGGACGTCATGACAAGAAGCAAACAAAAGCCTTCTTATGGATTTGCTTCTTATTCTGTCACTGCTCACATGAAAGCAAAATCATTTTTTTCAAGTCTGTCCTAGTTTAGCAGGAAAAAAAACCTTAACATTGATTCCTACTTAAGCATTTATATATACTGTAGTAAACCACAGACAAGTTGACTGATGATAATTTAAGAATGCTTAAAGGAAAGCCCCACTGTAGTTAAAAATTGATATAACATGTATTTAATTGCCACACAAACAATTTTATATTTCAGTTTTAGTAAAAAATCATGTTATATCTTAGACTGCAGTCAGTCTTAAAAAGTGCAAAAAACGAATCAAATGCTGTTTCCTTACAATCAAGGTAGTTATTCCAGAATCCACCTTCTTGTGCAATTTGCTCACTGCCTCTTCCAGAAGTTTCCACAAGGCTTAAGTCTGCTTTGCGCTGATTTAGAAGTTATGTCTTTGGACTGCTAGAGCGTTATAATGTTTCTTATTGATGATGTATTAAAACCTTTGGCAAATTACCTTAATGACCTAATATTTTCTTAGCAATATCTATTTTTATGTGTCTAGCATCCACTAAGTATTTCAATCTAAGGTCCTGTTATTTGCCTATCTCCAACAAGTCTTGTTGCTAGTGTAATGTCACCTTTTTTGTAACTTAAGTAGAGTACAGGCGGCTTGACATTCGAGCTGTCCGATGGTCCCTACAGCAACGTGATGACGTCATGTGCTGTCAGATATCGGGGGAGCCAGGGAGACAGCCAATGCCTTACATGGAGACCCGCAGTTTCCATGTAAAGCAATGGACATCGACCGTATTTAGCGGTCTTGTCCGATACGGAGAAAACAGAGATGGCGGCATATTATATGAGCCAGATAGATGGCCGTGAGCGCGCACGGCGCTTGAAGCGGACACCGATCCAGCCCATATCTGCACGTCTGTACCCTGCTTTAAACTTGAATAGGTGTACCTACCCACATTCCATCCCATTAAATCAAGACTTGATTAGCACAATATCAATGTTTTCTGATCTCCTTAATGTGCATATAATACACCTACATCAGAAATGGAGTAATAAAAGCAAGTAATATTAAACATATTTTATACGATATTATAAGACACTTGCGTTAATTTCAACTTTAACCTACTTTAGCTTTTACTAATTAAAGCAAAGAGCGGAATTTTCCAAACTTCCTTTACTAGGGTAACCTAATGGAAATGGGATTGGAATGCAAGTGTGTCTGGACTTTTTTTCTTTAAGCCAATTAACTATTCATGCTTAAACTCTGATCATTTTCAATACTCATTGCTATTTAGGTTTCTCAAATAAATATCTATGTTAGTTGTATTTCTCTGATTCAGGGGCATCTATAAACATTTTCAGTATCTCCACCAACTAACCGTTCACTATCACCTCCATCAGTCAAGTGTGCCAAGAAAAAACATTTGTTTTTGTTAAAATATTAATGACCTTGTAACTTTATGTATAAATGTGAGTTTCAAAAACCAGAATTATATTACGCCCCTAAGAAGGGATCTGCGACATCCTGAAAGCTTGCTTCTCTAATGACTTCAGTTAGCCAATAAAGGGGATCACTTGAACTCCAAACTTTCTGTATGGTAATCTAATTAAACAATTCCTTGAGAAAAATGACTAAATATGAGGGAGTTCCTGTTAATGGTCTTCACTAACACTAATTGTTCATCTATATGCTGGTAATAGCAATAAACATTTTAAGGTATTTATTGCCAGAAAACTAAAAGTGTACTAACATGATGAAATCACTGACTTGTCCCTTCTCGATGGTCAGTCCAACTCCCAGGCAGTTTATAATCTGAGAGGAGGAGTGATGAGTGATAACTGGATTTATGACATCCATTTATAGACATCCAAATGACATGGTCAAACAAGAATCACTTTGGGATGTGGTTACAGTCATTATTTTCTGTGTACTATAACCAGCTAACTAACGTAGAAGACATATGTAAAGTGCATAACACACTAAGAGAAAAGGTTAAAAGTACAGTAGGTGATAAACAGAGTGCTCAAATAAGTAACTATTGGAGATATTTAAAGGGTCAAGTAAGTAAAGAATAGAGTGCCTCCCTCCTTCTTACAAATATGGAATGTAGGACCAACAGCCCAACACCTATACACATACATACAATGCAGCCTCCCCCACCCGCACATACATACAATGTACGCCCCTCTTTTCTCACACATGCATACATCTGTCTCTCTTTTTTCACATAAGCACATTAAAGCCCCCCTGTTCCCCACCCTATATTTTGCATTAAATATTTAAGAAGATTTTTTGAAACTTACTAAATATGATTCCAGGCTTTCTCAATGGCAATTTCTACTGGGTATATAATATACTGATTTTGTGAAATATTTACTTGCCTTACACTCCTATTACCTTACCTAAGAGAAATGAAATTAGTTGAATTGCTAAACTTTGCCTGAATGCAGACGAAATGCCACTTTGTTCTAAGTAAAGATTTCTGCTGAGCACCCCTTTTCCAAAAACACAGAAAGCCCACATTTTACTAATTCCAAAACAAGGGAAAGATCCAACACACTGCTTTAAACCCATAATATAAGTTAACCTGAAAATATTTGCAAAGTTATGTTATCTAGTTCGTATCTCTAATCAAACTTTTCTTTCATGTCATTAAAATTCATTGAAATTTTGTATTCACAATTATTGTAAGGTCCTTTTAACTTTGGACAGATATATACATAAATATGTTGTAAAGAACAAGCTCAATAGCTTACAGATGTTCACACATTTATTATTGTACATAAATTGTGATTTTTATTTGCATTATGTACATTCAGCGCCATAAATACTTTGAGGAATAAAGCTGTTAATTAATTAAAATGTTGAAACCACAGCGAATGATCATTAAAAACATATGCATATGCAGTATGTACCTAAGATAAAAAGTAATATAAAAATTAGCCAGCCAATTGCTTCCAGGCATACAGCTGGCCAGAAAAAAAGTGTATTACATAAAACTCCAGAAATTGTTACAGAGGTTAATAGTGCTGTAAAAAGTAATCATAGCAAAGTCTTAAAAATATTAAAATATAGAAAAAGAGAACCTCTTACAATCTTAACCTCCCTGGCGGTTCACTGAGGTGCAGATTTCTGTACCAAAAGTGATA
>CM070035.1:51159877-51187720 GCA_036250615.1 Ptychadena robeensis | reverse complement strand
AGTTGCAGCTTCAGTTTGCCCGAACTGGGTTCGGGCATATCGCTAGGGAGGTTAAACAAGGAACACACAGATAAAAAAGACATTAATTGTGGGGAATAGAACACAAATGTGCATTGTTTGCAGATGACATCCTTTATAGTGTTGAGCATGAATATTAGAAATTGTAATATATTCGCTAAATATTTGCTATTCAACATTTTGCAATATTTTGTGAATGCTGTGCCAGATATTCGCAACGGCCAGTATTTGACATATTATGCTTCAACTTTGTTTACAGGCATACATTGCGCAAATTTGTGCATTGCAATGGATACCCACAGTACGCATAACTCTAGGACTGGCTAAGATCAAAGAAAGAATAAGAAAAGCTGTAAAGCTGGTTTTGAGCAATTGTGAATACCTATGCGCTATGAAAGGCCATAATTTTTTACAAATGTGCCTTTATACATTCGTCAAAATATGTGAACTCCAATATAGCACATGTCGCTCAACACTAATCTAATAATGTAACTATCTACTGTTACCACATTTCTTGGGACTATAAGACGCATTTTTTTTACCCCCAAAATTGGGGGTTGAAAGGTGTCTGTGTCTTATGGTTCGAATGTGCAACCACTCGTGTCCATTTGGCTGTGAGTGATCGCAACTTGGCTCCCCACCAGCTCTCCCAGCAGATAGGAGATCAGCTGTGTAGATCTCCCATCTGCCAGGATAGCTGGCGGGAGCTGAACTGTATTGGCTATATTTGCAGAGCCCCGCAGATATAGCCAATGCAGAGTGTGTGTGGGGAAAGCTGCACTTGCTGGCAGCTTCCTCACACGCAGCAGAGAGGAGACAGGGAGATAAGTGTGCTGATTCCTCCCCCCTCCCTTCCCCATGTGTCAGGAAGAAAAGATGCCGTAGTGTGCTCTCTAGTGAGACCATTTTTGTGGCTGAAAAGGGGTACTGCATGATATTTTTTTACATTCATTTAAACACATGAAATATATTTTTTCTGATTTCCTGCTCTAGAAACTGGTGTGCATCTTATATTCCGAAAAATACGGTATAGGAACTCTTAATAGATGAATATTATACAAGGGCAGAGGTCCCATTGCCCTTAGAGATATCATATTCTGATTTAGCCAAAGTTAAGTTAAGAACACTTTTTCAGTCCTGGCTGCTACCGGAATGTATACATAAACATGTCCTGAAATAACTGGCACTTGGGTATGTGCAGTAGCATGAGAAATTTTCCCATAGTACTGCGCATCTGTAGATGTCACCTGTGGCAATGTTAACTAGAGCATGTTGGGAGGGACCTTAAAAGCAGCATAAAAGGTTTCCTTTTTCATTTGATCAACTTGAAATGCAATCGAAATAAAGTCAATCCTATTACATTTGGATCGTTTTGACCACCACATAGTGTTTTCGATTTAAAACAGATCGATTTCCTTTCCTTAGCTTTAGCAAAGGCTGTAAAAAACATATATACATGTGCTTTCTCAAGTGTTTTACTTTTTATGGGATGTTGTGTGTAAAATTCTCAGGAAGAAAATGAATACTTTCCAGATGCACTGTTTATAATGGTATTTTAATAGCTTTCCTGGGGGGGGGGGGCATTTTTCAAAACCTTAGAAATGGGTAGGAGGTCCAGGAGACCTCTAAACACTTTTCATTTTTATCTCTTATAATTTTGCAATTAAAGTTTTGACTTTACCTCAAACATTTTCAGGGGTGTCCAAAATGTTTGAAGATATTGACCATTTCTAAAATTAATAACGAATGAAGGAGCAATTTTTGGGGAAGGGGGTTCCCTATAGGTTTAGAAAAATTGATTCCTTGCTCTGAGACACCGGCAGTCAGAGCTGGTGGAAGAGAGCAAAGAGGCAGGTGGGCACCCTCAGCCCAAAGGGTGTTTTGGATCTCTAGACAATATGCAATTTACATTAATGGATACTGCCCTATCAATAAATGTATATAACAGATTAAAATAACATGATTTTACTAGACATATTTTAGAAAAACATAATTGGCAACATCAATATTAAAAACATATACATTTGATGGACATACATATATATAGCAGGGGGGTTTTGAAGGACATATAAACAATGACGATGATGGTTATGATGTACAACGCGTTTCCCCCCTACAACATCACAGGCTTCATCAGGTAAGTGCATTCACAGTAAGTGCATGATGATAAGAAAGAGGGGTAATTATGGTGGTCAGGTGGGAGAGGTGTAATACATCACAAGAGGTAAAAACCTGAATAATTTAAAGTATAAGATATCAAATGTCAAATTTACATCAGACTATGATTGAAGGCAGGTTATGAACCCCAAAATTTATCTATAGTTATGATTAGTTACCTTTGTCAGAACCTGTTAGGTGATCAGCAAATGGCTATCCGAGCCTCCTTCTATGAGGGAGGGTCAGTGTTGACATAGAGACACTACCAATTAGTGCAGTCCCGAGGCATAGCACTCCTAGGGAAAACAGACAACTAAGATTCTTATGGACCGGATAAGAGGACACTGATACCGGAAAGGAAATCTTTAGCCCAGGGGCGAAGGTTAACCTTCTGGGTGTTTAGCCCGAGTTAACTCGGGCTGCTGTTACCTGCACCCAGATGGCTTGCAGGCAGCCCAGAGACTTCCTGCTCTTCTCCTCCGTGTCCCCAGCTGTCTGATCTTCAGATGCCGATGACCGTGATCGTGCCGGCGGGTGCGCGATGACGTCATCGGGAGGGGGAGGGGCGGGAAGTTAAAAATGTGAAAAAAAAATAATTTTTTTTGCTCCTTATAGTAATTTTTTTCGCTCCAATTCAATGTAAAATGAAAAAAACTAATTTTTTTTCTAAAAAACATATATTTGCTTATGATGAGTTTTCTTTCATGTTGGATTTGATTGGATTGATTTTTCTGTATGCAATCAAGTTCAAAATAAAGGAAAACGAGAAGAAGTAAATACTTTGTAAGGGTTTGCGTAGACTGCGTCTTTTTCCCCGCGGTGGACGTAAGTCCGCAGCAGGGAAAAAGATGCAGAGAGGACACTTCCCATTCAAATGAATGGCACAGTGTCCACTCTGCACTATTTGAGTGGTGCATCAGCGGTGATGATATGAAGCTGCGGGATGCCGCGTCTTCATTGCAGCACTGCACATTGCCGCCAGAGACACCTCAATTCACCGGAGATCAATGGAGGTGTCCCAAGAAGCGAAAAAACAGCGCCCATACTGCATGCATGAATGCAGTATGGACGCAGTTTTTCTGCATTTTGGCTCAGCTAAATCAATAGGGAGCACTCTCCCCAATGCGGCAGGAGCGAGCCCTAAGCCACGGGCCAGCAAATGTGCCAGCATGCGACTTTGTTCCCTGCGTGGTGTATCAGACCGCCTGTCAGTATTGGTTGATTTAATAAATGAATTCTAGTTTGAGCAGATTTTTGTGTTTTTTATTTGATCATTAAATGTGATTTTTAAAAAATATTTAAGCGTTTAAAACTTTATATATTCAGGATGTCTACTAGACCCGTGTTTTTGGTCAGTTACAGGCCTACAAATTTTTTTTTTCAATGATAAACAGCGTAACGCTTTTGGCACAGAAATCTGGACCTCGGCGAAACGCTCAGGAGGTTAATAGAGAGGGTGTATTAATGCATACCTCAATGGGGCTGGCTGTTTGCCTCCATCCACATTATGATAGTCAAAGTTTAAGTCGTTATGATGAATTCCGTCTGAATGGATTGATTATACAGGTAGTAAACTTCATGGTCTATTACGTCTAAGTATACTACTATATGTAAATAAGGGCTGAAGAGGGGATTAAATACCCTCAGCAGCTAGAAAAATTCCCTCTGTGAGCGCAGAGGCTGGAGGACTTTAAAGACCAATCATCCCATAATACAATGCATTACAAATACAAAAATAGTAAGGAGGTAAATAACAACATTTAAAATTGTAATAACGGTTTAATAGTCCATAACACCATCAGGTGTGCCAGTGAAAATGCTCCAGGTAATTCAGATTCTATGCGTTATACATACGCTGCACGTTCAAATCATCCACTACCTGTGGCCTCACACATTGGTCCAAATGTGCCACGAACCAGAAGACCAGGCAGCCACCCGGGATGCAGCACTGACCGCACAAGGAAACCTCCTAATTTACTGGACATACCCTACTTATGGACTTTCCAACTACTGTTACACAGTTGCTTTGATCCTTTGACTGACGGTATCCTGCCGCACATACTAAATTACGGCCGTGGTTGAGGCGGCTGGGCCGCTGTGAATTGGAGCCCCCCGTTCTTTTACCTTGGTTTTCTACTCCACTTACATCACCCAACCCACTGCCTTCATACATTTGCCAGTGACGCATCGCATCCTTGCCTTAGAAGTAGTATATTCCATCTCTGCCGACCCACCCCCTGATGAAGTTATGTATTAACGAAACGCGCGTTGGGGTCTTCTCACCATCTTCTGGTTCATGGCACATTTGGGCCAATGTGTGAGGCCGCTGGTAGTGGATGATTTGAACGTGCAGCGTATGTATAACGTGCAGCGTATGTATAGCGTATGTATAACGCATACAATCTGAATTACCTGGAGCATTTTCACTGGCACACCTGGTGTTATGGACTATTAAACCGTTATTACAATTTTAAATGTTATTTACCTCCTTACTATTTTTGTATTTGTAATGCATTGTATTATGGGATGGTTGGTCTTTAAAGTCCCCCAGCCTCTGCGCCGACAGAGGGAATTTTTCTAGCTGCTGAGGGTATTTAATCCCCTCTTCAGTCCTTATTTACATATTGTATTTTGGGATGATGGCCACCCACCCAAGGGACTAGAGATTAGACTTTATTTGCTGTAAGTATACTACTATCTTAAAATGTGGAAGTCAAATTTACCTACCGGAGGTGTATGTGTCTATCTTTAGTCCATTGAATGTTACTCTCACGTTCGTTCAGTGTCCGTCCTTTAGTCCATCCGTCAGTGTCCGCATCAGGTCCAGGGCAAAGTGAGGCAGTCAGTCAAGTCAAGTGTCTTTTATGTGTCCGTTTGGGGCGGTCCGATGACGTGCATACCCAGCCCGCAGTCCAGGCCGCGATCTCCCGCCATGTGCATGGGAACTGGCATGTCAAGGACGTAGATGCGACCCGGTTCCAAAACAGGAAAGGCATCACCGGTTCCGTCCTGTGGGCGGAAGCCATGGATGGGATGGAACGCAGGAAAAACCAGGAGGCGTCTGTGCATCATCTCACCACAGACTGTCAGAGCGGAAGCATACGAGATCAAAAGATCCCGTATCGGTCCCTAGTACTCCATGTTTCTGAGGCTAATGCCTACAAGTTGTAATCTGAGGGGCTAGAATTTCCAGTTGGAGATAGAGACCAAATGATAAGGAAAATTAGCCTACCTTATCCGCCCACACTGATCACCAATTCAAAGGTATATAAATAAATAAAGGTAGTAGTTTTGGTATTTTATCATTGTTACTTCCCATTTGTTCAGGTTAATAGTGTTTACCAATTATATGATTCATGATATAAATTTTAATAAAGATTGTTAATGAAGATTGGAATCACCATCTGTCCACCATCAATGCAATAATATAACATTTCAATTTTTGACAAGATATTGGAAATCATTTTGATAATCTAGTAACACAAAACACGAAAATAAATAAACTGACAATAATAAAGAATGAGCAAAATTGGACAAAAAGTAAACAAAGATACACAATTAAATAATAATTGGCAATACATAACAAACATAAAAGACATTCGTATGCCTAATGGAATTAGATTACAAATTAACATCCATAGACATGATCGGGCAGGAAGTGTCAATTTATGCCTATTTATGAAGTTTACTTATTCAATTTGGGTGGTCTCTGTTCCACTAGGGGTTTTGAGGCCCCACTTCATTCCAAATTGATAATCTATTTTTCCTATATGTATTGGTTTATCCTCTAAACAGAGGAGGGATAAATAAATAAGTTATTGATATACTCAAGGAGAAAGAGTGTAAGTACTGCATCCACTTGCTGTGATGCGGTTCAAAGGAAAGGCATGAAGCTCAAGGAATCGATTAGGCCCGGGAATCTGAGGGCCTGTAACATGATTATCCACTTAGCTTCTTTTTGCAATAAGATTTGATCCAAATCTCCTCCCCTGAGACTTTCTTGTACTTTCTCTAACACTGTAAAAGTTGTACATTATTCAGGTTTTTACCTTGTGATGTATTACACCTCTCCCATCTGACCACCATAATTACCCCTCTTTCTTATCATCATGCACTTACTGTGAATGCACTTACCTGATGAAGCCCGTGATGTTGTAAGGGCGAAACGCGTTGTACATCATAACCATCATCGTCATTGTCTATATGTCCTTTAAAACCCCCCTGCTATATATATGTATGTCCATCAAATGTATATGTTTTTAATATTGATGTTGCCAATTATGTTTTTCTAAAATATGTCTAATAAAATCATGTTATTTTAATCTGTTATATACATTTATTGATAGGGCAGTATCCATTAATGTAAATTGCATATTGTCTAGAGATCCAAAACACCCTTTGGGCTGAGGGTGCCCACCTGCTTCAGTGCTCTCTTCCACCAGCTCTGACTGCCGGTGTCTCAGAGCAAGGAATCAATTTTTCTATGCATGTAACTTTATAGGGTGTGGATTCTCTACTGTGATAGTAATAAAAAGATTCACAAAGATTATACTTTACTGGTCCTGGTAATTGTGAAAAATTACAGATCAGTTTACACATTTTATCTTTGTGATTACAGTAGAAAAGGTATCAGGTTAAAAAAATTATTTTTTTTGCACATCCTGTATGTGTTTGTATATGTTTGCAACTTCCGCCCTGCACTGTGAATGTTATGTTCAATAAAAATATGAACACATATAATTTTGTGTAGTATTAGTTTATGCAGACTGTGCATTTCTATTAGTGTGACTTAGATGAAGATTAGAGCACATTTTATGACCAATTTATGCCTAAGGATTAACATAATTTTTCTTGCAACTGCACATGTAGTTTTTGCATAAATTACATTTTACTTTACTTTACTTTCATTTCTGCAAAAGCTGCATGTGCTAGAGGAATATATTCTCCTTTGTAATATTTCCAATACCATTTTCCTTATCTCCATCTGGGGCTTGGAAATTACACATTCAGGCTCACAAATGCAGAAAGTCACAATTTCACAACCATCTCTAATGGTGACATCCCAAAACAAAGCACATTTAATGTGTGTTTCTGTGCCTTACCTGCTATTTCTCCCACCCAAGATTTATACCTAAGTCATTTAGATTTTGGTTAAAAACCTGTACCTTGGCTTATATTTAGGTCAGATTATATTTAAGTATATATGATACTTAACCTCGTGGGTGTTTGGACCGAGTAAACTAGGGCTGAGTTTCATGCATCCGGCGTCTCCAGTGACACCAGATTTATGCACTGAACCTCTGGCTGGGCAAGCAATCACGGCAGGGCATGTTGTGCTCTGCCACGATTGCCTGTGGCGTGGTTATAAAAAAACGTTCCACATGCACAATGCACAGAAGGTTAACTAAACAAAGATCGGCACTATAAAATGGAGATCTGAGGAGGAAGCCACAATCAAAAAAACAGTTCCTTCATATATACAGTACAATAAGCGTTTTTCACCTGTTACAGCTTTTTGGCACCAGCTACACATAGACAAAAAAATCCATTAAAAGACAAAATTAACAAAATAAACAATGCCCTAGTTACATTAAAAGTTTACTGAAAACACATTAGACCTTTCCTTTAAATTTCTTTGCTGGGAAAAATATTAGATTGATGGAAATTTTAATGCTGCAATTTAAGCTTTATATTTTATTATATAAAATTATATATTAGATTTTGATAAATTAATACTTTTTTACATTGGGGTTGTTTGAATAATGTTGATATTCAAAAATAAAAAACGCTATACATGTATTGCATTTGCTTTGAAATAAGTTATTTTTCTGGAAGTTACAAGTACCAAAATAACCAAGGTCCACTTTTCCTATTATATTTTATTTTAAAACTTCAGGTCAATCTTCCTAAAAAATGTAAGAAAGGCTTTTTACCAAAATAATAAATGGTCTCTTGCTTCAAGTTTAAACGATGAAAGTACTGAAAAAGTCTCCTGTGGTATCTCATATTCAGGTGGAAACCATTGTAATTACTAGCTCAATGTAACAGAAGAAGAGGCATTTGTCCTCTAAAATAATGGCATTTGCACTTATGGATGATAAGTTATCTATGGACTTACATTTATGAAGCCGAATGTGTCCTATCAAATTGATTTACTGGTACAGATGCAAAATTTCCTGAACATTGTGAGAACTCATTACATACAAATGAAGTTAGAAATGGTTCTAACATTGCTCCTCTGATGTTTATTTCGTTTAAGCAATTCATTCTTTCAATAAGCAATTTCATTTTTATAGATTACCTCATAGGAACAATAAATGTGCCAGAAAATAGTTCTCCAGAAATATATTTTAGAATCAATTTATTTATTTCAGGACGTTGATGGCATAGTATTTCACAGATATCAAACAGCAGTTGAACTTATACAGCTACTTGAAATAACTTTTAGTTCTAGATTACACATGGATTTATAGCAGGAGTTTAGCTGTACCACAGGTCTGAAGGCGGGACATATTAAGGTATGTAGTACTCCTTAGGTAGGATCTAGAGAAGGAAGGTCCTGAAAGCAGAAAAACTGGCTCTTATAGAGGTATACATTCTGACATCACCTGACATTTACCAGAGTACCCAGTTGCAAAGTTGGTTTTGTTTTAATATGCCTAGCTTATCCTTCCTAGCGGTCATGACGAGCCCAGCTCGTTCAGAGTTTGTGTGAAGAACAAACTCTGGATAAGCTTGTCTCCCCTGCATATCCCTGGAAAGCTACAGCGATGCTGCTTCCAGCCGCATCACTTCCAGGGTTGTGCGGCGTCACTGATCGCGTCACAGTGACGCGTAAGGGGGCGGGGGTTGGCGGCGCCATAGACCTCCATGTTAATGGAGGGGCGTCGTCATTAATGACATTGGCTGTGTGGAGAGGGGCAGAGGGAGGAAATGGCGGGCAGTGAACTTTGTAAACTGCTGTGATTGCCTGTACGGTTATAAACGGCGCGGTACGGGCGGTGCGCTAGGGAGGTTAAGAAAAATGGGCCTTAAATTATATGGGCTATAGGGGGGTGCAAACTGCTAGTTTGCATTTAACAAGTCTCTGTTGTTCCTTGTCTAATGCTCCCCATACACCTTACAATCTTACCATCCAATTTCTATACAATACACTTTTCTTCTACCAAAGCTATGTAATATGAGGACCTTTCAAAACTTTCCAATCACTATGTATACTATCAGGGAAGCCACTATACTACATAGGTGTTGGTAGATCTGATGGGAAATGTATGGAGTGATCTAAATGTGTATGGGGGGCTTTACCTGTTATTAAATTACCTTCTTTAAATCCACACATAGGGTAGCTCCTGTCCAGTAATCACTAAAAAGCATTGATTTTCGAATGGTCGAATTTTTCGACTAGCTGAGTTTGTGAGCTGACTGCAAAGCCTCTAAAAACTTTATAATCACCAAAATTGCTGGAAGGGCTGTGGGAACATTTGAATTTTTTTTTGCTCTAGCACATGAAGTTTTTGCATAAATCAAGTTCATAATCAAAGTCGAAATTTAGATTTTCTAAATTATGACTTGACTTTGATCTTAATTTATGCAAAAACTTTATGTGTTTGAGCAATACTTTTTTGTACTATACCCCCAACTCTTCTCTATATCTCCAGAAAGTTTGGTGATGATACCATGTTCAGGGGCTTTGCAATTAACTCGAAATGGTCAAATTTTTTAAAATAATTTAATAATTTTTATCTGAGATGACCATTGTGGCTATTAGTGAGAATGTATGTATAAATAGCTGGAAAGCTGTATAACCATAATCAGTCCAATATAGAAAATATTAAAGAATCACAATGATAGTGAGGATAGACAGGGCTTGAGCCCCCCATACACCTTTAGATCACTCCATACAATTTCCATTAGATCTACCAACAACGATGTAGTATAGTGGGCTCCCTGGTAGAATACATAGTGATTGGAAGGTGTAGAAAGGTCCTCATATTACATGGCTATGGTAGAACAAACGTTGATTGTACACAAAATTGTATGGTAAGATTGTAAGGTGTATGGGGGGCTTTATTCATATGTATGTCTGCCAGACTTCTGATAAATGAGTATAGCTGTCATTGCACTCTTTTCTGTGCCATTCTTCATATGGGTGGGGGTGCACTATTTTAAAAGAACATTGAGGCTTGGCAAATGGTGAACAACCATACTATTTATGAAGTGTTAGCTCTTTCTGTTTCACACACAATAAGATGCAGCTGACCAAAAGACACACTCATGGTTTTGGAAAGAAAAGTCAGGAAACAAAATTACTCACAAAAAGACTCAATTCCATATGTGCATACATTTAGCAGCTCATTAAGTATGCACAAACAAAATTCCAAGTGCAGTGAATACTGCTGTTTCCAAAGTTTGTAAACATCAACATGTGACATCCAGCACCTAAGCATTGACTGTGGGAACTGCAGGTAATATATTCACTTAACTTGCAATTTCATATGTGCAAACCTTGTGAGTGCCTCATTAGTATTACTGATTCTCGGCATAGGCAATATTCTAATTCTATTAATGCATTCGATATTCATAAAAATCTGAGTGTATGGCCATGCATTGCGAAAATATATTCGCATAATATAATTGCAGTGCGATTATCTTCAAAATGAATCTTGATTTTAATTTATTTTGGGGTTTTCTATTCTATGGCGCAAGAAGTTACTTTTACCGTTACAACAATTTCCCATCTATGTTTTGGATCCCTCTTTGTTTGTAGTGCATCATTGCTTCTTATAAAAGAAGAATGGGGAAATGCAAGAATTGTATTCATCAAAAACCACCTCACAAGAAATTATTCACTGCAACCATCTATTACCAAAAATAATAATAAAAAAAAATCTAGGAGTACATAAAAATATATTACCCCTCAATAAAATTCTCCTGCTGCGGGCCATTTTTTTTATGTCTGTATTCTCATCCTGTACCCCTTATCCCCAGTAAAATGTGGGCTTAGCGTTGTTGTTTTTATTATTCTGCTGTTTGTTTGATAGGAACTGGCCTGTGTTAGGATTGCTATGCATCAATCAGAAAAGGGACATCAGCAACATTTGGGCCAATTTCTCAGTCAAAATTGGTGTTCTTCTAAGCCCAAATTTTACTGGATATAAGGAGTACAGACATGCACATTATTAGAAAATGTTTAATAGTTATGCATATTTTCTAACCTTTAGAATTACTATTTATATATCTATGCAACAGCAAGGCAGATGCTTAGCCTTGCTTCTAGAGCTAGAATATACATAGATGCATCTAGGCATAAACAGTGCCATAACTGGTATAGTATGTAGAAACATAATTGCTACATCATTAAATATTCAGAGTTCACAATGGTATTACATTCATAATTACATGGCTCAGAATCATAGGTCTGAAAACATTGAGTTCTACAAATGTTCTCATAACCTGTTCTATTGAATGTCATATCCAAAATATCAGTTATTTTTGTGTATCTCCATGTATAATAATATAGCATAAATAATAATATTTTACTCATGTTTCAAGAGCTGTTAAGCTGCTCTCATATTGTGCTATGTCATACAGACTGTAATTAAAACAAAATAAATCTAAATCATTTATTTGAATTCTACTGTATAGTTTATCAATCGAATTGTCAAGCCTACACAGTGGCTAACCATTGTGTTGGGATCCCCTCCTTTCACTTTCCTTTGTTTGTTGTCAAAACTTTATATAATGCGGGGACTCCTTGTCCTAGGTAATTTTCATAGAGAAATATCAAACATCATTAAGTAATTGTCTATTGGTTAGGCTAACCTCACAGTACCCATGGAGAGTCTAGATGCCGCTGGAAAGTGAGACTTTCATTAACAAGTATTTCCACTATTGTTAAAACTTATACAACTGCTGTTCGTTTCAAAGGGATATGTTTATGTACTGTCAAAAAATAAACACTTCTAAGTAAATTTGTGTAGTGTACTGGGTTCTTGGCCGTATCAAGTTTGTCACAGAGAGTGTATGTGAAAATTGTAGTGCTCTTTAACACATACGCATACAATTTAACACATACAGTTTTCAGGACTACCCCAATTACATGATTTAAATGATTCAGGTATCTTCTGTGTTGCTAAGAAACTAAATGAAAAGACACCATCTGCAAAGCTTTTCTAAACATATTGAACAGTGAAACATTTTTACCTGTTTTGTTCACAAAAAAAAAAACCTATAGATATGCATACTGGTGGGATCTGCAAGGTACTGTGGATTTGCACTCCTCAAGCCAGATGACAGGAACTGGGAAATGGTTGGCAGAGTGTTTTTTAAAAGTTCTTTTTTTTTTTCTTAAAATTGTTTAGCTAACTTAAGCATTTTGAAATATAGCATGTCAGGGAAAGTTTGTGCAGACCTTCTAGTGACAAAATAAATTTGAGTTTAAAAGTACATTATTATAAAGCATTGGAATTGTGATATCATATATAACATTTTATATTTCCCAGAATAAAAGCGATGAAATCTTATCTGTGTCTTGCCAGTGACAACCATAAACTGAAAGCGTGTTTCGTGCCAGCAACTAAGTTCTAGCAGCAGGAGCCTAACTTTTTCTTTTTATATGAGTTTTAGGTGTCCTTTGACTAAGCAGTGCTAAAAACCACTTTATGATTAACAAATGGCATTGTGGCTGTGTTCCCAGTGTTTTATGTGTTATTCTTGATGAAAGACCAAGGTAAGTGGTTCTTATGTTTGTGACTTACCACAGAGTCATAGAAGTTGTTGTACTGGTACTTCAAATGAGTAATGCAAAACTGCCTGCAAACAGATGTTAATGGAAAGGGGCAGGAGGATGGGCACCCTTTGTGTCCCAGTACTAAGGGTATGTCTCCACTGTGTTCTCTCCCCCCTATGTGGTAAGCACATTCCTTTGGCCAGGACCCAACAGAGCCGATCCACATTACCTGTCTGTAGCAGTTGCTGTTCTTGTTCTGCCAATCCATCTCCCAGCCTGCTGCAGACAGGTAATGTGGATCTGCTCTGCCGAAAACGCAGTGGACGCTGGTCCCCATCCAAAGTAATTAAATGGATCTAAGAATAAGGGACATGTCTGTAATGGCCTAGATCGATTTGGTGGCCAATTTCAACCAGCATGACACTTTTAAGCCTTAGATTTAAAACAAATCAGGTAAAAATCCAAACGTGTAGGGGGGGCTTAGGATAAAAGTTTACATGGTTTACAATGCCTCTCTGTCAGTATTGTAAAAAAAAACCAGGGCTGATTACTGAAACTTTGTTAGTGTCTGTCAATGTATTACAATTATTATTAGTTTATTTATTAATAATTATTATTTTATTATTTATTATTTGTAGTTTACTAAATTAGTATTTCTGTTTTGCGTGAGACACATAAAACATCTTGATAAAATATAAAAGGGTTGTCTGTTTAAAATTCACTATTTAATTTATAATCTATCTGTAAAATTTTTGTACAACCTCATTTACCTTAGCCATAATAACAACCAACCAAAACCAAACAATTTATATATAGTGCAATTGGTACATAGTGAAGGCAGAGGTTATAAGCCAGTGGTTCCCAAACTTTCCCTGCAGGGCCCCCCTTTTTTTACATAGGAACATTATCGAGCCCCCCCCCCCATTCAAACTACACAGTTTCAGATTAAGGGACATTTCGCAACAGTCATGATTGTGTTGCAGTATCATGTACACGTGTTAAATGGCCCTCAAACTTTATTTGAAATACAACTTTTTGGGGGTTACCACACCAATTATACAGAAACATTCATGATTCACATAGAGACAAAAACCCTACATTTATGCAGAGACATCAATCATTCACATAGAGACACACACACTACACTCATGCAGAGACATGAATCACATATTACATGCACTCTACTTACTGTCTGCAGCTAGTACCCCCATGGCTGGCTTTCTGCTTGTCCGTCTCTAAGCCTTCTAGCTGTGTCCCCCCTGTAATATCTGCGTGCCCCCAAGGGGTCTACCCCCTGTTTGGAAGCCACTGCTATAGGCAGATCTAAACATTGTATATTTACATTGTAAGGCCTAGGCTAGACTAAATGTTTGTGGGTGTCATTGACACATTGGCATTATGGGTACAAGTTGCTCATTCCCAGGCTGTGGGTGAAATTTGCCTGTGTTATGGGGTGCTGGAGCTATCAAATTAAATGGTATGCATCACGCAGCAATGATGACACAGACCCTCTTGTTGTTATAAGTGGGACACGGAACACACAGGCATGTCATAGCCCACAGGAAAAATGAGGCTTCAACTGCACTGCTCTTTTTTTTTTAAAGTCCTAATTCTGCACTGCTCTGTTGTTAGTAAAATAAAGAAACCACATAATGCAATTTTTCGTTCAATAGTAGTATAAGAACATACAAACACGAAAAAGCAAGAACCATACTACAAAATTATAGATCATTGCAAACAAATAGGACAATCATTATGCTAAGTAAAGTTTTTCAAGTATTCACACATATGCAAATAATACACTTTGAATATTCACAAAATCATGTGCCTTAAAGCTGCAAATAAAATTATAACAATAAACAAAAAAAGAACAAGCGGGGAAAGTATGGGGGGGCATCTCCACTAATAATGGATGGATGTTCGCACTCCTTCTAGCCGGCGAGCAGTACGGTTGTTCGACCCGCCCTGTTCGCCGGCGAGAAGGAGCTTACTGTACTTCCACCGGCAGGATTAGGAGCATTAAGATCCCGCCGGAGGAAGAATCTTTTCACTGAAGAGAACCAGATCTTCCAGTATAAAACGGCTACAAAAAAAGCAATCGTAATCAGGAACTATACATTCCAGGTTCCAGATGTGACGTCGCTGTGTCAGGGACTGGATGTGACCGATTGTTAGCGGGGAAATTTTAATGTTCCCGCGAACAGGCAGGCGGTGGACTATTTTAAATGTGTGATCCGCCCGTTAGCGGACAGACCTGGCCAAAGTTCGGCCATCACTATCACCACTAACTCACCCTACATAACCAACTGTCCTCCATAGCCTACAGGGTAACCTCAGACTGAGAAATCCAAGCAATCACATTTTGAAAAGTAAATCATGATTATCTAACACAATAGCGGTCAGCTTTTCATGCATCATGAAGCCATTCACATGTTTCAGGTAGACAAAAGGAAGTGACGAGGTTTCCACGTATGTGTTTCATTTAAACACATATTAACATAGTAAATTTCATTTAAAAAAAGTAATGAATAATATAGATAAGTATGCCATGCTTTTAAATTTAATGGAGTTATTCCAAACACAATTAATAAATAAAAATGATTAGTTATAAAGTTTACCAAAACTATATTGGGGTTCGGTAATAAAATGTTTCTGTTTATTTGTTATGTCCACAGGGTGAAGTGCTTCTTTCATTTATCTAAGTCAGCCTAGGACAAAGGCAGAGCACATGATGATTAATCATGATATGTATACAATTCATTGCAATAATACATTTTTCCTTGACAATACAATAGCTTAGCTTCTTCCAGTTTTAGAAGTCTGCTCGAAAAACTTTATGTATTTTGATACACTGGTTCTTATCCAGCATTTTTTTAAGTCATTTGCTGGGTAGCAAAAGAAAAGCTGACAAAAGTGAATCTAATTAACTTAACTTAAATTGTTTAATGAGCTATTCTGTTATATTACCAGATGCAAGTCTTCCAGAATATCATTGCATTTTATGGTGCTCTATATTAATCTATGTTTACGAGTAGTAGACCTGACCTTCTTAAATTTGAAATGTTATCAACATATATATTTACATATTTGAAACAGAGAAGATTGCGTGAATCAATTCCAATAACGGGTTGTCACATGTATGGGGCTGTTATTGGCACAGAAAACTAATACCATAATTGTAAGTTTAAAGTTTAAAACATAATTTTATTATAAATACATTTAAAAAGTAAAAATGCTTGTAGAAAAATTGCAGACATGATTTATAGCAGACAAGAATATACAGACATGATTATATAAGAGAATGACATTTCCCCAAAGTTTTATTTACATATATACAGTATATGAGCTCAAAAACTGAACAAGAAGTACTCATGTACATTGTGTATGTTTTGTATATGCAGGGCTGTTAATTTTCTTTTCTTTTTTTTATTACTAGTGTTCAGTGTAATGAGTGGCCACCTTTCATCAACATATATATTTACATATGTACAGTATATGAACTTAAAAACTGGAAAAAGAAGTACTCATTTACATTGTGTAAGTTTTGTATATGCAGGGCTGTTAATTTTATTTTCTTTTTTTTATTACTTGTGTTCAGCTAAGATGAAAATGGTTCTAGGAAAGCCTTTGTATGGATACCAGTGTGCATATTTGCGCATTTTTTAACAGAACATTTGAAGTATGGTAAAAATATTAAGTACTTAAAAAATAAGGAAGAATGCTAGAATAGAGTTTTTGGTTTGATATGTAAAGGCATTATTTTTACATTTATCATGCAAACACATTATGATTAGGCTATATTTGGTATGTAAAATCTGATGATTTCCTAGGCAAAAACGAAAAAAGGAGTCGAAATTTTTTCCTTTCCTATTATCCTATAAGCAGTGATGGCGGCGGCGAACATGGATGTTCGCCCAGCTTCTCGCCGGCGAGCAGTGCGGGTGTTCGACCTGCTCCGTTCGCCAGCGAGAAGATGATCTCTATTCTTCCTCCGGCAGGATCACAACCTGTGTGATCGTGCCGGAGGAAGAATCTTTTCACTAGAAGACCGGGCATAAAGCCGGTCTCCTAGTGAAAAAAACGGGTCGGAGCAGGAAGTGACGTCAGTGACGTCACATCCGGCTCCCTAAACCAGGAACTATGCGTTCCAGGATGCGGTCCAGGGACTGGATGTAACGTCATTGACATCACATCCGGTTTTTCCGATTCAAATTCCCCGCCTAGGGGCGGGGAATTTGAATCTGTCCGAATTCCTTTTGATCAATCTTTTCTGATATACAATCGTTTCCTGCTAACAGCGTGTAGTAACATCCTTTGCCACCACTCCGCGATGCATTCCAGCTGACCTTTGGTGTTGTTTGCTAAGTAACTCTAGACAATTTTGCAGCCGCTGTAGACAACAACTTCATACTGATAGATTTTTAAAAGGTTTTTATTGAGAACAGTTATGCCTAGAATAGAATCAGGGAGCAAATGTCTGTCTTACTAAAGCACAATATGATATTTTCCAACACACGTATACAATGATATGAACAAACGCAGTTTTATGATTGTATGCTATGAACAAACATAGTTATATGAGATAGAAAACTATCTAACTTATCTATCTAACATAATAAAATATAATGTACAACTGTACAATATGCCCTGTACAACTACAATTCTTTGCTTTGGGTTTTGTTTTTAACCAGACGGAAGCTCCCTCAAAATACATTTTACCTGAAAAATTATTGTCAGTGTACATTAGCTAAAGGTCTCTAATACTAACTGAGGATCTGTAATGGCTCTGACAGTGTTCCTTTCAACTTTTTACTCTTGTCTTGGATATTAAAGTTAACCTGTCCAGAATAAATACAGAAGTCGCTATGGAGGAGTTTAAATAAAGAAGATAGCTTAAGGGCTACCATTCTATTCATGGTTTAAGGAACAAGTATGTAAGTCCAATTTCATAGGCAAAGATAAGTGTCTAATTTGGAGCTTCCATTTCTCTAGCAACCAACAACCATTTCTTTATCATGAAGCAAATAGTTAATATACAGTAGAATACCAGGTTTAGCATGAGATTTTTGTAACATTCTAATATCTCTTGTTCCATATGTCCATAGAAGGCTTTCTATATGAACAATAGTGAAGAGCATATATTACTATATAACAATAGTGATAGGCAATATTCAAATTCACAACATTTCACAAATTAAATAAGTAAATTAAATAATTTGAGATCTACTATCATTATTATTTCCTGCGAAAATCACCACGTGCAAATATTGTGAACGCAATCTAGTGGCAGAATGTGATATAGCAGCTGCAGTGTAATCACCACATTAACAACACTCATAGAAGAAATTCATTGTGAAAATTGGCACTTGCACATGCGAATATTGTGGATGCAATGCATGGTACTAGCCAAAGAATCTTGAATATTCGAGATCACGAAGATATCGCACTATATTTGAAATCTTAGAGAAAAAATCTTTTTCGAAGTACCGATATTCGCAATGAAAATATTAATGAAATATTCATGCTCAACACTAATTAATAATTTCAAACCAATAAATAGAGAAAGTTTAAAGTTCAAATAATACCCGTTATTGGCTATCTGAAGTAGTAAACATTAAGAAGCATAGAGCCACCATTTTTGGGGGGTTTAGAACTTTGTATTTGTTTCAAGAAGGGAGTCCAACATTAATCACATAGTACAATTATGTAAAAGATTTTAATGTTAATTACAACCAAGACTTAAGCCTGCTACACTTGTCCAGCTGTAAATGGACACCCTAGATGTCAGAAAGGAATTTGTAGGTCTTGCTGGGAAACCAGATATGCATCTTTGAGAACTTCAGTTTAGACAGTGCATCACAATGTGACAAAAAAGAAGAAAGAGATGGTAAAGAAAGCAGTCACAAGAAGAAAGTGGCATTCATATGACCCATCTCACTAGACCAGTGGTGGGCCGCAAGTCAACACTAAAGAGCAGCACATAACATCTTCAATCTATACTGAATTGTATAAGCATTTTTTATTAAAACAATTACAGCAGACATAGTGCAGATAGCCCTAATTTTCAGTTACAGGGTAATCTAACAGGTTTGGGTGTTTAAGGATGAGGTTTGGAAAAGTAGGGCTATCTGCGCATGGGCATGTGCAAGGGTAGGAAAATATCACAGGGTAGGAAATAATCTCAAAACACAGCAACTGTCCAGAACAGAAAGAAAAAGGAAAACCTTGGACGAGGATGGGATGGCAGGTTATTGGTAAATAGATTTCCTATTCCCTATGCACAGGTAGATTTGGGGCCGCAAGTGGAAGGCCGAGGGAGGCAACGAGGGGGGCCCTAACCAACACCAAAAGCACCCACTGCAAAGAAGCTTGCTGTAATTTGTAGTTTTCTACTCCTGGAGTGGGAGTAGAGAAGCATAGTGAGTGTAACAGAGAAGGGCTGTGGAGAAGACAGATCTATCTGCCCAAGGAAGAGCCATGATAAAATTTTGATCTCTGTATGCATAGGGATGGGTCATGGACTACACACATACTATATACTGTAAAGTATGTGTAGTCCATTTGTGTCCCCAAATTTGTGCTGCATTGTTTTAACACTGCGTAAACGCAGGTTGAGAAGGATCATTGAGTTCTATGGAAACAATTTGGCAAAAACATTTCCAAAAAGCAACAAACTTATTTTTGACACATCAAGTTCTTATTCAACGAGTGCAATAACGTGGGTCTGCATATGCCAATGTGGGTAACTGCATTGACAGCACACCAAGGCTGATGTGCCTGTGTGTACACGACCATTGCATAGCATGCCATTGGTCCTTTACTTTGTCCAAGTTTTAAATGTTGGCCCACTGTGTATTTGAGTTATACACCCCTGTTCCATACAATCTACAAAAGGCTAAAGATTCTTCCAAGAAGAGAATTTGCACTGGAAGATTTCAGATTTTTTAATGAAAGGGGACCCTCCTTTCAAATAATAACCACCTTTTATTTCATCCTCTTTAACTGAAAGCTCAACTTGTCAACTTGGATGGTAATAACTTTTGGGCTATTGGGTTAGAAAAATTATTGGTGTTTTTTTAATTAAATTACACATAATACACAAATTACCACACTTTTTTATTATGAAAAGTTAGATAAAGCTTGTTGTGGAAGGTTCAGGCCACATTATGGATATCATCATTATTTCTTATGGATAAAATAGTCTTAAAACCAACACTTAGGAATTAAGTTTGTAAGTCAAGAATCCACTGTACTTCAGCTACTGATATACATACTGCAGGAATCTCCTTTTCATTAAATTCGCAGAATTCATCATTAAAAAAAGCTTGGTAGATAATATGCCATTGTAAGAGCATACATTACTAGCAAAAGTAAACTTTATTCATTATAATTGAAGCAAGAGAGAATGAGCTTTATTCAGGCTTCATCCTTTATGTAATGTAAGGCAAACTGTGGGCAAACTCACCTGTCTGTCGAAACCCTCAGGTATTTCTCTGTTTTGTCATGCACACTGTTCCTACTGGGACCACCCTGGCGATGTCATTTATGACACCGAAAGGGCAGGGGGTTTGGGTCATGTAATGGAGAAGACTTCACTTTTTTAGTGCACACCTCTGGCGTCAATGGGGACGTGTTTTTTAGGTCTAGAGGAGGGAAGGAAATTGTGGCGGGTTTGATTTTAAACTCCAACGAACACCTATGGTGCATTTTTTTTAAAACATCAAAACGTCCAGGAGGTTAAATCTCTGTGAACAACAAGTTCCAATTCTAATGTTCCTTTTCTTTAGCTTTGATATATTGTATATATGTTCATTATTGCAAGTAAAATATAAAATGAAAAAAAAATTACATAAAAAACACTGGGTAGAAGAGTCTGTGGGATCCATAGTTGCTGCACATTTTGTGTTATAGGCTCCATTCAGTGAAATAAGTCTAGTATATGTGAAACAATCTTTAGTTTTTCTGCAGAAACTTTAAATGCTAGATATTACACTTACTGCTTAGCATCCATTTTATTTTATGTGTACGAGTTTATGTCGTTTTATAAAAGAAAATGGAATTACTTTCTTTTTCGTTTATCAAAAAGAAGCCGTTAAGAAGTTGTGGCATGTTAAAAGTATAGCCTAACTTTTCTCAAAGGTGGAACAAGGTCAGAATCATTTTAGACATTGTAAAGAACCTAAGAGCGAACTGGCAGCATTTTTATATGGTATATAAAAGCTTGCTGTATATTTTAACCTTTGCTGGAGTTTCATGACAACAACTGCAGTCACAATGATACTGCAATATTATACCCTGTAGATCACACCCTTAACTCTAGACACAGTATTTGTGCAACAAATGAAAGTTTTTCATACTACGCGTTTGAAGTCATTTCTCTGACAAATGTTAATGGAATCATTATCTAACATCAAATATTTTTCTAAGATTTAGCTGAAAAAAATTACAATGGAAACATTGTTATTTAAAATCAATGTCTTACAAATGAATGGTAGAATAACAAATTATTTACTGATTTTATGAACTGTTAAATTCAAGTAATCAGACACTGGCGACAATAACAGATTTCTATTACATATGCAGGAATAAAAAATATCTATTAATTAAATTTGTTCACATTTTAATATAATTTAAAAGAGACACGATGTTATTTAGGAAATTCTATTTACTTTGCTAAAAGTCTACACTATTTGAGACACAAAATTAAAACTGCAGAGGGATATAGAAACAAATAATGTTGTTTAAATTTCTCTTAGTGCTGCAAAAGAACGCTAAGTGAGTTAAATGAATAAGGACCACACACAGCTTTCTGGTTATTTTGCAAGGGAATAACGTTACTTGACATAAACGGCAGTATGAAGAGACAGGGCACAGTTCATAGGGTAATAGTTACAAACAGCTGAGGCTCTAGCCCAGAAAAAGAGGTGTTAATATTTGTAGGAGGAGAATTGTCTCTTATCCCAGGGCACTGTAAAAAGTTGAATCCTCCTTGCTCTATGCCTAGCCTGATAAGGAAGGGGTGTATTGTCACTTACAGGGCAGTAGTGGAAAAATACTTTTGGATTATTCTATCAATCATATTTATACCCTTTATGACACTCAAAATCTCCCCTGTACTGGACTGAACCACATACTGTACAAGGAAAATTGTTAACTGTCTCATTGCTAACCTTACCTAAATTCTATTTACAGTACAGTTGATTGATTTGAGTAATGGTGGTTGGGATTGTCATCAGAGAATTATTGCTATCATCAAGTATGCTCTCTGATGGAACATGTCGCTAATTCTTAGTTCTCATTGGTTAACTTTAAATAGTTAAGTCAAGATTTTCTGTTTTCTTAAATGATCTGGGTATAATCCCAGTTACAAGTGTTAATCCCAGTTACAGGTACATCCAGCTTTTCTGGACTTTCTAGGTACTCTTGTGCCTGAGTTGTCTGTAGTATGGCTAGATTGTCCATTGTTGCTTCTCATTTTGTGAGGATACAGGGACTATTTTTTAACCATCACCATATACATCACAAATAATATAAATATTTATAGTTCTTGTTCTGGTAAATTCTGATCTATTTTATTTATAACATTAGGATAATGAAAATTTGCTATATTATAAAATGATACTATAGAACTCACAGTGACAGATTCCAGAAACAATAAAAAATATTACATATACTTTTCTCAAAATGTCACCAGCAAAAACCATAATAAATCAACATATAACAAGTTGCTACTTAATAAACATGGTTATATAGATGTCTATTACCTGAGGAGTTGTGGACACATGCAGTAATAGTAATAGTCACAGAAGCGGATGAAAAAGCTTTTGCTTTGTTGATTTATCGGTTTGCCTAACTTTTAATTGCTGTCAGTTTTTGCTTCTCTAAATCATTATAAAGTTCATTTGGCTGTAGAGAGCACCTGGATGGATAACTGCTTTACTAATAAAAGAACTGTCATAAACTTCCTGGGAAGTGTCACAATTTATGACTTATGGTTCTAGAGGAAAGAAAAAAAATCAGGTAAAAGAGTGGAAATTAAAATGGTGTAAAGATCTGTTTACAGATTGTATTTACAAATCTTGTGTTGCATTTTAATTAGACCACCTGTATGTCAGAGGAATACTTCAATAATGATTTGTGTAAATAGTATATGATGTACTGCACTGTTGGATCCAGGCTTCTTTCAGAATATTATGTTCATGTGTTCTGTATCTAACAATTCAATACTAAATAAGTAAAAATGTATTTGTCAGTGTTTCAGGCTTTAAAGAAAATCATTTTCACAGATCTGGGGCCTGAATATGCAAGAACTTAAGATGGTAGAAGGCATTGAGCAGAGTATACATGTTTCCTAACTTTTGCACATATCGTCACTTACAGAATTTACAAAGATCTTGAATATAGTGCTTTATCTTCATAATCACCAATATTCCAATTTTTTTACATCAGTACCCGGAACTACTAATTTGCTCAAGAAAGGTAAAAATTTGTGAATATCTGCACTTTTTATTGCAAAGATCTGTTGCCCAATGAAGTTAATAATGGCTAGGGATCACAAATTCTTGAATTTGCTATTTTTTTTAATTTTTATATTAGGTGAAATAGAATAATGCTTTTGCTGCTAATCACTATTCCTGACCAACTCCTGGGCAACAACAATAGATAGCTTCTACTTCCATAATAATTATTACCTCTTACTTGGCTCTCTCTTTGTTATTTTTCTTACCTCAGGGACAGTATGCTTGTGGTCCTCCTTTTGTGCCTAATTTAACTTCCATCTATCCCACCAAGTTGAAAAAAAACCCACACTGCTGCACTACTCATTATGGGTGTGGCTGCTATAGACCACGTAAAGAGCATTAATGGTGGCTCTCTTAGCCTGCAGAATGTCCTATTATGTTGTGGGTCCTCTGAATTTTCTGAACAATTTTCTCCTGTGAATAACTGGAGGTTCTGTTTGATTGTGATTTGGATAAGCTATTAATTATTCATCCAGACTCATCATTATACTGTTTTACAGTCCCTTAGCAATCCAAAAATTAATGCAAAAAAAACCCCACATGTATCACATTTTTGCCACAATTGAGTTCAAAGTAAAGTCAACATTTTTGGAACAGAATTTTCAACGCAGTTTCTGCAAAAACTACATGTGCTAGAGTAATACTTTCTTTTTGGGAATGTTAACAAACCTCTTCTCGGCAACAGTCTGGTGATCATATCATGTTCAAGGGCTTTGCAATTTATTCCCAAATAAATAAGTAAACATTTTGTTGAGGATCCTGTTGTCTGTTCACATCTTCATGTGACATGATCCTGTTGAACCTGCATGTCTATCTATGGTTGACTTTGTTTGTAGACAGTTTAAGGGGAATAAATATTATAATTTTGCAGCCTATTTAATTGTGCTAGTTATCTCCCATTGTTCCTGACATGAATGATTAACCATGAAACAGGAGGAGAGCCATTTATATGGTAGTTTGTCTTATGGGACAGTAAAGGAGGCAAATCTACCCATTAGATAAGGGTTAGTCAAACTGGAGAAGGGGACCAGAACAGGAGTCTTCTACCAGAGACTGAGTTTCCCCCTGAGAGAAATATCTCAAGGGCGTGGGGACTTTAACGGCCTGGGTAAGAATCGTACGTCCGAAATAGGTGAATATGCAAAATTTTAATGAAACAAAAAGAAATAATTCATAAGGATAAAAACCGCACAAATTGACCTTGCATAGCTGATCATTTTCAAATTCATATTATACATACACATATCGTAAGGTGGATACAGAATTGTGTTACATTTTTCAGTAGTCCATAAAAATTGTTAGGATAAGATCCCGCCAAAACGCAAAGTGAGTAGGTGTGTGAAGGTGTGTGTGGATATATGTGTGGTGAGGGGATGTTGGTCCATGTCGGTCGATTCTTGTTCGTATGTATTGTTTTGTTATTGTAGATCATTACTTACCTAATACATGGATAAAGCTTACCCCCTGAGGAAGTGAAACAACGAAACGCGCATTGGGGCACGCTCCTGCGTTTTGGCGGGATCTTATCCTAACAATTTTTATGGACTACTGAAAAATGTAACACAATTCTGTATCCACCTTACGATATGTGTATGTATAATATGAATTTAATAACGCCCTTGAGATATTTCTCTCAGGGGGAAACTCAGTCTCTGGTAGAAGACTCCTGTTCTGGTCCCCTTCTCCAGTTTGACTAACCCTTATCTATATTATTTGGGATGTTGGCCTCTCACACCTAAATGGTACAGCTTTCTCTATAGCAAATCTACCCATTGCTGCTGCTGAGAAGTTGCATCTGGTAAGGAAAATGATGGTCTATTTAGTATATGATGACAGTTTACATTCATTTAGTTATTGTAGTTAAACACTTTTAATATTTAAAAAATTTAATAGGATATTAAATACTGTTAATATATAGCAAGGTACAGTATATAATAACAATAGGCACTCATATATCATTTGTCATGCACATAGGCTGATTTTGATGCTCTGGGCACCAGCAGTCTAGATTAGTGACCCTTTCAAGTTCAATAAGTTTTTATTTACAAGGAAAACCATACAGCAAATGTATTCACAGAAAATCAATCAAAGATAGTAGCAGTATTCAAGGAAAATGTTGTTTTGGTTTCATAGATAAAAAAAACATGCCCATAGGCCACATAGTATTCATTCACACATCCTCATAAATGCCAAACTTATTAAAATTCATGTTATTGCCTATGGTCGTGATGAAGTCCACCTTCCATGAAGGGATGCCAACAAGGTGAGCTTTCACTACTGCTTGCTGAGTAGGGATGCAGGGGATGCCACACATGCAATGTCTTTGTTGGCTGAAGCAGCCTACATATGTCTTGTCATTTGATAGGAGGTGACAGTCTTCCTTTCGCTCCAACGATGGACAACAATGAATATCCAGACCCGTAACTTTCTTACACCAATATTCTCAGCTATACAACCAGAATAATTTGTTCCTACCTAGTTTATAATGGAAAATAGTCAGTAAATATCATGAAAAGAAGACGAAATGTCCAACTCCCAACATTTTAAATTATCTTTCGCTTTTTTCTGAACATTCACAGAATACTTTGTTAGTTAGATTCTACCACTTAAAAATCTTTAGAGGAACTAGGCACTTTGTAGACAAACACCTTAGTTATAGAGTTGTGGTGTTAGGCCCCCAATGTATTAAATGTTTGCTTTTGTGATCAGGTGGTTTACAAGAGATACAATTCCAGAAGGATATTTAACTATCGCAAAGTCTGTTTGAACATTAGTAATTAACTTATTTTTAACAATTTGCAAACTAGGTCAGACCTAGGAACTTTATTGTAGCCATGGTAGTTTACCTTTACATATTTATATGACATTATTTTTATTAAATATATTACAAATGAAAATTACATTCTAAAAGATATTTTTGATGCTTTGTTATTTAATAAATATTGCTTCCAGTATTCTTTTTTGTTGGCAAGAACAACTAGACAAACTCAGTATTCCTATAGTTAAAGTATTTGTGCTGAGTATGTATCATTTGGGAAATAACAGTTGGATTCACACATTTGAGCTTCGGATCACTTGGGCACTATTTGTTTTGGGTGCTGCTCTTTCAAACCTTTAACTCCTATTGCTAATTCCCAAAACTGAATTTGATCAGTTGGCTACCCTCAACATTACACAAACTAATTTTAACTGCCAACAAAACAGTATATATTGTCCCCATGTTCCTTCTGTGCTTCTAGTCAAACTAAATTCATCAGTTTTTTTGTATGCTATACTTACTAAAACATCCATATCAATTTTTTTTTAATTAACGCTAACATTAATAATCATTAAAGGGTATTTATAGTATCAATAACAACTACTTTACATACATCAAGCATAAGTAAAATGGAGTTGCCGTGATTTGCAACATAAGGAGCCTTGGTATAGGATATGATTTGATGTATGAAAAAACATTTTTGGTTTATATAGGGATAGCAAGACACCTTGGCCATGTACTGTATGAGAGAAGCAGGATCTGACAGTGAATATTTTAAAACATATTCTGCCTGGAATAATCTTGAAACCAAAGCATAAAAAAGTCACAGTGCATAATTTTTAAAAAATGTGTTATGTTTCAGCCTTTTTCCAAAATAGATTCAATTCTTTTTTCCCCTTAATTGTGCAATTAACACCCAATAATGACAAAATGAAAAAGTTTACTTGAGGTTTTGCCAAATTTATTAAGAAAACTACAATTGAGAAAGCACATATACATAAGTATTCACAGTCTTTGCCATGAAGCTCAAAATGTAGCTCAGGTGCATCCTATTTCTCCTGATTATCCATGAGATGTTTCTGCAGTTTAATTAGAGTCTGCTTGTGGTAATTTTTGTTGAGTGGTCCATATAAGGCCCAACTGTTGACAGTTATTGTCAGAGCACAAACCAAGAGCATTAAGTCAAAAGAATTGTCTGTAGACCTCCGAAACAGGATTGTCTCTAAGCCAAGATATTAAAGCAGTGGCTTCAGGACAACTCTGTGAATGTCTTTGAGTGGCCCAGCCAGAGCCCAGACTTCAATCCGATTGAATATCTCTGTAAAGATCTTAAAATGCATGTGCACTGACACTTCCCATCCAACCTGATGGAGCTTGAGAGTAGCTGCAAAGAGGAATGGGCAAAACAGGTCAAGGATAGATGTACCAAGTAGTGATAGGTGAACATCGGCCTTGTCCATTCGCGAACAGGCGGATCGGACTTTTAAAAAAGTCTGACGTCCCCCTGTTCACGGGGAATTTTAATTAGGTAAACTGGAAGTGATTCAACTTCTGGTACATTAACACATAGTGCCTTGTACCGGAAGTGATATCACTGACGCCACTTCCCTTTTTTTTGCCCAATTTTTCTTCCTCCGGCTTTCTGCACCTGATCCAGCCGG
>CM070035.1:51147883-51159844 GCA_036250615.1 Ptychadena robeensis | reverse complement strand
GGGGGGGGGGGGTGTTGAACACCCGTACTGTTCACAGCCGCAAAGATAATGTGATGTTCGCTACAAACTGTCCACCTCTTGTGCCAATCTTGTGGCATCACATTCTTACCAGACTTGAGGCTATAATTGCTGCCAAAGGACCATTGACAACGTATTGAGCAAAGGCTGTGAATACTTATGTACATGTGATTTTACATTTTTTTTCAATTCCAAAAACTTTTTTTGTGTTGTCATTATGGAGTGCTGTGTGTAGAATTCTGAGGAAAAAAATATATAACCTTCCTAGCGCACTGCCCGTACGGGCAATCCGGTAGGCATGTACCCGATGCCAGCTTCCCCTGCGGTTGGGGCGACCCAGAACGTCGAACGAACACTGATTGTCTTAACCGCTATGGAGGTTAATCCATTTTGGAATAAGGCTGTAACATAACAAAATGTGGATAAAGAATGCCCTGTGAAGACTTTCCGGTGCAATTTATGTATGTGGCTTGTTGGGTATTAATGGGAATGGGATTTTTTATTGGAAATGGACTTTTTATTAAAAGAAACCTTACATAATGTTTTCCTTTTTAAAGCTAAAACACCTTTTTTTTTTTTCTTTTTTTTTTGACACCTTTTTAATCATTAAAAAACACAATTAAGAAAAATAAAAGATATTTTCTATTTAAACTAAATTGAGGGAAAGGAGAGAAAATAACTCTTTTAGTAAACCAGGACATCCATACTTTATCTAAGCTGGTGAACCCAGCTGATCATATAAAGGTAACACCATTTGATAAAATGAAGTTGTATAATAAAATATTATTCCCTTTTTCATAGAATGCTCAAGGTCAAGAACAGATCAGTGCTTTTAATAGATATGTAACAGATTTTGAGCAATAAGTTGAAAAGATTTACCTGAATATTTTATTTGAATGCTTCTCTGATCTACTTTTGAAAGTTAATCTACCTTTTTCCTTGTACATTAGATTTAAAACCAGAGATTTATTTTCTGATTACAGAAGCAGAAAATCTTTGGTCTTTTGAGAATTGTTGTCCTTCACCTCAAGCCCAGTGTCTTTTATCATTCATTCATTTACAGTATGTCTGAAGAATTCACTGTTCAGCCATTTTAATGCCCCATCTCCCTTTACAGAACATTCTGCTGGAAAGTGTTTTAATTCTCTAATGTTAGGTGTGAACACTGACAGAATCCAAATCTTTAAGCATATGTGTTAAAAGGATAAGTTTAGCTTATAGCAATGGCTAACAGAGTTACACATTATATATTCACACAATTTTTACTTAGATATCTTTTAATGTGAATTTTTTTCACAAAATACTTCACTATTCTATTACTTTACTATTCAAACATTAAGAAATAACCATAGCAAACCAGAAGGAATGCAAATATGGTCTGACCCTTCGACCTATAAATAAAGTCAAGCACATGTAACAAAATGGAAGAATAATTTGACAAAGCCATTGTTTCAGCAGACTTTAATGTTATAAATAAAATCTGGCAACAATGATAAAACAGCAGCAGGAGAATTGATAACACACAGCCCAACCTCTTCCATACTGCCCAAAACAAGGATGTCCTGCTTCTGTAGTTTCTCCTTCTCACTATCACCCCATCTCCAAGTAGTTGCAATTAATTGCCCTCAGGATTAAGCGCCTCTTCCTATCCAGGTCCACTGTTTGCTCTTCCTCTTCAAATGCTTTACCATTATCAGGAATTTCCTCACCTGGCAAAGCTATCAGCTTCTCCAGAGCACCCTTCAAACAGAACACTATCCAGCAGGGGAACATGTCTGCAAGACCTGTGTGCTCCCTGCTCACTATCTACATGGCTTTACAAAGAACTATTGTGCCTGCCACCTCTGGCAGAGAAGGGAGTGTCATAGCCACTGAATTACATTTCTAGAGGCCAGAGGTGGCAGGTGCAGGAGTCTACCTGTTTCATCATCACAAATATTGCTGGAGATGTAGAGAAGGGTTGTTGGTAATTAAAAACAGCAACACACATGTATCACTTTTTTTGTAAAAATGTAAAGCAAATCTAAAATTTGCTTTGTCAGCATGATTGTCTAATGCTGTGTATAAGTCGTACACAGGTTAATTTCTCTCTTCTGAATTTGACCTGCCAGAAGCAATGAGAATCAACCACAAAGTGGTCGGGTGTGTTTTTATAAATTTTGTATCCAATCCGATTTTTGAAGCATGCACACACCTTTATCTTCCTGACTGGAAAGGATTGAATCAGTTTTGCAGTGATTACATTGGGTGGTAAAACCACTAGTTGGATTGAAGTTGATCCTAAAATTGCATATGATATTCAATACAAAAATCAATCAAAAAAAGCTTGATGCGTGTATGGCTAGCTTTAGCTCAGTCCTCAAGAACAGCCATTTTCTTCTGAAAACAGAGATGTGCAAACACAATTTAACTCAGTAGGGGACAATCTGTGTGATGAATAGTTTGATTTCCTTTTATAGTCACCCTACAAATATCTACTTTATTTATTCAAAAGTTGGAAAAAGGCTTACGTGACACATATGGTATTTTATTCATGTAAGCTTTTTTTTTCTTCTTCTTCAAAAAATAGCATTTTCAATATCAATAAGCATTAAAATGTATCTGAAGCTTCAATATCAGCTGAAACTGTATACAATATTTTACACAGGAAAGAGCTGCACAGCCCGTTGACATATGAATCCTTCCGAGATATCTTTCTTCTTCATATATTACATAAAGTACATGATCCATCATTCTTTCAACAGTAAAATATTTGATTCTGGTACATATTTATACATTCAGCACTACAACTGTCTTTAAATAAATTCAGTCCCTGGTCCCTTGATAACTTTGACATAAAGGGCATTTATTAGAAGAGAGTACATTCAGGGAAAACCATGGAATGTCCCTACAATACACATACAAAGAAACCTCAATAGACAACATACATTATGTTGCTCTGCTGATTGTATAATATTGTAACTATGATAAATATAAAAGTACACAGGATAAGTCACATTTGTTGTAATGCCATGTAAGGTCAAATGTTGTCTACAGAATGAACATCAGTGAAACTATTGGGAAAAAATCACTGCCAGAGATACAGTGTATTGATGTAGTAGTACTTTTCAATTCCATTTTTGGTTTGACTCTATGAAAGGCAGTTGAACACAAGCTATGTGTAACTCACATGGAGGTAACTATAACTAAAAGGTCTCTGCAGATATGAGGGGCCTTAAGAAGAATGATTGGGGAACTGCTTAATATCTAACAAACTTCCTACATTCTCTACCCAAATGGCCTACTGCCCCGTCTTCCCAGTATAGAAGATGTGTGTCTTCAGTAAAATTGGTTAAAAAGCTTGAGTCCAGACCTCAATAGGTTGAAATTCCATGGTATGAGTCTGACTTTTTTTTACCAAAGTCGTAATCCGGTCCCCCAACCCGAGTAACTTTTTTAATGTATAAACATGTTTTTTTTTTAAGTTGAAATTTCGACAATGTTTAAATCCCGCTGTTGACATATCAAAGTGATTTTCACATGGAAGGTTGAAATATTAAATAATTTCTAGTCTCCAGGACTTTGGGCTTAAAATGGACCTACTACGTTGTAGATCACTTTCCAGTATCGGCATCAGACTGCCGGTAGCTAGGGCAATCACTGCCCCAAAATAAAAATGAAAAATTCTGAAAGCAGGAGGGGCGAGTTTCCGAGGTAGCCTCTCCCACTTTGTGACGTTGCGTCTAGGCGCTTGTCATAGCTAAAAGGGCTCCCAGGAAATCCATCCCAGCTGTCTCTGCAGCTCTATGTCTCTGCTCTGTCACAGCTGATGGACTTTGTGCAGCTATCTGCAGCTTCTCTCTCTGTCAGCAGAAGAAATCCCCCCTCCCTCCCTGGCTTGTCTCCAGATGAGTGGGGGGAAGGATGCCAGTCTTGTGTTGCCAGTCAGAGGAGCTTTCAAAGTATTTGCCTGATAAGAGAAGGAGGATGGAGGATACGGGCGCTGTGTGAGGGGCAGAGAAGGAAGATTTAAAAAAAATGACAGTCACATGGGAGGTGTTCTGTCAGTGCAGGGGAGTGCAGCCCCCCAAATCCTCCTCTGTGTCCTCCACCATCACCTACTATCTACCTTACCTCATCCTCAGCCTACCTGTGTGCCCCCCAAATCCATGTCACCCCCATATCACCTTAGCACTGAACCCCTTCACCACCACTTATCATCTCCATCCTCTCCTTCCCTTTGTGCTCTCCCTGTCTCCTAGTGTCATCCCCATCCTTCTGCTTCACGTCAAATTCCATCCCTCCATGTCACCTAGTGTCATCCTCATCCTTCTGCTTCACATCAATCTACATACCTCCCTGTCCCCTAGTGTCATCCCCATCCTTCTGTTTCTCATCAAATTCCATCCTTCCCTGTCACCTAGTGTCATCATCATCCTTCTGTTTCATGCCAAATTCCATCCCACCCTGTCACCTAGTGTCATCCCCATCCTTCTGCTTCACACCAATTTCCACCCCTCCCTGTCACCTAGTGTCATCTTCATCCTTCTGCTTCATACCAATCTTCATTCCTGCCTGTCTCCTACAGTGTCATCCCCATTCTTTATGTTAGGTTAGCGGTGAAAAAAGATTTCCTTGGGATAGGGTCGGTTCCTGTGGAGGAGCGGTCTTCTCTGTTTGGTGTGGGGGGTGTTTTTGAGGGGGGATGGTTTTGCGTTGTGTCTATCTTTACTTTGGTCGCTCCCTGTGAGCCTGTGGGTAACCGGTTCGTTTATTGGATGCTTGGTCCTTACTCGTTCCGGTTAGAAGGTATTGGTAAAGGGGAGTTGTGACCCACAGCTAAAAGGAAAATAAGGCTCTTGTAGAGGCGCCCGTTATTGAGAATTAAAAATATTTTTATTTTTGTAGTTATAATCCAAGTTACATCAACGCTTTGTATACAGCGTTTCGTGGCTCACTGGGCCACTTCTTCAGGATGAGGATAAAATCTATACAATCACAAAGACAATGATCTTTTGTGGGTCCGTAGATCGTGTGGAGAGGTTTTATCCTTAGCAGCTAACAAGAGTGCACTGTGTTTATTTTCTGCTATAGACATTTGTAAAACCCTATGAAATGACATGCTTGTATTTGTACATGTTGATTGTATGCCATATATACTCAAGTATAAGCCAACCCAAATATAAGCCAAAGTATCTAATTATACTTTACAGAAAGCTAGAAAATCTGAATAACTTAAGTATAAGCCTAGGCTGGAAATGCTAAGACACAGAAACACACAGCAAGGCTCTAGTTGCATGGTTGCTTTCCAACCAGGTGCTCCTGTGTGTGAGCTCTTACACACTTGTGCAGGCGCTCTGGGGGGCATTTAGATAACCTATGGAATTGCATGATTCAAAAGCCCTTATAAATGAGTCTCAAATAGGCAAGTTGTTTCTGGATGTCATTATGAGGGAAGGTCGTAAAAATTCTACTGGATGCTTTGTGAGTTAATTTCAAAGCCCCAGAACATGATATAATCAACAGGATTGTTGGAGACGTAAGGGTTGTAAAGCCAAAAGATTTGAGTACATTTTGTCTGGACTTTGCACTATATTTATACAAAATCTACCGTATTTTTCGGCATATAAGACGCACTTTGTACCCCCTAAAATTGGGGGCAAAAAATGCCTGCGTTTATACACCGAATGCACCTTGGCTTCCCGCCAGCTCTCCCGACATGGATGAGCTGTCAGTTCAGATGGGGGAGCCGATGTCCGGCTCACCCATCTGAACTGTGTCATTACCTATGCCAGCCCTGAACTGGCCATAGGCAATGAAGACAGCTAGATGAACTGTCATCTACAGATCTACTGTCCGTGGGAACAGCAATCAGCTGCCCCACGGACATCAGTGACATCGGGAGAGAGCTGAACACAGCCCAGCTCTCCTCTCACCCCCTCCCTCCTCCTCAGATCAGTGTAGTGTTTGACGTGTGTTGCGCTGAGAAGGTACTGCTGCTAGTGACACCTACTGGCTGAATTGGATATTGCATCCATTAAATTCATTGCATTATCCAAATTGATGTAAAACTTAGAATTGAATGGTTTTTTTCTGGTTTTTCTGCCCTAAAAACTGGGTGCGTCTTATAAGGTGAAAAATACGGTACATGTGTTTTCAGTTACTTATGTTAGTTTGGTAAAAAAAACATGTGGAAAAAGCCACTGTGTGCAGCCATTGTACACAGTGTGCGGGCCCTTGTGAGGTGGTTGTCAAATATTGAAAACCGCCCTCATTTTATGCTTATGGGTGAACATTCCACTGTGTAAATTTACTCTTATGGTAAGATAAGCACATTTTTATTAGATATATGCACCAAAGCAAACCTTGGGGAGCGTTCTTGTTTACTAATATTTGTGGGACTAAGCAAATGTAAGCAGGTGGAAGAAGAAATTTTACATCAGAAGAAATTTTACATCAGAGTTATGGTTTTTAGACCAATAATAGTGTAGAACTATTTAATACAGACCTAGAAATTGTACTTGATGAGAGAGCCCTGATACTCATCCCATTTTACTGTTCTCTCACAGAGACCATTGATATCCTCTATTTACCTCCTGATGAAGCAGAAAAAATATATGCGAAACATGTTGAGAGTTGGAGGAATTCATAATTGTTTTGATGAACTGGTGATGTGATAAAAACTGCACCAAAATTTTCTTTGAACATACATTGTACTGTATAAATAATAAATAACTTACTTTGTTAAAAACATATGGTACTGCCGTTAAAGTCCCTTAATCCCCTATCAGTTTGACAGGGGAAACATACTCTTTCTGTTTTTCATATTCTATTCATTTCTACTTGAAGGAAGGGTTCTTGAGAATTTGTGGAATAATCTTTCAGTGTTTTTATTTAAAAGGATTGGCCAAAAAATTTTAACATTGCCAACACCAATTTAATAATCCGTTCTACATACTGAGTTTTTTTGAGGTGACACCACATTTACACTGTTTTGCAATAACTTAATTAAATTGTATAAAAGTGTCAAGGACATTCACAAAGTTGTCGTAAAACCACTCCTTTCATAACTTCATGACTTTTGGCAACTCCAGACTAGCTGTGGTTTGTGGTTAAGGAGTGGCTTCCATCTGGTCACTCTACCATACAGGCCTGATTGGTGGATTGCTGCAGAGATGGTTGTCCTTCTGGAAGGTTCTCCTCTCTCCAGAGAGGACCTCTGGAGCTCTGTAAGAGTGACCATTCAGTTTATCCATTCATCCCTGGCTAAGGTCCTTCTCCCCTGATGGTTCAATTTAGACGTCTGGCCAGCTCTAGGAAGAGTCCTGGGGTTTTTGAACTTCTTCCACTTAAGAATACTGGAGGCCGCTGTGCTCATTGGAAACTTCAAAGCAACAGAAGATTTTCTGTAACTTTCCCTAGATTTATGCCTCTAGATAATCCTGTCTCAAAGGTCTACAGACAATTCCTTTTACTTTATTGCCTTGGTTTGTGCTCTGACATGAAATGTCAACTGTGGGACCTTATATAGAGAGGTGTGTGCCTTTGCAAATCATGTCCAATCATCTGAATTTGATATAGGTGGACTCCAACTAAGCTGCAGAAACGTTTCAAGGATGATCAGGGGAAACGGGAGGCACCTGAGCTCAATTTTGAAAAATAATGGGCAAAGGCTGTAAATACTTATGTACATGTGCATTCTCAGTGTTTTTATTTTTAATACATTTACCAAAATCTTTTTGGTGAACTTTTTTCACGTTGTCATTCTGAGTTGTTGTGTGTAGAATTCTGAGCAAAAAATTTATTAATCCATTTTGGAATAAAGCTGTAACAAAAATTGATGCACTATGAATACTTTCCAGATGTATTGAACATATATGTTTGTGTGTGTGCGTACAGCATATGTGTTGTATATCAAAGGACTGCTGTTTGATTGCAGCAAAGCACAATTGATGTTTTATGTCTATATTTGTCCCAACTGTGCTAAAAGAAGCATATGTCTTTTACTATGTTGTTGCTGCAGGGAACAGCATCTGCACACTATTGCAGTTTTGTAAAGCTCAGAGCTCCAAGCCATATTTTATGCCAGGAATCCACAGTAATAGAGTGCTAGATAACATTTGCAATTTCTATAGCAAAATGTCTGCATTTCTTTCAACTCTAAAAATAACTCAAGAAAATACTAAAATGACACTTTCTAACACCGTAAAGCGTGTGAAATCACACGTGTGTAAACACGCTAAAGACTCCAAATAAACTGAGAAATATGATACAAAGAGATCTAAACAGCATAGGCAAATGTTTTCTCATAGTCATGGAGGTACACTACATGTATATGAGCTACTGATGCTGAGATACTAAAGAAATATAAGGTTTACAGAGCTCAATGAACCTGTGGTCACTTTAAAGATCCAATCATGTACAACTTAATAGGAAAAGGTTGCATAGATGAATTGAATTCAATTTTGCTGGGCTCAGTGAATCTGGAATTACAAACAGCAACCAGCATCATAACAAAACAAGATGCATATATAAATAAAACCAAATAAATGATCTAAGAAAATAATAGATGCAATAATTTTCTGCTTTACTGATTAAAATAAATATAAAAATTGTTTAGCATTGGGATCTTATAACAAATAATAAACAAAGTCTGCCATAAAGGTGTTATAGCCACACATTTTTCAATTAGAAGTGTAGATGGGGGGGCTGTAAACTTGCTGCTTGGAATCTGTTCTGACAGCTCTGACGTAGATTCCAGCAATCTATACAACACAGGAGACATAAAGAGCAAAGTTTAAATGTACACCAGCAGCTTCAACTGTCTTACCATGTGGGAACTGTTAACCCAGAGTTCTCTGTAAGCAGTTATCTGTGATGTGGAATAAAAGGAAGGAAAGAAGTAGAGAAGAGTGACATGAACCAACAACTAGGGGATATAACAACTAGGGCAGTCCCAGGTTGGAGATGCCTTTTGCTTTTAATAAATCCACCCCACTATATCATAACTCTGGAGGACAAACGGTATATACAGTAAAATAATCTGTCATCTGCAAAAACCTGTTTCAAACTAGCAGAGATTGTCCTTTACTAATATGACCTTCAGAGTCCTGAAGCTTCAGTAAACCAAGAAGAGTTTACCATTACAGACTTCAAAATGACATTGTCTGTTACTATGTACAATTATTTTAACGTAAAGTCATATTTTTAAAGAGACAGTATTTTACATAAAGTTTGTATCTAAAGTCATAAAACAAACAATTATGTAAAAAAAATACTTAAAAAATAAAAAAAGATATCATTTGAATAATAAAATCTCAAAAATACTTATAAACAGTATGTATTTATATTTGTTTTTTTGTTAATAATACAGTTTTAATTCACTTAGAAATCACGTTACTCCACAAGAGGGGGGGTTTGTAGGGATCGGCTCCCGTGCAGAAACCTGTTGCCCCGTGAATCGGTGAGTTTGTGGTGCTGGGGCTCCGATCTCTGCTGGACTGATTCAGTGCTATTCAAACAGGTCAGCACAGGAACACCAGGGGGTTAAAGAAGCAAGCTTTTGGGATCTCCCTTCCAGGCTTAAACTTTCTGTAGTCATCAATGGCACAACAGGGTACAATACTTTACTACAATACTCTACAATACTTTAAATGAATTGTGTTCCTTCCAGTTGCTTGGTCTTCCTTGCATGCATTTACCACAATCTACAGCTGGATATTATGTCTGCAAGAGTGCCACCAGTCTGAACAAGCTCTTCCCTCTGCCTCTACCCTTTGTATGAGAGCTGGGCTGAAGCTGCCACATAGACTAAGCAGGGAGCCTCTATTGCAGATCTCTCCTCTGCAGTGTATAAGTCAGCCAAACTCCTGGCAGAGAAAAGATCTGTTTCTGAAAGCTTCCCTGCCTTCTTTAACTTCCGCTCTGCCAGTCAGAGCTCAGAGCCCCCTGACTATTAGAGGGGTGACCCTCCGCAGATATTTTTCAGGCACTCCCCTTGGGTACGTCTTACACAGCATAGTGTCTAATGGTCTGTAAAATATAAAATGTTATCAATTTATCACAGCCAGACAGAAACCAAGACATAGGATTTTACTACATTTGTAAGAATTATTGTAATGAGTACATAGAACTGTCCAAAGCAGATGACATTGTTTTTGAGATAGTCTTGGCCAGAGGACTATATGGTGAAACAACTGGGTTAACTGACAGACATCTTTTAGTTTCACAGAAGAAAAAATGTGTAATTTTCTAAAGCATTCCAAATCATAATAAATCCAGCTAAAAAGTTTAATGCAATTAGATTTCAAAACAAATTATATACAATAGAAATTCTGAAAGGCATGATTAGATAAGATTGCACATAATTATCCATTAAGTACAATAGATTTTGTTGCTTCACTCAGGCTGCAGCAGACGGTAACATCTGCTACTAATATGGTTTTTGTATTAGCTGTGTTTTGTTAGATAAATAAATGTAGATTGTTTTCACTGCTTAAACTTTGTCTTAATCTAAATGTTTGTTAGTTTGCTCAGAGCATTTGTGTCATGATGTAACCTCTGTTCTCTGGCGCCTATGACAAGTTTAGGAGAAAAAGAAGACTCTGCCCAATCAATTCTTCAATGCTGTGGATGTTGGCTTTATTTAACCCAGAGGGAACTGCAAGATTTCTGGACCTGGACACTGTAGGAAGGTGTGGGCAGGAAGCTAGAAAAACAGACCAAGCTGGATAAGGGCTCTTGTGTTCCCCTGGAGAGAGAAAGGAAGAAATGGTGAATTGTGAGCTGTGCTAGGTACTGCTCGGGGCTTCTGCAGGTGGAGTAATAGTCTGACAGAAATTCTGAAGGGGTTAATCAGTAAAAATAAAAAGCCTGAGAAAGATTCCAAAAACCTCTGGAGGAGAGTGGTCCCCACTTGGAAAAGACAGATTGTCACATACACCATGTGCCCTTCACCTTGGAAAGGAATAATCACAAGTCAAGGGAATTTTGCCTCAATAAAATCATTATTTGTTGCCCCTTGTATGTGATTGGGTAATTGGGAAGTTAAGCACAGAACTGCTTACTGTAAAATCGGCAATTTTAAGCTATAAGATATGATTTCTATGAGCAGGTCATAAAAACTGCTTGTAAAAAATGTACAGTGGTGTGCAAAACTTTTTCTTATTCTTTTGCATGTTTGTCACACTTAAATGTTTCAGCTCATCAAAAACCGTTAACTATTAGTCAAAGATAACATAATTGAACACAAAATGCAGATTTAAATGAAGGTTTACGTTATTAAGGGAGAAAAAAACTCCAAACATACATGGCCCTGTGTGAAAAAGTGATTGCCCCCCTTGTTAAAAAAATAACTAAAGGCTGCCATACACATCCCGAGTAGGTCAGACAGACCTACTCCGATATGCACCGGAATGCAAACGTGATGACGTGCATTATGGGGCCCCTTCAGTCGGCCGGCACCCTTTGTGTGCCGGCATTAGCTTCAATGAATACGCCGGTCTTCATTGAAGCTAAGGCCATCGGCTTCCATCGGCCAGAGATTATCGGACATGCCCGTTCTCTGGCCGGCCGAGCTGTGGGGCGACAGGGATCTGTCGTCCCATGTGGGCACATGCCGATTAACGGCCGACTTTTCCGCTGATCGGCGGCGCGAGCGCGCATGCTCGTCGGTCAGGTGAAAAAACGGCCGCTTATCGGTATGTGTATGGCAGCCATTAACTGTGGTGTATCACACCTGAGTTCTATTTCTGTAGTCACCTCCAGGCCTGATTACTGCCACACCTGTTTCAATCAAGAAATCACTTAAATAAGAGCTTCCTGTCACAGAGAAGTAGACCAAAAGCACCTCAAAAGCTAGACATCATGCCAAGAAATTCAGGAACAAATTAGAACAAAACTAATTGAGATCTATCAGTCTCGTAAAGGTTATAAAGCCATTTCAAAAGCTTTGGGACTCCAGCG
>CM070035.1:51134459-51147067 GCA_036250615.1 Ptychadena robeensis | reverse complement strand
CAACAGCTTCAGAGTCTCTCCTCTGCTCTGCTTTCCCTATCTGGCTGTTACTGTGTACGTGGGAGCTGCAGAGTGATTGCAGTTTCCACGGACACGGAGAGAGGGATAGATGGCAGTTCATCTATCCCTCTCTTTGCAGGGGTCTGTTGGCATAAACAATTATACAGTTCAGACGGGAGATCCGGACACCGGGCGGCATCTCTCATCTTGACAGCTCCCCGGCTAGTCTTTTTGCCGGGAGATCTGGCGGGAAGCAAAGGCACGGCCACTCGGCCGCGGGGGTCGCGCATTCGGACCATAAGATGCAGGCACTTCTTTTCCTCCAATTTTGGGGGTGAAAAGAGCAATATTGATGATGATGCCATGTTAAGGGGCTTTCAATTAACTTCCAAAGTCAGCTAGTTGAAACTTCACAAATATTTCATGACCATCTCTATCTCAAACCTACTTACAGATTTTAGAACACGTTTTGTAAGCAGTAGTACAGAGCAATAATGCAGGACAATACTGCATTGTATGCAGCTACTTACTAAACTGCATGGCTAGCCAGAATAGGCTTTAGAGAAGAATTAGTAGTGACATGGCTCACTCCTTCTTCTTCTATACCCCACCCCATTTAAGTAGGATTTAAAAGGCAGGTTTTGTGTTATCGTCAAATGCAATATTTATATAATGTCACCACAGTTATTTTCATGCATCAACGTTTTTTATTAAAATTTCACAAATAGGACTTCCGGTTCCGGCGCCTCATGCTGCAACAGCCGTGGTGAGCAGCTCCCGCGCTGACAGGTGCATATATGTTATTAAATCTCGCAATCGCGCACCAGACCAGATACCTCAGACGCCCGCCTGTACCGGGGCACACATGGACCGGTATTTGGGATCGCCGAAGCTCAAGGGACTCACGGGCACCCGCAGCAGCCCGTCCACACCACGCACAAAAAAAGCTAAGATGGCGGCGCTCCGTCTTCCTGATGATCTCTCACAGTCTGACGGGGAGCTGGAGGACCCAGGGCATAATCAGATCGCCAGAGCGGTGGCCAAGCTCCTTAAGCCGACCATCCAGCAGGCTGCGGAGGCGGCTGTTACTAAAGCAATCCGTGCATTACGGCAGGATTTACAAGGACACTCCAAAAGGCTGACAGAGCCAGGGTATCCACGCTGGAGGACACAGCTCATACCAACGCGGGGCCTGATACCGAAACCAAGGCTCTGATCGCCACCATGGCCGCAAAGATGGATCACTACAAGAATCGTTCGCGACGCAACAACTTACGGATCTTGGGTATTCCAGAATCGATCAAGCCCTCACGGTTGGCAGAAATCTGCTCGCATGTCATTCCTGGCGACCTTGGCATCTCTCACAAGTGTAAAGTGGAACGCGCCCACCGCCTAGGGCCTCCACAACCTACGCGCAAGACCCCTCGACCAGTAATCGCCCGTTATTTGGACTACACTGATAAGTCAGCAGTATTGCAAGCCTACCGCCGAGCTAAGGAGCTCTCTTTTGAGGGTCGTCGTCTGTTGATTTTCGCAGATTACTCCGCCGAAGTTTCCTGCAAAAGGAGGGCCTTCAACTCGGTCTGCCTGGAGCTCATAACCCACAATATAAGATTCACGCTAGCATACCCGGCGACCATCCGTTTCCAGACGGCAGATGGTCAGATGCACTCGTTCCAAGACCCGGAGGAAGCCATGGCCCTCATACAATCGGAGGTGGATCTCCCCACCGCCAAAGAACCGACTGACGATCGTATTACGCGGATATCTGATGGGTAACATTACTAACTGACTTTTCTTTGCTGCTTGCATATCTTTTTTGCCCTTTGGGGTCCTTTTTCCCCATGTCACTACCCCCTCAAGTTATGGACTGGTGCCGATTACTTCTAGCCTTACGCTAGCCCCTGGAGCATTTGCTGCTCATTTTCCCTGCATTTTTTGTCCGTATATATAACAAGATGCTTTATGAGGAAAAAAGTGGAGTCACGCAATGTGTTACCTTAATTGCTCGAATTTGTATGTTTCATTTTATTTTACTGCAGGTGTTTCTCTGCATTAGTTTGTTGGCTTTGCCAACTGTTTGTGGGATTGTTTTTATGTTTGGGTCAACTGCCATGATTTTACTGTGTTGCTGGGAGGCGCCTCCCCTGCCTGTCCATGCTCAGGTGGGGAGGGGCTTTCTTGCTGGGTCATTGCTGACAGGCCCCTCTGTCATTTTGTATACTCATAGATAAACACTGAATGAGAGTTATATCATGGAATGTAAAAGGGCTTCGTACTGCACAGAAACGTTATCAGGTGCTCAGACACTTGGGTCGCCTCAAAGCGGATGTGGCTCTCTTGCAAGAGACACATCTGCTGGAGGACGATTTTTCTAGAATGTGGAAGCTGTGGGTGGGGGAGGTGGTGGGCTCATCGGCTGCAGGTAGGAAGGCCTGGGTCATGATACTGTTCCGTTCATCTCTGCAATATAAGTTGTTGGCCACGGCCTCCCTGCCGGGCGGTAGGGGTATCCGTGCAGATGTTCAAATTTCTGATTGTGTTTTTTCTATTGTCAATGTCTATGCACCCAACTCCCCGACGCCGACCTTTTTTCATGAGCTGACAGGTTGGCTAAAGGTTGATAGTGACACTAAACTACTGCTGGGGGGCGATTTTAACACAGTCATGTCCCCATTGGAGGATCGCCAAAACTGACAGGTCCACAGACAGAGTTGTTCCACCCCTGACTCACTCTTCCCCCTCCACTCTGGAGGTTTTTGAGCAGGCTAACAACCTGGAGGACGTTTGGCGGGTGGGTCATCCCACGGAACGACAATTTACTTTTGTTTCGATGGCCCACGGGTCACTGGCCCGGTTGGACTATTTTTTTATTTCCTCCTCGTGGTTCCCGTGGGTGAAGGGGTCTGAAATCCATGACTTGGTGATATCTGATCACGCCCCCCTGGGGGTGGAAGTGTGTGTCACTAAGCCGGTGTCCCCCACGCCTGTGTGACGATGTCCTTCTTTTCTGTTGTCAGACCCCCACTTTCCCACTGTGCTTCAACAGGCATGGACGGAATATGACACATGTAATCGCCAACACCAGGATACGCCGGCTATTTACTGGGAGGCTGGTAAGGCCTTCTTGAGGAGCAGGATAATGGCCTATGCGGACAAACGTTTGATCCACAGTCAGTTCCTGCAAGCTAGCAAAACCCTGCGCTCAGCGCAAGTCAGAGTATATGATGTACCGTCAAGGGCCAATCGTGACACATGGTATTCTGCTAAGAAAGCTTTTGATCTCTGGGCACAAAAGAAGGTTCTTCTTTCTGAAGCTCACGTCTGCCTGAAATATCATAGATTTGGGAACAAAGCAGGTCGTCTGTTGGCTAACATGATCAGAGACAGACCACCTCCGGCGTTCATTGCTGTGCTCCGAGACAAGCAGGGGATCCGAAACAGATTAACCTCATCTTCCAGAGGTTCTATGAGCAGTTTTACAAAAGCCCTACGCAAACATCCGTGGGAGATGGGGATTTTCTGTCTTCCCTGGCCCTCCCAAGGTTGTCTGAGGACCAGCTTTAGCTCTTAAATGCACCCATTACCCTGGAAGATGTCTCCAGAGTGATAAAGACCCTTCCAATTGGGAAATCCCCGGGTCCCGATGGCCTACCAGGGGAAATTTATAGACACCTCTCGGATCTGATTGGCGATCCCCTACGACAATTGTATTCCCATGTCTGGGAGGGGGGCTCCTACTTCCCCACAGCCTGTGAGGCCAACATTAAGGTGCTGCCAAAGAAGAATAAGGATCCCCTGGATCCTGGCTCTTACAGGCCAATTTCTCTCATTAATGTAGATGCGAAGTTACTATCCAAGATAGCGGCAGACAGACTGGCATCCATCCTGCCCACCTTGGTGGATCCTGCACAGGCGGGTTTTGTTAAAGGCAGGTCTGCCGTGTCCAATATTCATAAGGTCCTGGCGGCCATGGAGTTTGCCAAGACTCACCCGGAGCAGGATTTAGCTATTTTGTCCCTCGATGCGGAGAAAGCTTTCGATAGCATTAACCTTCCCTGGTTGTTCTCTGTTCTCCGCAGGGCTGGTTTTACCGGACAGTTTTTTGACCTGCTGTCCCAGATGTACTCCAGCCCATCGGCCAGAATCGGTGCGGCCGGTCTGATGTCCCCATCCTTTAATCTGGAGAAGGGCACCAGACAGGGCTGCCCACTGTCACCCCTTCTATTTGATCTGGCTATAGAACCATTTTCATGGAATCCCTATGGGTAAACGGAGTCTCCGTTTGGCACTATTTGCAGACAATGTCCTCCTTTTTACGGCCCGCCCTACCACAGATTTGCCTATCATACAATCTGCACTACAACTTTTCGGGGGCATGTCGGGGCTGAAAGTTAACTACTCCAAAAGCGAACTGCTACTGCTATCTGCCAAGAGGATCAGGGCATGGTTTGCGAACACGCCCTTTGCCATAGTAAAGGACCATATTACCTACCTTGGTATAAAAATTGGCACCAGCTCCTCCTCCTTATACTCTCTAAATTTCACCCCTATCCTGCGCTCTATATCTAAAGATTTGGAAATGTGGAATTCGCTCCCTCTATCCCTATTTGGACGGATACATCTAGTTAAAATGGCAAGCTTTCCTAAACTCATGTACCCTATGCAGACAATCCCATTGTTACTTAAACATGCGGATGTCCGTATGCTTCAAAGTGCCTTTACTAAATTCATTTGGAAAGGGGGGAAGGCCCGCATAGCCTATGCCAAACTGGTACTGCCCAAAGCCTTGGGAGGGATGGCAATGCCGGATATTCGGTTGTATAACTTGGCATGTCTGGTCAGGCACGTTTCGGACTGGATCCAGGGAACCTCTGTATTCTCCAATTGGGAACTTGAACCCGCCCTGGCAGCCCCTTGGTCCCTGACGGCCTTGCTACACTGTCCGCCAACTCACCTTCCCGTGCCCAGCAAACACAATGCTCTTATTAGGGACACCGTAGTTGCATGGAGAGAGGTGCGGAAGATGTTCCGTGTGCCTTTCCGCGCATCAGTCCACTTGCCGATATAAATTTTTTCATGACACCACCCGGTCTCTCCTGCCCTTTTCGGACTTGAGTGCCCGTTATAACCTGCCCCCAAAACACTTTCTTTACTACCATCAAATTGTTAGTCATTGGAGATCTCTCAAATTAACGCCAGCCGTGGCTTTTAAAAAACATGCCGTCAGGCCACCATATCCACTGCGTATAGATACCTGCTTACTAACGTATGTGTCCCCGTCCATGAACAAACGGTCTCCTCTTGGTCCAAAGACTTCGCAGACTCGGACCTCACGAATAAAATACTCAAGGGGTACCTCTCGGTGAGGAAAATGCAGAAACTGCAGAAACTTGGAGGGAGACGCAGTTTAAAATTGCCCATAAGGCGTACATGGGTTTTTACCCCATTACATCATCCTCACGCACACATATTATCGCCTCGGGCACCTGTCCCAAATATGGACTGATTAAAGCCCCTCTCTTGCACTGTCTATGGTCCTGCCCTGCCATAGCTGGGTACTGGCAGGAAGTGACACGGTACATCCAGAGGGTCACTGGGGAGCGGGTGGAAATAGAACTGATGCTACTACTGTTCGCTTTTCTGGACAGGTCGGTGCAACCATACATCCATTCTTCACTATCCCAGTGGGCACAACTTTGTTTACTAACTGCCAGGCGCTGTATTTTACACCAATGGCTCTCTACATCTCCACTTACGCTAGCCTTTCTATGTAACGCTCTCAAGAAGCTATTCTCCACCGAACGGTTGGCGGCAGATGTCTTAGGGGATAAAATGGTCTCAAAATTTTTCAGACGCTGGTGAAAATTCCTGCATTCCCCCTCACAGAGATATAACAGATGATGCCACGCTACCACCACTCAACGTGGTATGCGACTTATGACCTCCGCAACTCTCTGGGTATTCTCAGGGTGGTTTGATGGTAGTGGAGCTTTCGGGCTTTCATAAGTGTTATTGTGCATTGACAGACTGGCAGTGGGTTAGGGCAGATTGACCGTGTTTTACTGTTTCTAGTTTGTCTGGTTTTTTTTGTTTTTTTGTTTCTCTGTTATGTTTTGTTTTGTTATATTGGATGGCTACAGAACTCGGTGCAAATCCCAGCTATCCTCCAGTGATTTGTCGATAGGGGACTGTGGCGACGCACCCTGGCTATGATTAAAGTATATGTATGTATGTACCCTTAAGATTGTTTATGCTGAAGGAAAGTCTACTGCTATACCGGATCGATCGATCCAATGTCTGTATCCATTCTGACTGTCTGTATGTATTCAAAAATTTGTCAATAAAATGTAAAAAATAAATAAACAAATAAAAAAAATTTCACAAATAAACAGAAGTAATACAAACAACGATGTCCAGGCTACAGCGATGAAGAAATATACAAATATACAGAATACAACAATATTGTCAAGACAAAAAATCAAATAAGCTAATAAAAGAAAAAAAAATAGGTCCAGCTTAAGATATCACTATATGAAGTCCAGTGGCGATGAAACCATAACTCCATTGAGTTCTTATTATATAAGATATTATTCAGACTATAAGACACACCATTTCACCATAAAAATCAATGAAAATCTTCCTGTATGTGTAAAAACAATTTTTTTTTATCCCAACCATCCTGGGAGCAATAGCTCTGGATCCCAGGAGGCAAAAATGTGTTCCCTTCCCTTCAGCCAAGTAAAAAAAACAATGATAAAAATAAATCTTATCTGCATTAGCACTAGCAGTACCCATTCTTTGAGACACATTTTACAATTAGATGGCATGAGTTGTATATTTACATTAGCATTCTGCATTGCAATAAAAAAAAATTGTAACAAAGACTCATATATCCTCCCATATGTAAATAGCTGCTCATGGGTATATTGTTCAGTGCCAGATTGTAAAATGTGTCTTAAAGAATAGGTACTGCTAGTGCTAATGCAGATAAGATCTCTTCTCTTATCTCTTTTTTTACAGACAGAGATTGGGTACTGCTCCTGTATAAACACATGCTAACGTTTAAGCCCTGCAGCCAAGACCTCCCTCCTGGCACTGGTCTTTTGGCTGTGGGAACACAGAGGGAATACTGCATGGTCCAGTCCTGACTACTTTGCTGGAACATTCTGTATATTCACTCGATATTTGAATGACTGTGTTCCAGTTTTTTTCCCAAATTTTCTTTTCAACACTTTGGGTGTGTCTAATAGTCTGAATAATATGGTAACTGCTTATTTTAAATGTATTTTAAATTAAATTAAAATTGTATTTAAAATAGTAAAAAAAGGAAGTAGTACACAATACAAGGTGATCCATTAGGAGCATTAAATGAAGTAATGGAAGCAATTGGAGCAGTGGAGGTTAAACAAGTAATAATAACAAAAAACAAAGTGAACCCCTGAGTCCACAGTAGTGTATACTATAAGGTAACAAATGAAGACCCATAAACAAACAAGAAAAAGATGGGAAAGAGACAAGAGACAAGAGAAAAGAAAAGAGAATAAAATATATCTAGAATGTCAAAGTGAATACTAGACAGAGCAAACAAGATCAAAATCTGTGTTACATCTGTGTTTTGATATGCAGATAAATTATTAAGTCACCAAAACAGGTGTCTGCTTCAGGAGATTGACCCTCATTTTGTGGGTTTCAGTGGCAGCTGTCACAAATTGGGCTCCCATTCAATGATGGCAACAGAAAGTAAAGGCAAATCATATATAGTCAGATATATTTTCCTGTTGATTTTTTATTTCTCTTATAACCATAATTAAAACATTTTAAATATCAAAAAGAGCTTTAGCACACACTGATAATGCAGGTGCTGCAAACCCACCCTTTATTAGAAAGGGGGCTGTTATATTTATTGCTTCAAATTATTGTTTTTCATTTTTACTTTGCACATACGGCAACTTTTGTGAATATTATTAGAAAGGGGGCTGTTATATTCATTCCTTCAAAGTATTGCATATTGTATTTTTAGGTGATCTGGGGCAAGCACTAAACAATAAATTATGGATGTGTAGCAATGAGCCCCTGAGGTCCTGCTGATGTATTATATGTTTGAGTCTGGCCAGCGGCAATGAGAGTTCTTGGGAGACAGGAGTGTAGCTGCTTGAAGAACTTTTATTAAACTTCTGCAACAGTTCCTATTGGAGAGAGGGTGAGGGAGCAGGATTTTACTGACTACAGCAGACTGTCAGCAGGACACCTCTTTGAATACTTCTCCCTGACACTTGTAGCCTGACAAGCTGGATGCTGGCACATTGACCTCTGACCTTCCCCTCAGCAGTTCTCACCTTGACCCAGGGCAATCTGTGGAATGGCCCCTTCAAAGACTGGCAGCACCATACCCTTTCAGCAACAGGCAGATCTCCTTTCTTGAACGGTCAGGTGCTCTTGAACTCTAGGCCGACAGGTTCCCACAGAGACAACTTCTCCAGCAGAGCTCAGCTTCTTCCCCTGGCATCCAAAGGGAAGAAGGCTTCCTGGACCTGGTAGTACACCCAGACTTGAGATAGAGATTCAGCTCTTTTCTTACCATAGGAGACACAGAAGCCCAGAGGGAACCTCTGGCTCACAGGAGATGCAAACAGGAGATGCAAACAGGAGATGCAAACCACACAGGGCCCCAGAGGGGGTCACTGGGGTCACTGAAGACACAGACCTGACTGAGCTGAAACATTTTATACACCTCTAACAACACCCCTCATTCCAGAGGGATAAGTTAGTTCCCTCCAAAATGTTGCAGAGTTAACCAGCAGGTGCAGTGCAGTGTAAGATACAGATACAGTAACCGTCAAAATTCTGGAGGGAAACTGGACAAGCTTGCACCTGCAAGAGAAGACCAAGTTAACCCCTTACTCTTAGCACTAACTCTCACTAGAGGGGTGCTATAGACGGTTTCATATTTTGGACATTGTTTTTTAGTTAGATACAAGGTCACGTAACCACACAAAAATTTGAACATCAGTTAAAACCCATTGTAGTGGTAACCCTAACCCAAACCTAATATATTCTCTCTCTGCACAACTAATAGACGGGAAACCCCCTCTTTACAACAAAATGGCTTCAGCCCCTTCCTAATGGGATTCCCTAATAGTATAGACATTTTTGATATTAAGAACAAACTGTATCAATGACACGTGTACTTACTGCTCACCTTCTCTACAGAGCCAAATTTGTCAAAAAAGTTGAGAATATCCTCCAAATAACGTAAAGTATTTAAATTGACAATTAAATTGTCCAATCATGTGCAGTTGAAAAGAAAAAGGGGACTTTCTTTTTTATGTTGCATAACTGAAGTTAATGTTATCGTTTACTGTTTGCAAATCAGCCTCAACTCTGTCAGCACCACACTGTAATATTACTTCTACAGCTCTTGTAAGAAAAAATGACTAAAGGGGCTTAGATATTTTACAGAGCCAATTGTGTATGACAGATAAAAGTAAAATGCCAAATTTTATGGACAGCCTGCTATTTCACTTCTGCTAACCAACTCTGCTCTTTGTGCGAATACCCACGAGAACTCTGCTGATGTCTTTTTAAAGATTTCAGGAAAAAGCCAAAGGTCTCTATAGCTACTTCATGTTATTTGGCTTTATTACAGATTTTCTTTTTTTTTTCTTTTAATTTATATGAACCTATCATAATTCTGTGGTAATATCTTAATTCACTATGAACCATCACCTAAAGAAAGTAGTAGATCAGTTGCACTGTATACTGTTTTAAATGTTAATATGAAGTTTAATATTAATGTGCTCTGTTTAATCCATCTGTCTATTTGCTTATTCAATAGTGAATGTCATTTGCAAATGAGATTGGTGATCATTTTGGAGCCTTCCTTCAAAGTCTTTTAGGGCAGTGACACATGACATTTCAAAAGAAAGAATGGATTTGGTTTGAAGCCATGTCTGGTATTACCCACAAAATCTTTCCTGAGTGAAATGAATATATTTTCTACTGATGTATATTGTGATTAACATGTAAATCAAAGTTTCAGCCAAAGCCCACACATATTTAAACTGAGTAAAGGGGAAAAAATATATTCTTCATTTTAAATGCTTCAGTGTCACCTCTTCAAATATAGTCTGAAAACAGAATTTGTTTTGGTGTTAATGATCCAACATTAATTGTTAGGAATGGTATAGCAGTTAATAAGCTTTGCTTCTACAGTGTCATTTAAATGAAGATTACATTATTTAAAAAATATGTTTTGTTTAAATTATTGCCTGTTACATTAACTAGAAAACACATTCTTAACAGTAAAATAAAATATAAGCACTACCTAAAGCGCACCTAAACTCAAAAATAAAAAAACACCAAAATTTTTTATTATATTTGTACTTACCTCTAAACTGTCCTAATAGCTCAAAGTTGCTCAAAAACCTAAAAAAAAAAACATGTTTAGCTATCCTGCTGACGTCTGCGGGAGCCGCCATTTTAGATTCAGTGTTAGCATCCAGTCTTGAAAGAGTTAAGGCTGCAATAATGCAGGCGGCCACCGGGGCTGCCAGATACAATGTGTGTCAATGGACACAATGTAAAAGCAGGAGAAATGTATAGCTGCAGAATTGTACAGATTTCTCCTCACAGGTAAAGATTTTTGATTAACATTTTATTTTGCAATGTGGGGTTGGCTAGCTAGGGGTAAAAGCTTGTCTGGTGGGTTTAGGTGCGCTTTAAGCATTTATTTACTCTACATATTTAAAGATTACTTTTGTAATAAGCAACACTGGCTACTGTAGTAGAGTTTTGCAGTACTTCTAATCTGGATAAGTAAAAAAACAAGAGCAACTAGAGAACATTCACAAATATATATAAAAAATAACCCTTTGAATCATAGTATTGTGCATGTAACAGCAAAGTAGAGTTAGGAATTTGGCATTAACATATGGACTGCAATCACAGATCCTTTGAAGGATACCCCATTACTTTAAGGCAGAGGTTCCCAAACTTTCCTTGCAGGGTTCCCTTTTTCTATAAAGGAATATTATGAACCCCCCTTTCAAACAACACAGGTTCAGAATAAGGGCCAGTGAAATGCAGAATTCACCACTCACCATAACCACAGCATGGCTAGTGTGAATGTCCCTTAAACTTTATTTGAAATACAACTCGCTTTTTCACACACCAATCATGCAAAAACTTGCATCATATATACACACATCAATTATAGAGAAACATTCACATACACACAGAGACATACACATTACATGCACTCTACCTACTGCCTGCAGCTAGTTTCCCCATGGTCGTCTTGTTGTTTGTCCATCTCTCAGGCTTGTCTGACAGTGGTAAGGGAGGATGGGTGGACTGTGAACATTCCCCAGAGGAATTAGAGAACTGGCATGGGGGAGAGCCAATATGCAGCTGTGTTCCTTAATGCAATACATGTAAACATGCAATAAAGTTTGCAATAAATGTTGTGCATTGACATACCTCGTCTAAATGGGACTGGAATCTTGACCGGGGTTACTGCATCGTCACCAGACTTGTTTTGTAGATAGGTGGACTCCTCAACCCAAAACTTATGCTGCCTTTATTTTCCCTGAACTTTAGTGCCCCCAGGCCCACCAGTTTCCTTTAAGCACTAAGGGCCATGCACAGGCTTCTAGTGATAACAGTTGAAATGAAAAAATAGAATGTCTCCACACACTGGTTTTATGCAAGGGATAGCTTTACTAGACTAGCAAAAGTAAAAAAAAACTTGACACTATCTCAACCCAGTAGAGGAGGTGCTGATTTTCTGTAATAGGAATGGATAATAGCCCTTTTATCTCAGTCTATGTTAAAGGGGGAGTCCTCCTTCCTCAACCCCTTCCCAGCAGGGAATTAATACTCGCAAAATACAAATGGCTTTCACAGTCCCTCAGGCCTGAATGGTAGCCCCAATCCAACTGTCATGTCTTGGCAAGATCACAAGGAGGTGCTGTTAGTTGGCAGATTATGCCAGAAGACTGGCTGAAGAACTGGAGCCACTCCTATCAATCATATTTGTGCTGTGTATGATGCATCAGCATTTCCACTGTTACTAGGCAGATACCCCACTGTGCACTGGATTTCCAGAACTTGCTAGAACAACAGATGAAAACAGATCTCATTGTCATATGAACATTAGAATTCTAGTACATTCCGCTATACTACAGGACTAAAACATCACATGAAATATGTTCCAAGTATAAAATGCACCTATGGTCTCAGTCCAGTATTTAAAGAGGCCAATTGTTTTCATTTTTACTTTGCACATATGGCAACTTTTGTGAATATTATTTGTAATGGAATCTGTGTCTCTGAATTTTTGGCAATCTACAGATTGTGTTTGGAAAGTATCTCCATATAACTTCCTTCATTCTTCTCCACAACAGGCATGTATTGACTAGATACCACATGCATGCTCAGCTGGAAGGTAAAAAACCAGAAGAATCACATCATCCTTAATCAGTACAATGGTCAATCAATTACAAATTTGGCCATTGTATTTTGTGAGCATATAATCAAGAGTTGTTTCTGTCACGGATGAACCGTGAGGTCGGCCAGCCTCCCTGTGTTAATCATAGTTGTATCGA
>CM070035.1:51098967-51124596 GCA_036250615.1 Ptychadena robeensis | reverse complement strand
CAGGGTCAAAGTTTGTGCAATGTAAAAAGATAGGGGGCGGGTCGAACTCACCATATGTTCACGAACATGAGGCGAACGCGAACATGCGATGTTTGCCGCAAATAGTTCGCCGGCGAAGAGTTCGGTCCATCACTATTGAGGACCTTTTAAGGAAAGTGGATGAAGATATTAGGGAGAATCACTGTAATGGTTATGAGAGATAATAACTACCAGTGTAATACTTATTGCTTGTCCTAAGTTCTCCTTGTATTGTACCTAATGTGTACTAATTTAGACAGGGAGCTAGACATTCTTTTAGCAAAACAATTTGCATTGAAATGTAAGATGTGGGGAAATGAGAAATAATTAAACATTAGCATATTTAGAAAACAATGTCAATTCATTTGATACAAATATATTATTTATAATCACTTATGTTTAATTATGTTATTTGCACTTTTCTTGTCATACATATTGTCCTTCAGTCAAGACAAATGACTGGGTATGGCACAATTTAATTGATAACTGAATTCTAACAATTAATTAAATGTGATTATGTGATATGGTTGCCATGGTGTTTGAAAGATTTCTTGGAGCAATGATTGTTAATCAGTGATATTTCCTGTCCTTATTTTATCATATAATTTTTAATAAGCATTCCTGTACCAAATCCTGTACTAAATTCTGATCAGTGACTTTCTTTGTAGTACAGCGTAAGATGTGTCAGCTTAGTGTTGTGTGTACTCTTTGTTTAATGAAGCAAGCTTTAAACTGTCCTTACTTTAGTTTGTGTTGCCTTTTTTAATTCAGACCAAAAACATTCTAATACTTCAGCATACCAACTCATTTGTTTCCCACTTTGTGAAAACAGTTTGGGGAAGTCTTTCTTCTAAGGTCCATGGTGACATCGTTGGGTGTTTTTGTTGAAAAAGATAACTGGAAGACACAAAGCTCTGGGCCCAACCCAATTGGTATGGTATGTAGCAGAGATTGCAAGCCAGGCATTCTAGTCCAGTAGTGATGGCCGAACATCGGCCAGGTCTGTCCGCGAACGGGTGGATCGGACTTTTAAAGCAGTCTGCCAGATTCAAATTCTAGGTGGGGAATTTGATTCGGAAAAAACGGATGTGACGTCAGTGATGTCACATCCGGTCCCTGGAACGCATAGTTCCTGGTTAAGGGAGCCGGATGTGACGTCACTGACGCCACTTCCTGTTCCCGAGCTGGTTTTTCACTAGGAGACCGGCTTCATGCCCGGTCTTCTAGTGAAAAGTTTCTTCCTCCGGCACGATCTCGCAGGTTCTGATCCTGCCAGAGGAAGAATAGAGATCTTCTTCTCGCCGGCGAACGGGGCGGGTCGAACACCCATACTGCTCGCCGGCGAGAAGGAGTTATTCATTTGGGATGTTGGCATAGATCTAGTTAGTCGTTGTGCACTAAATTTATTTTCTTCACTCCAAAGTCTTGTAAAAGTTTTTCCAGTTATGGCTGAAAAGATATGTATCACTTCCATAGTGATACCAAAGGATCCTAGAGGAATATTAGTCAGGTGTAGCTATACAAAAATATTGAGTAGGGGTTGGGTCCATGTATGTCTTTTCTTCCCTCTGTTCTAAAAAGTATTTTTTTAAACTTACAAACATTGAAGTATTTTTGTAGCCCAGTTATATTTGCTTTAGTCACCAGTAGAGATAGTAAAACTTTTTCGACTTGCTTAAATTGTGAGCTGATTGCAAAGCCTCTAGAAATGGTATCATCACCACAATTGCTGGAAATATAGAGAAGGGTTGTGGGAACATTTGAAAAAAAAAGTTTTGCACTAGCACATGTTTATGCATAAATTAAGTTAAAAATCTGATTTTCGAAATTTTGACAAGACTTTGAACTTAATTTGTGCAAAAACTAGTTGTGTTAGAGACATACTTTTGTTTTTTAGTGTACCCCCAACCCTCCTCTACATCTCTAGCAAGTTTGGTAATGATACCAGGAGCTTTGCAATTAACTCCAAATTGTCTAAATTGTAAAAAAAAAAAAAAAAAACAACCATCTCTAGTCACCAGGAGCCCTAACAAACACATCTCATTTAGTTGAGCACAGTATAGGCTGACAATAACCCACAGTGGCACTCATGCTCACTAAGCCCCAGACCTATGTATAAACCCTAGAAATCAGTCTCCATTCCATATGCTCAATCTCTTTATGCACAGGCCTCTCAAATATGTATTGGTACCTGAATACCCAGCCCCTGGCCCAATACCTAATATGTCTACAATATTATTTCAGCCAGTTGTCTCAGAGTTTGTGGCTTATTGAGGAAGGAGAGGACCACAGACTAAAACACGGGAAAACTATATGTTATTTGCGTAGTATCCTTTATAACAGCTACACCATCTCAACAAAAGTAACAATACATGCTTATCCCCAACACAAGTTAATAAATATTTCATTTTAAACATCACACACATTTACAACAATTAATGACCTTCATCCACTTTACAATTAATAATACAAAATAAATAATATTATAATGTTATAAACTCTTTGTTAATTTCAATGACTTTTTTTTCATAATTTACTGCCAAACAAATACAATTTATAAAGCGATGAGTTATTGGTAAGTTTTCAATGTCAAACTTTCCTAAGGTAAATGTCCCTTACGGCACATCATGCTGACAGTAGACTCTTTTCATTAATTTTATTTGCTTTGATAACATTTTTTATTACTTGATTTACGTTCTACAAAATGTAATTTATGATATATATCTCAAGCAGTGCCACGCAGGAGATGTAAACATTTCAACTCCTGATTCCTGGTATATTGTCTTAAGTCTGTAGCCTTTTAGCTGTCTCAGCAGTACAAAATTAACCTAGCATAAAAAAGCAATAACACTAATGATCTGATGAACTGGAATTATATATAAAATAAAAAGATTATCAGTATTTTGCAAAAACAAATTTATTATAGCTGCGTTGGATTTAATCGTTATAAACTAATTTGATAATGCCATGCTGAGAGTAGTATGGGGCAATCCTAAAATACAGTCTATGGAGATTTTGTTTTTAATGATTTCTTAGTCTGATAAGCATGGTGATATCAAAATGTGATTCTATTTTTTTTTACGTTTTTTTTTACAGCGATAGATCAAACACCCCTTTGAACTAACACTTTGGCATAGCACATACGGGCTGAATATCTCAGACTGCTGTTTTGATCATGATGGTTATATGTGTTTAAGCATTCTTTTCCTACTGTTCAATATATCAGTGGCAGATTTCCGAATAATAAGCTCAGTGGTATAGCACGTTTAACTTAAAAAAATTATCTTCATAGAGCTCCTGAGAAATAAACCCATAGCACTGGACATGTATAAACAATGGTAAAATTGTGAGATTTCTCATTTACATAGTAGGGTGATTTAATGTTTCTTTCATTGTTAGCTTGCTAGCCTAATAATACTTCATCCAATAGTTATACCGACTGTAGTTAAAAGAAAAATACAAAACCATGTAACCATATGTGAATATTAAGTATTGTAGCATCGAAGAGCTACTGAAGAACAGATGGATAGGGAATGCTTTCACAAATAAATATGTTTTATTGCTTGTGTTCAGTTTCAAGGAAATTTTAAAATTTTTATATGGTGGAAATGCCCCAAAATTCATCACTGTTGGCATAGCAATCAGCAACTGCTCTCCAAATTCACCTCTCACTCCATTTCAGATGACCTGTCTTTCTTTTAACTACATAAATCTGCCATACTGACTGTAAGGTATAAAAAACATATATTACCTAATTTTAATAACACAGCCAAGGCCTTTATACCGATCTATTGGGGGAAGACTACCTTCTCTACTGTATCAGACTGGGAACATAAAGTAATTGAACTTATGAAGGCAGAGAATTAAATAACTCTCAGGGAAGATAAGTCACAACAACAAATTCATAAACATAGGCCACTTGAATACACTCTCTGTCTAAGGCAGTGGTTCCCAAACTGGGGGGCGGGATGGTATTCCAGGGGCGCGCTGGCACTCATTCTTAACCTGTATTTCAATGGGCAGAGGTTTGGGACCACTGGTCAAAGGTATAGTTATATCTGTCTTCCTGTAAAAAAAGGCGACATTTAAGTGCCATACAAGTCTAGGATTTAGATTGTGACTTTGTTAATTTACTATGTGGACCTACAACCTACAATGTACATGCAAGTACATTTATTGTTTGTTTCTTTCTGTTACATTTTCTTTCTGTTTTTTTCTGGATCTTGTAATGTTCAGGACCATAGGATTTTCTGCTATGGATTATTACTGTAACAACATCTTGAGGTATCAAAACGTATGTCTTTACTATACTTGTAACCAACTGAGCTTGTATGTGTTGCAAATGTATAGTATGCTATTTGATTGTAATTTTGTAAAATTATAAACAGGAATTTTTGCCATACTTGATTGAGTAGAAAATAGTTGCATAAGTGAGGGTAAAGAGTATTTTTCTGCAAAGTAAAAGCCTACCTTGGAACCTAACTACCTCAATATTCACTTTACATTACAGATCTAAAAGAAGAATATGAAGTTTGAAGGCAAAGACATGGACAGGGAAAATCAGACGATATTCCTGCAGTCAACCAACTTTGAGATTGTGGTCTGTAAATCTGTGGATATATTTTGAGCAAAAGTACTAAATCAATGTATTGTTTAATTGTATTTACTATTTAAAACATTACTAAAAACAAGGTTGCAAGTTACATACCAAATAAATAAAATATATCCCTAGTTTACCCCGTTAAGACTTTATGTACTTCTTTGCTTCACTTTTCTTCTGATCTTACTTATTTATGTTGTTTTTTTATTTGCTATTTTTTCAGTTTCAGAAATGTTCACAATTGCAAATTCAACATATAATTTTTTTCCTTTTATAAATTACTTGACCATGTTTCCTTTCAGAAATATCATTTCAGTTGCATTTTATAAAGAACAAATTATAGAACAAAATATAGATAAATATATTAATATACTTTTTTATTTACAGGACTTAAAAAGAAAAAGGAAATAATTGTGCCAAAGTAATCACCATAGAAACAGGCCCGTAGCAGAAATGTAAAATTGCAGTGGTCCATAGGGTGTGTGAGCTCAAATTTTTATACATTCTAAAGGCCCCCATACACGGGTCAGATTCCTGTCTGATTCCGGTCCGATCGATTCCGGGCGCGTGCACGCCAAACGATCGTGCCGGAATCGCGTGCAGCCCACCTTGTCCGATCGATCAGGTCCGTCCGTTCCGGGGCTCAGAATCGGATCCGACAGAGAACCAACATGTTGGTTCCATCAGATGGATTCTGCACAAATCAGGGGGAGTTGCCATTTGTGAGGTGGACAATCGGACACGGATCCGTCCCGGAATCAGCTGGACAAGGTGGTATGCAGCGATCGGATCACTTAATTGGCCGCTCGATCGGAGCTCCGAGTCCCGCTGAGATCGCCGGAATCGATCGGATGGGTGATCGAGCGGACATGGAATCCGACACGTGTATGGCTAGCTTAACATGACCCTGTTTGAATGAAAGCCTTTAGTTTGGATGGTTGCTGGGATCAATCAATCATTCCAAACTAGTTTCCTTAAGTTGAGGTCCTGTCTTTCTTCCCTTGTTTGATTGTTGTTATAGCTGCAAAATTCTAAAAACCAGGTTGAAGCAGGTTGATGCAGTTTTGAAATGGGGCAAAGGGAGATCAATTGTAGGTCGGATGTATTCAAATTAGTCTAGGAGACCCCTTAAATAGATATTTAATTCAAGGGGACCTTGGCAAAGCAAATTACAATTACAATAAAGACAAAGGCTATACTAATCAAGCATACGTTAAAACATTGAAGTCAATTTTATTGGTTATTTCTATAGCTACTAGGAATATTTCCCATGACTTAATGTGGGGGTACCAGGGCAGAAAGAGAAAATGTTGCCAGATTTTCCTCATTATATGCCTTTCATAGAATTGGGCAACTGGTGATGATCCAATTCACACCTACCAATGTTAATGCACACAGGACAAGGCATGCTTTTATATATATATATATATATATATATATATATATATCCGACAATTATACAACACTGCATTTTGAAGTCAATAAGATGTACCGCAAAATAAAATGCATCCCTATTTAGAGCTGTATACTGAGGTGCATGCTTTTCTCCACTGGTCACCTGCCCCCTGCCCTACATCCTTTTCTCTGCCCAGTGTGTAAAGCCTAAGAAATCACCACCACACATAGCTGAGCATGTTTCTGTGTGTTGGTGTGTTTTCGGGTGGCTGGTTCTTTTCATCTGGCTATGAGATGCCTACATGTGGGTCGGTAGGACCCACCTGCAAAAATGGCTACCATACTGGAGATTTGTCGGGGCAATCTGATTTTGGGGCTTTTGTTCCAAATCCAGCCTTGGACTAGTAGAGGATAGTATTCAGTTGCTTTCTTTAAAATGCTAATAGGAGATTAGAGCAGAGATTAACACATATATGGGATGCAATGGGTATTATACCAGATTGAATGGCTAAACTACAATCTAGCACAAACATAGAGCTCCAGGACCTGGTAGTTTGGGCCGATAAGTAAAGCATCTAGATCAGTAGATTAGACTGAAAATAAATTTAATCCTTCACCTGTAAAACAGTTCATGTATAAGAATCTAAATGAAACCCTTTCTTTCTTTGGTACAAGGACATTCTTTGAGTGTTCATCTCTTTGACTCAATAAAGTAAAATTGAATGCAATACAATTATATATTCAATAAAATATATTGATGGATAAAACAGTAGGATTTTACATTTATACTGTTGATTTTGTGAGATAAAAAACATTTCTCCAACATTGCTAAACATTGTTAGGTAATGTTACATTCTGCTTTTATTTGAACTGTGTTTGAGTTTGTGTTTCACATTAGGCACCCTGAGTAATTGTACTACTCCAGCTTCAAGGTATTTACACACAAAATGTAATTATCTTGCCTGGCAGAGGATACATAAAATCAAGCTGACTGAACAGCTCTTCAGATTGAGATACCTAAGGTCAGTGGAATCTGAATTACCTTTTGCTTATCACTGATTATAGTTTGATTTGAAGACATAGAAAGCAGCTAATCTGATCGTCCAGAATTTTATTTCTTTCCCTTCTTAGAATGTAGGTGTTTTTGACACTTGTTAGGGAAGTTATCAGCTTACTGATTGTGGCGGCAATTTCAAGGGGCAGAATTTAAATACACTTACTGCAAGACACAGATCACCACAGATTCCCTTAGGTCCTGATGAATGATCTCCCAGATGTTTTTTGTTGATGTAACCTCTCTTAGTAATAGAAATGATTGAGCAAAAATATTAACGCATCTCTTTTGGTTTTGCTTCCATTTTGCATGAGCTGAACTCAAAGATCTGAAAAATGTTCTATCAAGATGCTGATTAGATAGCATGAATATTGTACAGGTGTTCATTAGACTACCCACAGTAAAAAGGCCTCTCTGAAATGTGTACAGTTTTGCTTTACTGGGGGGGGGGGCAGTATCTGGTGTGGCCACCATTTGAGTTTGGGAGTTGAGAGTTGATCAGGTTGTTGATTGTGGCCTGGGGAATGTTGGTCCACTCCTCTTCAATAGCTGTGCAAAGTTGCTCAATATTGGCAGGAACTTGAACACGCTGTCATATACGCCAATCCATTATCATGCTGCAACATTAGGTGATGATCGTGGATGAATGGCAAAACATCGGGCCTCAGGATCTCGTTGCAGTATCGCTGTGCATTCAAAATGCCAATAATAAAATGCACCTGTGTTTGTTGTCCATACCATATGCCTTCCCATACCATAACCCCACCGCCACCAGGGGCCACTTGATCCATGACGATGCCATCAGCAATCCGCTTACCCACAGGATGCCACACATGCTGTTTGACATTTGCCCTGAACAGTGAAAACCGGGACTCATATGTGAACAGAATGTCTCTCCAACATGCCATACACCATCGAATGTTAGCATTTGCCCACTCAAGTCAGTTACGCCGATGAACTGCAGTCAGGTTCAGACACTGATGAGGACGATGAGCACGGATGAGCTTTTTTGAGGAGGTTTCTGACAGTTTGAGCTGAAATTCTTTGGTTATACAAACTGATTGGTGCTGCAGCAGTGTGGGAAGACAATCATGAAGGTGAACATGCTGGATTTGGAGATCCTGGCCTGGTAAGATTACACATGGTCTGCGGTTGTGAGGCCGGTTGGATGTGCTGCCAAATTCTCTGAAAAGCCTTTGGAGATGGCTTGTGGTAGAGAATTGGACATTTATTTAACAGGTAACAGCTCTGGTAGACATTCCTTCAGTCAGCATGCCAATTGCCTGCTTCTTCAAAGGTTGCAACATCTGGGCCTTTTATTGTGGGCAGTCTAAGGCACACCTGTGCAACATTTAAGCTAATAAGCAAATTGATACGCCAAACCTGTGAGGTGGGATGGATTATCTCTTCAAAGAAGAAGTGCCCACTAACACAGATTTAGACAGATTTGTGAACAATATTTGAGAGTAATGGGTCTTTTGTGTATGTAGAAAATATTTTAGATCTTTGAGTTTTATATTTTTGCTCAGTGTATATCAGGGTTTGAACGAGACATGGGCAAACTGTGGCCTGTGGGCCATATCTGACCCCTTTGGTTTTTTAATCTGTAATAAGGGGAGATGATCCCTGGAGCAGCCTAAACATTGTTTTGGGACAACGCAGCAGCACGAACATGTGATGACACTGTGGGCACATCCTATGCATTAGCTCCACTCATTGCTGTGAAGAAGCAGACAAGAGATAAAGCTTGTCAGTAGTGATGGCCGAACGTTGGCCACGTCTATTTTCGAATAGGTGGATTGGACTTCACCAGGTGAAAAGTCCAATGTCCGTCTGTTCGCAGGGAACTTCAAATTCCCCACCTGTTCTCTGGGAATTAGAATCGAAAAAAAAAATCTGGAACATGAATTTCTGTATTCCAAATACCAGAAGTGATGTCACTTCCATTATTTTGACTCCATTTTTCACTAGAGACTGGGGTCTCTTCCCGGTCCCTAGTAAAAATATTCTTACTTCGGCCGGATCTTTCCGCGCCTGATTTGGCCAGAGGAAGAATGATAAACTTCTTCTAGATGGCAAAAGGGTCAGGTCAACTTTCATACCAGATAGTCCAGGTTGGTGAAGTCATGGTAAAGGAATCGATTAAAAAAATAGGGTATAGGAAAAATTTTAAAATAAAATAACAACAACTATCCTCTGACTGTCTTTAGTTCCATCTGGCAGATCAGAAATAAAATGTATCAACCTTGAACAGCAGATTAGAAACTTCCCCTTAAAAATAAATAAATAAAAACTGCAATACACATTAAAAAATTTTAACGTTTTTAATTCACTAGCTTAAACACTGGTCATTTCTCTTCACATTCCCATTGTTAAGTTTTTTAAATACTGAAAACAGCATCATTGGAAAACTAATCTTCATAGGATCTTGTCAAGAGAACTTGGAAATGCACCAATGGCCAAAGCATTGCCACAGTTTGTACACAGAGTATTTCACCCAAATTAGATACCAGAGCACCAGACTGATTGTTAATATGATGCAAGATCTTTTATAAGTTATACGGCCAAAAAGGAAGACTTGGCAAGAGATACTCTGTGAGACTGCTGCAGCCCCATTAGGCAGAATAATCAAAAAAAGAAAATTCTTTCATCTGCATGAAAGTATATTTTCATCCTGCTAGAACATATGACTGATTCTTTTTGTGCCAGAATTCCAAAGATACAGTTTGGCAGAAAGACATATTACATCAGGCCAAAATCCTAAAATGATATATATACATCTACTATATACTGTGTGTATATATATATATATATATATATATATATATATAAAATTATATATATACATAGAACATATATAAAATGTAGACATCCCACTGCAGTTTTTGTGATATGAAAAAAGGGCAACAATAAAAATTTTTAAAGCTATTATATTGATATATTGCATGTACAAGAAAATAGAGAAACAAACAAATCTGTAGAGATAAGAATTGTATAATCTGATTGCTTAATTCTGCAACCCCTTAAGGCCCCCATACACGTGTCGGATTCCCACCGGATTCCGGCACAATCGATTCCGGGCGCGTGCACGCCAAACGATCGTGCCAGAATTGCATGCAGCCCACCTTGTCCAATCGATCAGGTCCGATCGTTCAGGGGCCCAGAATCGGATCCGACAGAGAACCAACATGTTGGTTCCATCAGATTGATTCTGCCCAGATCAGGGGGAGTTGCCATTTGTGAGGTGGACAATCGGACACGGAATCGTCCCGGAATCCGTTGGACAAGGTGGTATGCAGCGATGGATACTCTTAATTGGCCGATTGATCACACCTGCGATTCCCGGCAGAATCGCCGGAATCGATCGGGTGAGTGATCAATTGGCCATGGAATCCGACACGTGTATGGCTTGCTTTAGCCACCTATTCTTAAATTGGATTCTATGGGTATGGCACATCTTAACCTGCCAATATTTGATATTGTTAGGGTATAACTTAATGTTGTCCCACAAACGTTCTATTTGAATTTGTCCCTAAAATCTAGCTGTACCATTTCCAAGCTTTAATTTTCATTGCTATTGAAACATGACATTCCTCTTCAAATTAAGCTTTCTAGTAGAAACCTATAGGTTTTTACCCAAAAGTGAATTAATTATCTCCATCCTTGACTAAATCTCAATTTCAGCTGCAGAAGTACACTCTCAAGGCATGATACTGCAACTACCATGCTTCACCATGTGGCTAGTTTTCTTTTGGGGATATAAAGTGTTTTTTTTTTATTAAAAACAAGGAAAAACAAAAACAAAACAGGCAGGCCATGAATGAGTGCGCAATGGCAGGTATAGTAAAATGTGTAGTAAAAATAGGTGTCATTACACATTTGCTAGTTTTTCTCCCAGCATGCGTACCTGCATACCAGTTAGGTGCATCCCTTTTTTTTAACAAAACAAATATATCAAAAATAGCCAAATAATAAAAATAATAATAAAATTTGAACAATAATAACATTTGAACAATTGCTGTATGTTAATTTATGTTAATATAAAAGTTGACTGAGTATTAGAATGATGTATCAACAAAACAACATGAAAACTTACTTCATTGAGCCATATTGGAAAAGCTCTGATACCTGCTGTTTCTCAATGGTAGGTCTCCGGGTAAGCCCAGGCCGGAACTCGCCCTTAGGGGAATGGAAAACACATCCGAGGGGCGATTAGGCATAAGAGGTTGTCAGACCTGCGTATAAAGATATATGGTAAGATATATCATATAGTTGTTGGGGGTAGTGTATAGTGAAGGGAGAGAGAGAAAGTGCTAGTCTAATTGTTTTTTCTTTTTCAGAACAAATGTTACATCTTCAATACCTTCAGAATAAAGTCCCCTAAACTTTAATGATAAAAAAAAAAAAGAATAATGTCCCCATACACCTTCCGATCACTCCATACAATTCCCTTAAGATCTACCAACAACTATGTAGTACAGTGGCCTCCCTAATAGAATACACAGTGATTGGAAGGTTTAGAAAGGTCCTCATAGAAAAAGTGATTGTACCGAAATTGTATGGTAAGATTGTAAGGTGTATGGGGGCCTTTATGTTTATGACTACAGGGGTTGACTCCACCATTCCACCATCTCCATTTTTGGGGACGGTCAAGTTCACATTCTTGACACAGATAAGATCTAGTTTAAAAGTTGTAAATGAAGCTATATGTGTTAAAAGGAAGAAAACAAACTTGAAAAGGAGGGATGGATCATCTATTGTCTGCAGATGTTGAATTCTTTTGTTACACATTCCCTAGCAAGATCATAAGTTAGAAATGAACATTCAAATGTAATCAAAACTTATTTTACACCAATGAAAAAATATATAAACAGGTCTTATAATCTTATCTTATATATTATCTTATTATCTCTGCTGATTTTCTTGCAGTATCTTATAAATACTGCAAGAAAATCAGCAGAGAACATGTGATAATAGTACAAAGACAAAATACTTTGTCATATAATAACATATTTTCACCCACATTATGGCTGTTATGAGACAAAATTAGAATAGAAGAATATACTGTATGTACTATTGCCTGCCCAATCAAATACCATACATGGAATCATCCTCTTTTATATATCAATCAAGTTTTCTAAAACGATTAACCTTCCTAGCGCACTGCTGAGGTACAGACTTTAATAGAAAAAAAAGTTTTTAACATTGTAGGCCTGTAACTTCCCAAAGTATGTCCATACAGGAGTCTGGTAGACATCCTGAATATAATAATGAGGATTTCAATAATTCACTTTATCAGGTAAATTAGCACTGCAACCACTAGATGGCGCTGCAGATGTGACAGGTTACATAGGAGAGCATGGGGGGAGGGAATGATCGATGCAGCTGCCTCTTCATTAGATCGGAGACAGCCTGGAGCAGTGAGTTTGCTCTCCTGTGTCTCCAATCTCTGCCTGACGAACCCAGCTTGTTCACTGCTGTTCTGACAGGTCAGAGCTGGATGAGTTGGGACCGTCAGGAACGGCAGGGGGGTTAAAGTGTTTAGTCTGATTTATTTTTTCATTTTTCCAATACTGTTGAAAATCCTATTTGTTTGCTAACTTATCCAACCTGCTTGACAGCTCAAAACTGCCTGCAAAACTGAAACAAAATTTTTGCATGTAGGTAATTTTTCTGATTCCTGCCAGTATGGGTGTAATTCATAGATCCACAAATGATTAAACAAAGTAAAGTAAAAATTAATGAAGCACCTGAACTAGATGGCTTAAACCCAAGTCCTCAGAGCTGTGCCTATTTAATGTCAACATAAATCTAGTTTTTAGATATTCTTCAATAGTTAGTTTGGTATCAACAGAAAAAGATGCCTTTAATAAAGTTTTTACCCAGTAATTATGGAGTTTACATTTAAACTTTATGTAAATGTATAGGATTGTTATTGTCATCATGCAGAGTGATCTTGAGAATAGATATGTTATATGAAGATGGCTAGTCTACAAGAAGCATTAAAGGTATAAAAAGTCTGCACACCCCTGGTAAAATGTCAGGTTCCTGTGCTGTAGAAAAATGAGACAAAGATAAATCATTTCAGAACTTTTTCCACAAACTGAAATCTTTTAGGTGGAGGGAAGAAAAAATATCAAATTAAAATAATGTGGTTGCAACGAATACTTTGTTGAAGCACCTTTTGATTTTATTACAACACTCACTATATTTATTACAAAGCACTCTTTTTGAGTATGGGACTATCAGCATGGCACATTTTGGGTATGAGTCTATCAGCATGGCACATTTTGGGTATGTGTCTATCAGCATTGCACATTTTGGGTATGAGTCTATCAGCATGGCACATTTTGGCTTGGCAAGATTTGCCCACTCTCCTTTGCAGAAATACTCCAAATCACAATCCAAAGTTAGATTGTGAGGGCATCTCTTGTGCACAACCCTTTTCAGATCACCCCACAGGTTCGGGTCTGGGCTCTGGCTGGGCCATTCCCAAACTTTATTATTCATCTGGTAAAGTAATTTCTTTGCCGATTTAGATGAATGCTTTGGGTCTTTGTCATGCTGAAAGATAAAGTTCCTCTTCATGTTCAGCTTTCTAGCAGAAGCCTGAAGGTTTTGTGCCAATATTGACTGGTATTTGCAACTGTTCATATTTCCCTCTGTCTTAACTAAGGCCCCAATTCCTGCTGAAGAAAAACAGCCCCAAAGCATAATGCTGCCACCACCATGCTTCACTGTGGGTATGGTGTCCTTTTTTGTGATACATGGTATTGTTTTGCACTAAAAGTATCTTTTGGAATAATGGCCAAAAAGTTCAACCTTTGTTTCAACAGACCATAACACCTTTTCCCACATTTGGAAGACTTCAGGTGTGTTTTTGCAAAATGATGCCTGGCTTGGATGGTTTTTTTTTATAAGCAAAGGCTTTAGTCTTACCACTCTCCCCCATAGCCCAGACATATGAAGAATATGGGAGACTGACAGATATTCCTGCAGCTCCTTTAATGTTGTTGTAGGCCTCTTGTTAGCCTGCCTGAGCAGTTTTCTTCATGTCTCCATCAATTTTGGAGGGACGTCCAGTTCTTGGTAATGTCACTGTTGTGCCACTATTTTTGAACAATGAGATCCCTCTGATGCTCTGGAAGCTCTCTGTAGACCATGGCTTTTGCTGTGGGATGCCACTAAAAAAATTTCAGGTAAGACCAACTAGAGCAGCTGAACTTTATTTGGGCGTAATCAGGGGCACTTTAAAGATGGTAGGCCTATGCCGACTCCTATTAAACATGATTTTGAATGTGATTGCTTATTTCTGAACACAGCACACCCAGTTAGAACACTTATGCAACCACATTATTTTAGGGATTTTTTATTTTCTTCCCTCCACCTCAAAGATTTCAGTGTGTTTTTCAATTAAGTGGTACAGTTTATAGGTTTTATTAAAGGTAGAAAATGTTTGCCTCATTTTTGTACAGCACAGGAACCTGGATTGGATTAGATTGATTTTTCTGTATCCAATCAAGTTCAAAATAAAGGAAAACAAATAACAAGTAAATACTTTGTAAGGGCTTGTGTCCACTGCTGCCTTTTTCCCGTGGTGAACGTGTGTCCGCAGCGGGGAAAAAGACGCAGAAAAGACACTTCCCATTCAAATGAATGGCACAGTGTCCACTCTGCGCTATTTGAGCGGCTCTCCAGTGGTGATGATTTAAAGCTGCGGAATGCCGCGTCTTCATTGCAGCACTGCAACATTGCCGCCAAAGACACCTCGGATCACCGGAGATCAATGGAGGTGTCCCAAGAAGCGAAAAAACATCGCCCAATGCAGTAGGGGCACAGTTTTTCTGAATTTTGGCTCAGCAAAATCAATAGGGTGCACTCCAGCCAATGCGGCAGGAGCGAGCCCTAAGCAATGGGCAAGAGACAGGTAATCCGCCGGCAAATGTGCCATCTTGTTCCCTGCGCTGAGTATCAGACTGCATTATCAGTGTTGGTTGATTTTAATGAATGAATTCTTAGTTGAGCTGATTTTTGTGTTTTCTATTTAATTTCATCTTTAAATTTAATTTTTTTAAAAGATTTAAGCGTTTGAAAAAAAATATATTCAGGATGTCTGCTATACCCATGTTTGGACATATTTTGGTAAGTAACAACATTTTTTTTTCATTGAAAAAAATCTGGACCTCAGGGAAACGCCCAGGAGGTTAATACAGTCCTATGACTGGAGGAAGCATGCAAGCAGACTGGAGCTCTGAGATTGGTAACATTAAACAGCAGGTGGATAACATTTACACCCATTGTGGTACTTATTCTGCTTTGTAATACAGCGCTTAGCCTACATGTAGAATTGATATGCTTTCAAGTGGAATTCTGATAGGATCAGGCCTTGCAGCCTCTGGGATATATGCCACACCAATGTTCTTCAGCATACAGCACATTTGCACTGCAAGCCCATTTGGAAAACAATTCATAAAGAAATATTATATGGTTATAGTGGAAGTAAAATTTCCATTTTGAATATTAAAACTTAGCAAACCAAATACTTACTTATTTATATGTAGTTTCAAGAGGAGCTCAACTCGTGTGCCCAAAAAAGGAAGGCAGAGAGCAAAGCAAAGTCACCATCTTCCAGGTGGTCTTCCTGCAATTGATCTTTCAATCGTACTGAGTTAGTATGTATATTGTCTATTAAAGTAGACCTACAACCCTAAATTAAAGACATTCCACAATATTTCACCTCTCTAGTGCTGTCCCACTCTGTCAGGCACAAGTAGACTTGGGAAGATGGAAATCACAGTGATGTCTACCTTCCAGGTAATTTTGCATCTAGCAGCCAACTGCAGTGTCACTGGAAAGGCAGGGTGGAGTAGAAGATCTGTTCATCTAGTCTCCCCTTAATGGTTAGGACAGGTCCCTAGGTACCTAAGTAACCTCACTAGAGGCTAAGAGGTGAACAATCTTAATTCCAGAGGAATAAAAAGGTATTCTTCAGGATTCTCCATATGCAAAAAAAAAATTTTATTACCGTATTTTTCGGCATATAAGACGCACTTTTTCACCCCCAAAATTGGGGGCAAAAAGTGCCTGCCTCTTATATGCCGAATGCGCGACCCCCGCAGCCACTCAGCATGGAAATCAGCTGGGGGAGCTGGAGAAGCTCTCAGATTTGAGATGCCTACTAATGCCGACTCTCACATCTGAACTGTCTAATTTCCTAAAAGGTAGATGCAAGTTCATCTATACTTTTAGGAAATGAAGAGAAAAGTATAGATGAACTTGCATCTACCTTTTCTCTTCCGTCCATGGGAACAGCATTCATTCCCCACAGACACAGCACAGTGAGAAGAGATGTGACAGCCCGGCACCCCCCTCCTCCTGTGTTCAGTGTAGAGATGACGTTGTGTAGCTGAGAGTTTACTGCTGCTAGTGACACCTGCTGGCTGAATTGGATATTGCATTCACGGAAAATATTGCATTAACTCAATTGATGTGAAAACATATTAAATCTTTTTTTCTGGTTTTCCTGCCCTAAAAACTGGGTGCGTCTGATATGCCGGTGCGTCTTATATGGCGAAAAATATGGTAAGTTAAGGATAACTTTAAGTTCAAATCACTTCCAAAAAAGTACAAGGGCACTCTATGAGGTTTACTATTCTATATTTATAATGAACAGACGAATATTTTCTGGTTGACATTAGGGGGTGTATCAATTTTTTAAAACACTTATAGTAAATAGTAAAGTTATTCTCTTTTTGTAATTATAAAATACCTGGTTGTGTAGTAGAAATACAAGAAAAACTGAATAAAGCTACAACCATTCGATGTTCTGCCGTACAACATATGTATATATGAATATATTGTGACAGGAGGCCCATGAAAAGCTCTGAATGTATCCAATATGGGAGGTATGTGTGTCCCAGATACCGGCAGTATCCACAATATTTATCTGAAATTGGAATTGCTGGGGCTGGTTAATGGTGAGAACAGATGTGACTTGTGTGCTCTACACTAAAAAAAAGTCGCCACCTGGATTTAAATAAGCAAATAGGTCTGCGGTCGCTACAGGTGGTCAGGTTTAGGTTCAGCAACAGTATGTGCTTCAAGAATGAGGTCAGCTGACTACCTGAATATACTGAATGACCAAGTTATTCCATCAATGGATTTTTTCTTCCCTGATGGCTAGTGATGGCCGAAAAGTTTGCCCGGCGGACAGTTAGTGGCGAACATAGCATGTTTGCAGTTCGCAATGCCGGCGAACATTATGGGTGTTCTACTTGCCCCCTATACCTTAACATGGAGACAAAGTACGACCCCTCACCCTATAGTCAGGTGGGACAGTACAGGCAATAACTTTTTTCCCTCCTGGAGGACACCCCGTCATATAAAAGAAGCAGCCTGTGGCCATTTTACATTTATCCTGTGTCTCCAGTACTAGATAGAAAGGGAGAGCCGCTGCTGATTGAGGGATGGCTTAGCTGCTTTACTATTACACTCAATCCAGTGCTTTGGGTAAGGTGTTCTGTCCTTCTCAGGGGGTGGGGTATGCTGTATTATGAATTGCAGAGAGATCTGACTAAATGTAATGCGCTGCAGAAGGTACTGTCAGTTAACTATTGGCAAAATCTGTATCTAGATGTGATTTCCGGCCGTTAGACCTGAAGAAAACAGCATTTAAAAAATCCGTATTTTGGGGCAGAAGTTTAACCATTGACCCCCTCTGGCATGACACTGGCCAGGTGGTCGCACTCTTTTGACACTCTTTTGACACTCTTATATTTTGGCTACAAATATGACCTGAAGGTTTGAGAAGTTTACCACCCATTAAAGTCAATGGGTCAATGAGGTTCGCTGCTCGCATGTTTGCGGTGGGTATTTGCAGAAGTTTGATTCGGCTGTTCGGGAACAGCCGCAGGTGATGTTCGTCCATCACTACTGATGGCATATTCCAAGATTACAATGCCAGGATTCATCGGACTCAAATTGTGAAAGAGTTGTTCAGGGAGCATGGAGGGTGATTCACGCATGTATTGGCTATCACAGGGTCCAGACCTTAACCCCATTGAGCATCTTTTGGATGTGCTGGAGAAGGCTCTGCGCAGCGGTCAGACTGCCATCATCAATGCAATATCTTGGTGCAAAATGAATGCAACACTGGATGAAAATAAATCTTGTGACATTACAGAAGCTTATCAAAATAAAGCAACAGCGAATATGTGTGACTCTTTTTTTTTTGGGTGGCGACTTTCTTTTTGAGGGAGGGGGGAGGCTGGGCAGTGTATGTAACCTCCCTGCCTTCTCAGAGAGATGCTCCATCCTGGAACCAGTTACTAAGTGTGGCAGCACCTACCTCTGTGGTAAACAGATTTTTTTTGGCAAGGACTGCATGTGTGTTTCACCACCAACTTGGTTTGTCATGCCTCTCTAACCTTCATCCAGGTGGTCCCACACCCATCCGCTCTACTGCTGATCCCTCACTATATATATATATATATATATATAGATATTATTGTCATCACGTATTTATATAATGCCAGCATATTACACAGCGCTGTACAATAAATTAGAGTTGAGACAACACACAGGTACAGGTAATGACACAGGAGTAGAGGACGCTGCCCGATCAGGCTTACAATCTAATAGGTTGGGAAAAAAGTATACAGTAGGTTGAGGAGGATGGGACTGGCAGGGTGGTGATGTTGGGAGTAAAAATCTGGGTAGGCAAGACTGAAGAGGTGGATTTTCAGGGAGTTCTGTGCCAAAGGTAGGAGCAAGTCTAATGGGGGGAGGGAGATAGTTCCAGAAGGTAGGAGTGGCGCTAGAGTGTTGAAGCCGCACATGTGATGATGTTATGAGCGGGGATGGCACTAGTAGGTCACAGGAGGCACGGAGGGGGCAGTTAGGGGTATATTTATGTACCAGGTTGGAAATCTTAGTGGGGCAGGAGGTATGTAGTGGTTTAAATAAATAAAAAACGATATATATATATGTATATATATATAGGGAATATAGGTATAGGGAATAGGGAGAAAACTAAGTACCAAATAAAATCAGAAATTTCTACAGCCAGAAATGAGTCATCAGAAATTCTTTTAGCAGGATATTCAGTCATAATAGCAGACTTACACCATTTTCCATTGTGTGTATAATGATCTATAACAGTGAGAATGGAAAAAAGAAAGGTTACAATAGCATTTAGTGAGAAATAGCTACACCACTGAGAGACAAACAATACCTTGGTGCTAACAAAACACAAAGCTAGGTTCTGCAGTGTTTTACGATTTGCATTTTTCATTCCTGTGTATACTTGTATGTTTTTTTATTATAAAAAACAAACCTATGTCATATGTCAAATATGACACCAGGCATTGCATTTTGTTGGTATAAATTCTGTGTCTGCTGATTTTTAATGCTAAATGTTTACTCAGTGTTTCTTTAGATCTGTTGTATATGAATGTTAGTAATATGCTTTATGAAGGATTTTCAGTTGGTAGTTGGTAGTTGGTAGAGTGGCATGTCATTGATGGGACAACAGGCTGAAATTTCCTTTGATGTAAGAAGATCTCCTTAAAATTGGATTTCCAATAGAACCCCTGTTATTATGAAATAATCAGTTTAATGTTCAATGCTCATGCAAAGAAATTTTCCTGCAAACAATAATGTCATCTTGGTATCTTCAGACAGAAGTAAAAGCAACCTTCAGCCTACCTAGTGAATTTCCAAGTGTTTGCATGCAATAGGCTGTATACCGGTACATGACTCAAAAGTAATGAGTTATCAAACCCAAAACAGACAAAAATCTTTTTATATTAAGTCAATAATTAATCCCCAGATACCCCAAAAAATACTGTTCTATTCCCTGGTTTCCCCATAGTGAACTTAACAATATGTTGCATGGTGTATGAAGAGTTCATGTGGTATGTTGTTGTGTACAATTGTCTGTTCATGGGACTACATAGCCTATGAACACTTGCCAGCATTATGTTCCAGGCATTCTCATGGATCCGATGACAGTGTGAACACGGCGGATGGGATGAATGTCTAGGGAGCATGCATGCTGCAGCAGCAGTGTAATAACCCTATCAATGGAAAACATAATACTGACATGTTATTTATATTAGTGATTCTGTATAAAATAACTCTGTATTCAGTTTTGGTTAGGTATCTTCAACTGTATTTGTCCCATGATGCTAAAGAAGGCACTTGTTATAGAACTAGCTAAAAACAATAAAATAGTAATAAATACACGTATGCTCTAAATATTATGTTACTTGACAACCAATACCTTAAGCTAGGCATAGAGGTTTAGCTTTAATGCCGATTTCTCAGAGAATAGTCCATGCAGATCGTTGGCCGTGAGCGTGCACGGCAGTCGATTTGCGGCAAAATTAGCCAAAAATCTCACCATCTATGCCCACCTTTATCAGAATCATGTCATCATCCAGTAGTCTATGAAAACGGTTGATGTTTCTTCTCTTCTTTGCAGTGAAGAGTCCAATGACTACCTCTCCTAAAGGTAACATGCACGCCTATGACTAGCGATAAGTAGCATAGACAGTATTGCAACAAATTCATATCGCAACATATTCAATATTTCAACAAATTAATAAATTTAAGAATTCATGATCTCCAGTCATTATTACCTTTATTTCTAAAAAGAGTGCTGATATTCCCACTGTTATCACTATTATGAGAGTATAGCAGTATATTCGAGATCTTCAAGTTTGCGATTCGAATATTTGCCATCAGCACTATCTATGACCTTTGCTCTGTATGTTTAATATGAAGCATCAGGATAAAGAAGTTTAAAGAAATCTTTAAAAAAAAGGTACTTATCTAAAGATTTATATAACAAAGCATAAAGCCCCCATACACCTTAAGATCGATCCATACAAACTCCATTAGATCTACCAACAACTGTGTAGTATAGTGGCCTCCCTGATAGAATACATAGTGATTGGAAGGGTTAGAAAGGTCCTCATATTACATGGTTTTGGTAGAACAAAATTTGATTGTACAGAAATTGTGTGGAAAGATTGTAAGGTGTTGGGGGACCTAACCAAGCAGTACACTAAGAATCCAGACTGTCCAAGTGAGAAGTAGACTAGTGACAACCATAATTATTGATATAGTTGTCAGGTGTGGTGATATGAATGTGACAGCATAATGTATAGAGTTTTCAAATACTCTTTAGATAAAAATAAATGTGTGCTTATTGGCGAAACCAAAGTCTGTATATATTATATTTACTATTATTTTCATCTGCATTGCTCACTTTTAAAATGATAACTAAAAACTCAAGCTCAGTGGTTTATAAACAACATAATAATTACAGATATTCAATCATGCTGGAAACGAAATGTCATGTAAAATGATATGTGTGTTTCCAGCATTATCTGAAAGATTTCAGTACGACTTGTTTTTGACAGCACCAGCACGTACAAAGACAAGAAGAAAATAAAGGCTGTGCATCCTTATTTTTAATTTGGGAAGGAATCAGTATGTTCTGTACCTGAGGTGTGCTTTTATGGGGTTTTGCTGCCATCTTCTGATCTGATTCAAACCAATTTTAATAAAAAAAAAAAAGCATTTCCAGAACAAACACAAGATTTTGTTTTCATTTAATTAAACATACAGTTATGTTTTTTATCTAATTTGACATTCAATATTTGTTTAAGGTTTATAATAACAAGATATAACAGGAAACATGCATAGGGTTTTTTGTAAAGGTAGCCATACACGCGGTGGTTTTCACGTTCGACCGCCGTGCACGTTCACGACCATTGTCCGATGGTTGGTCGTCCGAGAATCTGGTGCGTCCATCTGGAGAGATCGACCAGGAATCCGCTGCATGTCAAATTGCACAGTGATCCGACATGTTGTTAGATTCCCGTCCCATCCCATTTCTTTGGATGGGGACAGCAGTCCCCATGCAAATTAATGGCCATCACACAAAGGGTGCCCGCTGATAAGTGGAGGGGTCGGCTGCAACGTGATGATGTCATCACGCTGCAGTTGATCCCTCTTCAATTTAGGGAGAATCGCCTCGTCTATGGCTATCTTAAGTAATTTATATTAAATACGATTAAATTCTAAAAGTCTTTTTTGACCTCAAACTCTCAAAAATTTCAGATTTTTTCTTGTGGACTGTCTGCTTACATGTCATCACAATATACAGAACATTGAAATTGAATTTATTGGAATTATATTTATACTAGACATTAAGCCCGTTAAATTAACGGGCGCTAGTATTGCCGTTACTAGGCACACATGGGTAGATTTGAGTACAATCCAGAAATTTGCGCAGTCACTGTGATTAATTGTACTCTTATCTGCTTACAATCTTACCTGTGAGTGCTTTCCTTTGAGCGGGTTCAATAGAGCCCGCTCAAAGGAACTCCATTGAACGGGGTTCCAACATGTTGGAAAACCCTGTTCAATCTCCAGTACTTTACATGAAGAAGATTCTTCATGTAAAGTATAGGAACAGCCGGTGCTCTGCCTTCTTCACACAGCAGTCCTCAGCTCTGCTCAGTGTGGCTCAGTGTGAGGGGGCTGTAAAATGGGGAGAACAGCTACCCGGGGTCCCCATTGAACGGGAATCGATGTGACCATGTAGTGCATATTGATTTCCATTCAATTGATCCCTGATCAATCACCACGCATCATGTCACCACGCTGATCGGGGGTCGATTGCAGGGGATTTACCCGTGTATGGCTAGCTTTAGTTTCAATGGGGACCTGCGTCCCCATTAAAACTAACGGCCAGCACACAAAAGGTGCCCGCCGATACTGTCAGCTCTGGAGAGCGGCGCGATCACGTCATCACACTGCACTTCAAAGCTGACCTGAGCCTGGCCATCCGAAGTCTCTGCGCTCCAAGTCCGTTGGGCACATGCGCAGTAGCACAATCCCACGGACACAGGAACTGGACGCAGAGACACTTGTAGATTATTATTGTAGATAAAAGCAACATTTCTATCCCTTAAAGCAGGCTACTTACCTAAACATAGCATTAAGCTTATAATTAGATACTGTGTTTCCCCGAAAACAAGACACCGCCTTGTATTTTTTTTTCTCAAGAACACACTATGGCTCATTTTCAGGGAGTGTGTGGGTGGGGAGTGAGGCCCACAGACTGTTGCTGGTTGGTGCTGGAAGAAAGAGACCCACAGTGCTGAGTAAAACGGCAGCCACAGATTTACTTATTCCCTCTGGGGACACACAATGCCTAAAGCAGAATCCTGCTGCCCACTTCACAGAGGAGACCTATTTCTAGGGTAATGGCTTATATTGTGCAAATGTCTAGAGATTCTGCAATGGCTTATTTTATGGGTATTGGCATTGAAATGTTACTCCCCCGCTGTTACCCTGTCCTGTGATTGATGTCATAGATAGGACCACAAGAAAAGACTTTCAGACTTGAGTCTTCTGCTGGAACATATGTGGTAATTTATGTCTTAAAGAAACTGAGTGATATGTCTGGATTTTTACTTCTCTACTCACATATTAAAAGGAGTTAAGGGGAGTGGTAAATACAGCTGACAGGGGGGCTGGGAAGAGAGGTACCAGGGTGGGTCTGGGGGAAGGCAAAGTGGGACAGAGAGAGAATAGTAAGGGGGTCACCAGGCCATGTACAGAGTGTGTGAAGTCCATTTTTCCCTTATCCCTGTGTGTGCAGTGTATGCACAGGGATTGGGGCACACATGGACTATACGCACTCACACTGTAAGTCCATTTGTATGCCCATCCCTGTGTGTTGTATTTTGTTTTGTGTACGGCCAAACAGACAAAAAATGACATTCTGGTAACAATTCTTCCATCTTATCAAGAGTTCCATACTACCGCTATTATTAATCACTAGTCTACATTTGGCATATGGATGCGTTTAGCATAACACATTTAAAAGGTGGGCGCACTTTTGACAAAACTTCGTACACCACCTTTTTGTAATGTACATGGAGATGTTCCATTGAGTCACATGGTAAAAAAAATAAAAACTTGTCAAAATCCATCCAAAAAGCAATTGATGCATTTTTTATGCCACCAAAACTAATCAATCAATCAATGGACGCAATTATAATTGCACATCTGCGCTCACTGTGTAATTAGGTTTGACCTCCCTAATCTAGGGGATAGCTATAGTTTACCTGAATTGCTGGTTTATTTACCTCCTTGCTTGCTCTCCCAGCAGCTGGTGCTCTTTGATGTGATGCTCAGGACTGTAAATGACCACCCACACCAATCATAGTGAGGGATGCATTGGTGGCTGGGACTGATGCCTACTCTGGAGCTCTAAGTTTAACAGGCTGCAGGCATTAGTTAAACAGAGAAGACATCTGTAGTTAATTGACATATATAATGTCCTTACAGTGTGGGGCTAATCTAATTTATGGACATATTTTTTTGCCTAGAGTACAAACTAGCCTGAACCAAACTAGTCTGTTTTTTCCGGTGACTGACAAAAGTCTTCCCACATACAATAATGAAAGCATATATTTAGTCTTGAATAGTTATCCTGCATCAGTCAGGGTTATTAAATGATTTTCAAAGCTGAGTGAAAATGACAATACAAAATCATAATGCTAAGTACTTACTCTGATGGAACAGCTTCCTCATTTACAATTCCTCATTTACAAGGCACAATATGGTGATGAAAATGGGCAGAAAGTGCTCCCCTCGGCTTATACTCGAGTCAGCTGAGGGGGTTCCACTCACCCCACTTGAATTGCCATGCTGAATGCTTCAGACAGGCAGCTCCCTGTAGATCTTCTGCGATCTCTCTCAGCTCCGTGCTTCCGTGTGCTTCACAATCAGCTGATGAACAATAATAAACTCCACACTGCCATCTAGTGGCCAGTAACTAGTACATATACAACTCCATAGCCTAAAAAATAAGAATTGCCCTGCACAACCCATCCTGTAACAATAATAATCCTGTGTTCTCTTAAATTTATTGATGATGTGGCACTAAGATTAATCCTTTTTGATTCATTCCTAGAGGCAATGGTGCTTTCTCTATATTTTCTCATTTAGAAAACTCCACTATCTGACTGAATTTCCCACCCTCGGCTTATACCCGAATCAATAAGTTTTTCTAGTTTTTGTAGATAAAATACACCTCGGCTTATACTCGGATCGGCTTATACTCGAGTATATACGTATATATATATACTAATTTCTATTCCTGTTTCTATTTTATTTCTATTCCTAATTTATTTTTATCCAGATGAGATCTGGTGTGAGGGTCTGTGAGGTGGGGGGGGTGCTCATTGGCTGGATTATGTCTGCTGACTGTGACTCACAGGGGTCAAAGTTTCTGCAATGTTAAAAGATAGGGGGCGGATCGAACTCGCCATATGTTCGCGAACATGGGCGGACGCGAACATGCTATGTTCGCCGCGGATAGTTCTCCGGCGAACAGTTCGCGCCATCACTAATCAGCAAATGTTTCTTTGCTTATTGTTCTCATGGGATACATCTTCCCATGTTAGACGACCCTAAAGGCTGCCATACACATGCCGATAAGCGGACGATTTTTAATCTGACCGACGGGCGTGCGCGC
>CM070035.1:51088453-51098796 GCA_036250615.1 Ptychadena robeensis | reverse complement strand
GCTTTAGATAATACGATAACAAAAAGTAATAAACTCAAATTCTTAATTTAAGATATCTGTCCTTATAAAGCCTTTTAGGTTGAAAGTAAAGGAGCTTTTAAAATGTCATGACACACATAAACAAGTTATAGCATATTCCATGCAGTGTGATGAGTTACAGCATAAATAAGGTCAAAAAGGCTATCGTCAGATTTTTTTTATTCTAAGTGAATGCTTTTTCGTGTGTAGATGTGATTTATATGTTTATAATTAAATGTGCAAAAATGTATTGCCGTTCCATATAGTCTTAAGAGCCTTGCAGCTGCTCATCCCTGTTGAAGGGCTCTTGAAGTACAAAACTGGTTTGTTTTCCAGCTGTGGTAATTTGTCCTCCTTTGTACTTGTTGTGGATGGCTTTTAACTTGAACAATAAAATGTAAACAGCTTAAAATATATATCCCCGTACGTTTATTGAAGTAGAAAAAATGTTCTGTATTCAAAGGGCAAGTCTGAAGTCATTATGCTGCCTAAAAAGTCCCATTTGATAGGAGAACAAATAAAGTTGTTACCAGGATATAAATAGAAAAGCATATTACAATAAAAAAATAAAAATTTCTAGCAATATGGTGTGTACATAATTTGCAGACCCCAATATAATAAAAGTCTGCTGGTTATTATTATTATTAACATTTATTTATATATATATATAGAGAATATCACTGAGTCCAGGTGAGCGGTGGGCACCATCCCAAACTATATATATTTAGAAAAAGGATGGGTCTCTAGAGGGAAATAACCCCCCTGAAGGCCACTAATTGTTCCCCGTACAAGCAGGGTATAGGGATTTTAGGTCCACCTATTAAAACAATCACTAGTATCTGAATTATAACAGACAAACGCCTAGATTAGGAAACATAAGTGTACAATCTCTAATAGTGGTAGCCACATAAAAAATTTTCAAGTTGTCACAATCCGTAGAAATTTCTTTAATAGGCCATAAAACAGTCAAAAGGACAAGGCCTTGGTGATGCCGGGCATTATAGTTGCCTGCAGACTGTGGCTTTCAGGCAGATGATAAAGAAAGGGTAGTCGAGCACCTCAACGCGATAGAAACAGCCTCAAGATGGTTTGTTTATTTCACATGTGGGCACCTACACAACGCAAGCAGGTAAAATAATCCAAAACAATATGATTTAAACTATACAGAGGCTTACACCCACCTATGGCTTTCTGACCTTGATAAGCATCTAATTGAGGTTTGTAAATTTGGGTGGAGTAAATAAACTGGCACAACTTAAGACCCAAGACAACTTAATCTAATAGGGTAAATGTTCAAATAAAAAACACAACTTATAACTGAAGTCAACTTAATCTAATACGGTAAATGTTCAAATAAAAATACACAATTTAAGACCCAAGACAACCTAATCTAATAGGGTAAGGGCTTGTTTCCATTATGTCGGGAGCCCTCCGCTAAGCGTACACGCTTAGCGGGGGTCCCCGACGTAACAGATAGACTTACCTGCTCGGCGGACGGGTCTGTCTTCATTGCGCCGACCCGATCCGCCGGTGTCAGGCTGAACGTAGTAGAGTACGTTCAGCCTGTACACCGGCGGATGTCTAAACAGACCATCCGCCGGCAGGCTGAGTCTATGGGATACGTCGGGACCCCTGCTTAGCGTATACGCTTAGCGGAGGGCTCCCGACGTACAATGGAAACAAAGCCTAAGTGTTCAATTAAAAATACTACACTCTAAAATACTATAATACTATACTATAAATATATATATCTACTCGCCAAATTTCAAAATATTATTTCATAGATTTGTTAGTTTATTGTTTCCATTTGTTTATCGTATTCATTTATTTGATATTAGACAACCATGAATTATTTATTCATTATTCTTTCCTTGGTTATTATGGACCACATTATTATTTTTATCAATTGTTATTGATTCTTTTTTATCAATTAAGTCTGGTGTTATGGACACACATGATGTACTAGAACAGACTAGAAATAACCAAACTAGAAACATATAACATACTGTATAACATTGAGTATACAATTCATAATTAATTTTACAGACACAAGTTAGCCACGAAATGCGTAAATGTGAACTGTACCAAATTAAAAGCATTATTGTTATTAATTACGGGCACCTCGCCAGATCCCTGGGTAATCCCCACCCTACAAACGCATACCTAAACCAAGGAAAGGAATAGCACCACTGCTCAACCGTCCCCAGCAACCCAGAGGCACCAGCGAGCGACCACAGATGAAGAAAAAACACAGAGACAGAAAAATATATCTCTATAGAACCAAGCTACATCACGGTTTTCACTTGCATCCCAGCAACCAAAAGTGTAAGTAATACTCCAACCTATCCAAATCTTTTGTCCTAATTTTATTCTCCCACCCACTTTAAAAAGGATTTCTTTTTTATTAAATTTTTTATTTCTTTAATTACAATCTATGGAACTTATTCTCAGTGCTCCTTAAAGAAATGAAAGGATAGAGAAGCCAACAAGGACATTGTCTGTAGTTGGATATAAAGGTGGAAAGAAAGAGGCATAGGTGGGGCCATAATTAATATTACTACAGTTTTTCATTAAAGATTCAAACACGTTCCAAATTTACATTTAAATTAGAAATTACATCTGTCAGTAGACATTATGCACTTGTAGTTGAACATTATGAAGGAGTCTGTGCACAGCAATAATATTTTTCCTTCAGTATTGTGGTAACGTTATTGCACATAGCTCCAGGACTTTACATTTACTTGTGACATGTTCAGCATACAGTATGTGTCCAGTTTTCATTAAAATAATAAAAGTCTACTACCTGCAATTTTTAAGTCTAGCTAGTAAATGTTTATTCATATTTTCCAGGTTTTTATTGAGTTTGGACATACTTATGACAGGCCAATTATTGATTGTTCCTGAGAATGTATGATACAGATTAAAATTGTTAAAGAAACCAGTCTTGTGTTTCTACATGTTCATCTTCTGTTAAACTTTCTGTCCTCTCCCTAATCAGTAATTTACCGTATTTTTTGGACTATAATATGCACTTTTTCAACCCCAAAAAAGTGGGAAAAAGTGCCTGCGTCTTATGGTCCAAATGTGCTACCCCTGCGGCCCCTTGGCTTCCCGCCAGCTCTCCCGGCACGAAGATTAGCCGGGGAGCTGGAGGAGCTGTCAGTTGAGAGATGCCAGCTGGTGTCCGGCTCTCCCACCTGTACTGTATAATTGACTATGCCAGCAGAGCTCAGAGCCCTGATGGCATAAGCAATGAAGAGAGGCATAGATGAACTGGCATCTATCCCTCTCTCAATCACTCTGCAGCTCCCAAGGACACACTTTGTCAGAAAGCCAGAGAGGAGAGCAGAGGAGAATAGGGGACTGTGCAGCCTGGCCCCCCTCCTCCCAATCAGTGTGAAGAATGACGTGTGTTGTACTGAGAGTCTACTGCTGCTCGTGACATCTACTGGTTTAATTGAATATTGCATTCATTGAATTCATTGCATTCACCCAATTGATGTGAAAACTTATATATTAAATCTTTTGTTTCTGGTTTTCCTGCCCTAAAAACTGTGTGCGTCCTATTGTAACTATGGACTTCGAAATAGTTTTTCTGACACTTGAAAAATAGTGAAAAAAGATGGAGTAATGTTAATTACTATATAACTAAATGCTAACATGATACATAATGGTATGAAACCATTGCATTTACAAGTTGATATTTTAGCTCAGCACATTTTTCACAAAAAAATGTGATATTAGTTAGCCTATATTTATTGCTGAATTGGAGCTAAGATGCCACCTAATCACTTCTAATGGCTATAACATATCCCAATCCTTTGTACATCTAGGACCACTAGAAAGAGAGTGACAGACTGTGTGTTGATTTAATTCAGAAATAAATAGTCTGAAATTATTGATTAAAAGTTGTTTCACAGCTCTACACCAACATCACTAGCTAAAGTAGTGGCCCCTGGATTCTTTGTTAACCATTTGGGTTGTTTCTGTTTGCAAAATGAGCCCATATTACCAGCAGTGTTTACTATCACAGAGTGGAATGATGGTTTATATGTCAACTAAAGAGCTGCTTTGTAGAGATGGGCACAAACTTTTAAATACCTGATTTGTAAGTAATCTGCAAATCTCATGAACATGATATTAATTTAGAAAATTGTATATGAATTTGAACTTAATTTATGCAAAAACTGCATGTGCTAGATCAATATTGTTTTTACAAATCTGATACCGAAAACAATGTTGGTGATGATACCATGTTCAGGGGCTTTGCAACTAACTCACAAAGTCAGTTGGTCCAATTGTCACAAAATGCAACTATCTATAGGGAATGCTTTCTCAATTATTAGCTGTGGGTGTATTTTAATTTAGCTTCTTTTGATCTCCTGTACAATAAAACTCAACCTATTATAATGTGCAGGGTGAGAACTTATGAGGCACAATAATTCCCCCTCCCTCCCCCCTTAAAAACTCTGTAAAAAATTTGAATTTTTTAAAATCGGATAATGGTCACATACAAAACGTGACTTTCCCGGCCAAAAACTGGATAGTTGACAGGTATGGTCCAGTGCCTGAACAGAAACAAATGGGAGATGATCCATTTTTCAAATATTAAGACAAGCACCATGCAGAAATCTCTATTTCCTGCAAATTTAACTCTGTTGCTGAGCTTCACCCCCTAACAGTATCTGTGAAATTCAACACTTCTTTGGGTTCAGCTGCAAGTGTCCCCCAACACAGTACACTGTCTGTATGTGAGCAAACAGATAATTGTTTATGCTGATATGCATATACATTAAAGACGGTCTTATTTTTTTGTTTTAATTTGACTCTCTGATTGCAGAGCCCATGAACATGGAATTATTACCATCTTGCTGGAGATGTAGAGAAGTATTCCAGGAACACTAATAGTGTTGAGTAGCATATGATATATTCAAGTTTTTGCGTAATTTTGCAAACATGTTAAGTAACATTTAAAATTCATAAATTTAAATTTGACTGCATTCTATTGCCTTACATTGCGTGTAGCCATTTACAATTATTCGCAAAGATTTACAGCTTCTCTTCTTCATTCTGTGATATAAGCCAGAACGAGCATTGTTTGTATCCATTCGCAATGTGCACAAATATGTGCGATGTATGCCGGTAAACAATGTTGGACCATAATATGGCGAATATCCGCCATTGTGAATATCCGATCTCACATTTGCGAAATATTGCAAATTCGCGAAAGCCGGATATTCATTGAATATATTCGAATTTCTAATATTCTCGCTTAACACTAAACACTTATAATATATATGCAAGACAAATCAAAATTTTACATAACTTAACTTTGAACTTCATTTCTGCAAAAACTTGATATGGTAGAACAACACTTTTTTGTGACGTCCTCATAACCCTTCCCTACATTTCCAGCAGGTGTAGTCATAATACCAAGTTCAGGATCAATTTACTCATAAAGTCTGCTAGGTTACAAATATTTTGGCGTTTATAACATTACATTAGCATACATTTATTGCAATTGTTTTCATTTCTGTGTTTGAAATTCTCCTGTAGGTGAAACTTCCTGGTATTAAAAAATACATTCTAAACTATACATGCAGCTCTAACTCATAGGAGAAACTGGCAGAGCTGGATTTTCTATTCAGATGTGATAAATACTTAACTATAATCTGTGTATTTATATTTTCAGCTGGAAAAAAGACACAATAACTCCAAAGCTGGAAACAGCTCTTAATATTACATAGTAGTCAGAGTGTCACCTTTAAATCATGTTTACTATTTTTAGAGAGTATACCCTCTCTGCTTGCAAGTACATTTTTAAAACTTTGGATTATGACATTACCATGGTTACCAGAACATGCAAGGAGACATCTACTGTGCATTGACCTTCCGGACACAATGACCTCCCATATTTGATAATAAAATTGTCCTTATAGCAGTATGGAGCATAGAACTTAAAATCCAGGTTATATTTTTCATTTACTCAAATGGTTTGTATCAGAAAAGTAATTTATGTAAGTAAAACAAACAAAGACACACAGAAAGTCAATTTACAAGGACACCCTTGTGAAATAAAATAGATCAAAATGACTTTACAGTTTGTAGTCATTAATGTGAAAACTATTAGTTTATTTATAGCCATATGGATATTCATGTAGATAATATAGAAATTACTTATTTCGTTTTATACATTGTTCCATTCTCCATATTTGTTTTTGGTAAATCTCATTAAACTTCGTGCAGCCATATTTATTAACATTTCTAGACAGTATACATTGATTGTGGTTTAACAGCAGATAGTATTTGAAATAAGGGACATTTTACTGCTTTACTATGGAAAAAGGTTTCCATAGAAAACCAGTTGTATCTTTCACACAAGCCCCACATTTACGGTAATGAGCATTGCAGCACGTTAGTGCAAACTCCCTGCAGCACAAGCATTTCCCATATACCCATATCTCAAGAGCTGTGAGATGTGGAAACACAAGGTTTGACCAGTAACAGACATTGGTAATGGACATGGTAGTGTTACTGCTAATTTACTTACCTTACTGGCTAAAACCTGCACCTCAGCCACAGCGCGGCTAATGTGAAATAGCCCCTAATAATAATAATAATATATAATATATATATATATATATATATCATATATATATATATATATAATATATATATAATAATATGTTAATACTGACATGATGGGAATGCACTGTTTTAAAAGTTTACACTGGTATTCACGTTCAGAAGTCATAAGCATCATATAAGTGTAGGATGAAAAAATTTATTGTTTAAACTTAAACTGGAAGTGACAAGTAGATCCAAATGTAAAGGAATGCAGAAATCCTTTTCTGTAAAAGCTGAGTTTGCCCTTTCCTTTCCCACTTTATAATTCTACTTGTTGGTCACTGAGGCCTCTCATCATATTAAAAATCAATATCAGTGTCAGGATTGGAAGCATTCAGGCTCCGTTTTTACTATAATATTATGTGCTATATTATGTTTACAGATACTTTTGAATCTACTGTCAATATGCTATTCTCAATAATGGCAACCTCTGCGTATCCATGTTTTAATCATTGGCTCAGTTCAAGGTTTGTGGTTTGCGGTTTATTTTAATGGACAAATGTGACCTGTCAACCAAAAACACAAACAAACCAGGATTTAGGATGTAGGATTTTGTAACAAGTACTGCTGTTTTCCTAAAGACGGCTTGTCACTTACACAAGTCAGCACACCAAAGTCACCTTCTTACAGAGGCTACAAATCTATTAGGAATTTCATATTACAACTTCTGGATCGAAATCTAGGCCAACTAAAATGTGTACTTATCAAGCTTTATGTCATAATATTACTACTATATGTCCCCAGAGTTTGTCACCACATGCCCTTCCATAGTATATTTCTGTTATTTCATCACTACAAGATTAAAAGCCAGTGGCCAGCAAGACAACTTAAAGTTATTCATGGGACTTTATGGGACAATAATTTAAAGAGGAGAGGTAAGTGTTCTGGGCTAGCTAATAGCAAGAACAAAGGAACGTAATTTTAAAACAGAACTACACCCAGATTACTATCTTTGCAGTATGCGTAAAAGAAAAGAAAATTACCAATAAGTAAATTAAAAAGGTCCCTTACAGCATCTCCTTAATCCCTGTCTCTAGTGAGACAGCGCTGTGGCGGAGAGCAGTGACAGCTGGAAATGACCTGATCTCAGCTCTGCATTGAAAAACACATCGGCTATTTTCTCCCTTGAAAACCATTACAAACACTAGTGGCCACCTAGTGGCCACTCATGATATTATATATTGCACCCTGAATTACCCCTGGAAGCCTGGCAGATATGAAAGATAAAGCCACCAATATAACTCCAAAGAACAGCAGGTAAGTATGTTTTTTTTAGGAATGTGGAGCGCTACGCCACCATCATACCAGCTCAGAGTTTAAACTTTTATTTTTATACATATATATATACATTTTTCTTTATTTGGGCCATTATATTGTTAACCACCCAAAGCAGCTTTATGAATCAATCTATGAATCTTTTTTGAGCATTAAGCAAGTTGCAAGCTATTTGCCCTTCATGAAAGCCATACTTCAATATACTTCATAAACTTCAATATAAGAAAATATGCTTTAGAGTTCATAGTGCAATCACCCCTTTAATTCTACAATGAGGTCTTTCATATCAAAACCCATAAAAACCCAAAGGGGGAAAGAGAAGATAAACCTGACATAATATACAATTCTAGTACTCACCACAAGAAAATAGTGGTCTGTTAAGGCCATTGTAATGGCTCCAGTTTTTTAATGTTTAATGGTATTTTCATTACAGCTATAAGGAATACATAAGGATACTTAGATGTGTAACAAATAGTTCCTTTTTTAATTTACTACTGTAATCAAAAGAAGCACCTGCTTACAGCGCACCTGTAAGGGCTAAAGTAACCTGTAAGGACTAAAGTTATTTTGTATATAAAATCCATATATAAAACCATAAGAAATAAAGAGCCTAATATAATTTACTATGATAACCTGACAGTTGTGCAGTACCGTTAAAACTAAAAATGATACTGTTGGAGGAGATCCAGTCTCCTTTATGTGAAGGTCTTCTGAGCATCGCCCACGAGTGTCCTTCAGCTTTCCAGGATTTTAACTATCTTAAGAGAAAATGAGGATATTCTGTGTAACATCTGTTTTTTGCAGTTCCTAGTGTTTCTTTTATTGTCAGAGATGAAAAATACAATCCATAAAATGTATAATGAGGTAATCAAGTAAATTGGATTTTCATGGCAATTTTCTGTAAATTTGTAGACACTTGACAAGAACTTCACCAGGGAGAGAAATGTATTGTCACATATTGCATACTTTAGTAGTGTGCAGTTTTATTTTGTGCTAGTTAGTTCATTTTAAAGACAGCTGCTATAATAAAGCAGAAAATTCTATTATAACTTAATTTACAACCGTACATAAACAAACAGCTTCTCAGTAGAGGTGAATACATCTAGTTATCAATGAATGCACTTGCATGATGGATTTCACCATTTTAGTGTTTAGTGATATCCAGCACAGCAAGAGGTTAAACAATACGGGCTCAATGTCGATACATTCCTTACTTGAAATAGTAAATGCTGCTTGAATTGCTTTGGGCAGCTTTTATAAATGTTCTCTCTGGAAAGAATGCGCATTATGTGCACAAGAAAAAAAAGCCCCAAGACATACTAAAACTTTACCTCTTTTAAAAACGAACTTCAGAGTTTCAGTGGGCGCCTCTTTATGCGGGTACCTTTGGGGGAAAAAAGCCAATATTTCTTGTTCCCAGAAATAAGTCTCAAACAGTATTGACAGATCTAAAATTAAGCTCCTGTTTCTAAACCTTAATGTATACCCTCCAAACCCCCAAAATTTGTTAACGCCTTATTAGCCTGATATTCTTTACTCAAAAATAAATAAATTGGAAGAATCTTCATGTCTACAGTAACAACTAGAACTACATTTTTGTATAAACACAGCTGTGTGTTCTTCTTGAACTGGGGGCTTGTAGACATAGCACATATAAATATTTATAAAGAATGTGTATATATGACATAGCAGTATTTCATATCACTGGTATCCCCATTTTAGCAAGACACAGGAGGATACACCCCTGTTAACAATATAATCAACTCACATTGTATCCTTTCCCTTAGCAATTTTCAAATACCCCCTGTTCAGAACTTAAACCCCCGGACCCAATAACCTCCATAATATATTATGAAAACAGAAGTTCTCCTATTTTATTCCTTGTATTTTGCCAGCACTATAAATACATATATATAAAGCCTACCCACCTGATCCAAGATCCAAGATGATGGCAACTGTGACAACACAGAGGGAGAGAATTGCTACTGATTTTCAGAGGATTGGTGTAATCTCTGTCAAATATGGAAGCCCCATTATCTCAGTGTTCCTGATGATTTCTCAAAAGGAACACATACCTGATGTCTTACTCAGCTGTAGAGCAGACATTGACACTGCTGCCTTTATATGGGTGTGGGGGTAACTTAGTCCTTCAAGGCAAAAATCTGTAGCGGAGTGGCCTGTGTATGGTGTATTAGAAACCTGTGTGTGAAGAGTTAATAGAACAGCGATGGAATTTGCCTTTAAAATTGTACGGATTTGACCATGAAGCCATATGGGAGTGCCCTACTTGGAAATAGATAATATAAGGCCCAGTGTCCATTGGAAGGAGTCTTTTTCCTTAGGTGCCCGAGCAAGTGACCTGCTTTGGTCTGGAGCGTCATGCTGGACACTAGAGATGGTCGAAAAATTCGCATTGCGAATTT
>CM070035.1:51048493-51078315 GCA_036250615.1 Ptychadena robeensis | reverse complement strand
GGGGGAGGGGGGTCATTATTGGGGGGAAGGCTGTGTGTGTGGGGGGGAATGATAAGGGGGTACTGTGTCACCTGAAAAAATGCAGGGAAGCTTTAATAACTTTAAAACTTTTTGCTTTAGGGGTGTCAAATTGGACATGCAAATTACGAATTCAAACAAAGGTCACCTGTGGATGGCGACAGCTAATCGGAGGATTAATGAGGAACAGGGATGTCCATCTGCAGCAGAATTTACCATGCAGGTGATACAGAGGACAGTGAGTAGACCACATATGGGGTGAGTACCAAACATTATCTCCTGGTACTCATCTGAGGAACTCACTAAAAAAGTTATGTGCACCCCTGGTTATAAAAATCAATAGAATTAAAATCCATATTAGTATAGACCACCTTTTATTTAAAGCTGACATCTATTGCCTATTTTGATTCATGAGCTTTCACTGATATAACACATATTATTTGGGAGGAAGAATACATAATAATACCTCCTTTATGTATTGATATTTGCATGAAAAAGTAGAATTCTATAAAATAACAAGTTATACCTCAATTCTATTATGTCCACAAATCTTTGCTGCAAGCTCTCCATTATTAACACATAGTTATAGTTTGTATGCTTTTTGCATAATGGGTGTTTATTAGTAGATTGTTTGCAGTGCAGAAATATTGTATTCAGATTTATCTCTCTCTATTTAAATTTAAATGAAGACCAAGCAAAGGGCAACTGCATGGCTCAGCCCATCAATAAATTTGTATTTGAGATAAATTATAATATTTCAAAGCAATTGAACTCACTGAATAATATAATTATAATGTGAACATTGGAAGTAATTATGCTGTATATTTTTGTCATTGATGGAGGGCTGTATTTCAGTTTTCAGGACAACGTTCTTCAGAACAAAATGGAGTACTTGCGGCACATCTGTTGCTGCAGCTGCTTAATAATAGTTTTGTTGTATATTCATTGCTTTTAGGCTGTGGACAGCTGTTCTCATCTTAGGCAGGCAAGTGAAAGAAATTATTACTAAACCATATTTTAGCAATCACATTCACCCTCATAGGCCATATTTATAGAATATTTGTACATTTAAACATTTTTACCTTTTCTTCAAAATTAAAATAGAATTCTACAGGTTTCTTCTGTTGTTTCCTCTGTATGTGTGTGTGTGTATATATATATATATATATATATATTTACATATATTGTTTATATTGTTTCTTTGACACAAGGAGATATGGAGATATAATGAGAACAGATAATAGGTCAAGTTTGACCTGTTGTGAAATGTACCCATTAAGTGGGCCTCCTACTCATCATCCTAATTGGCTAGCATGTAAATGAATAAAAAGTATAGAAGCAATACGGTCCCTGCCAAAAGTCTTGTTGTTTCTCCATTTTAGAAACTCCTGCTATTAACCTGACTTTTAGTTATTAATTAGTGTTAGAAATAGCTCATATGAAAAGTTAAAGCCCTCCCAAATTATGTTTAATGCACTGAAATAAATTAGTTTCACTGAAATCATTGATCATTTAATCAAGACAGAAAGGTCAAATTTTGGCAAGACAAATGTTTTGTCGCCTATACAGAAAATGAACAACTTTACTGCAAATACAAAAATATGTCAGCAAATTAAGTAGTGGTGCTGTGAGATCCAAATGTAATATCTTGTATGACTTCCATGAGCTTTAAGGACAGCATCCATGCGGTTTGGCAAGAATTTATACAATTTATTGATGAAGTCATCAGGAATAGCAAAGAAAACATGCCCGCATGCCTCCCACAGTTAATTAATATTCTTTGGTTTCGTCTTCCATGCTTCCTCTTTCATCCTACCCCACATATGCTCAATGATGTTCATGTCTGGTGACTGGGCTGGCCAAAACTTTGATGTGGAGATGGAAGTATGCGATGGAGTACCATCCTGCTGCAGAATTTGGCCTTTTTTATGGTTGGGAATATAAGAGGTAGCTAAGATTTCTTGGTATTTTAGACTATTAATGTTGCCTTCCGCCCTGCAGATCTTTTGCACACGCCAGTACAGGATGTAACCCAAGACTATGATTTTTCCTCCACCGAACTTCACTGTTTTCTGGGTAAATCTCAGCTCCATGCGGGTTCCAGTAGGTCTCCTGCAATATTTGCGGGGACTGTGGTGAGATTCATCTGAAAAATCCACGTTCTGCCACTTTTCCAGTGTCCATCCTTTTAGCAGGCTGTGGGCCTTGGCAAATGCCACACGGTTTTTCAAATGTCTTTTGTTTAGTGCTGGTTTTTGGGCACTGATTTGACCATGGAGGCCATTTCAAGACAGAATCCGAAAAACTGTTTTGGTCGGAGCTCTGCTGCAGTGGAAAATGGTCCTTTCAAGCAGTTGTCTTGCGGGGTCTGCCTGACCTAGGCTGGTGAAAAAAGTCTCCAGTCTCTTCAAATCTTTTTTTTATGCTCTGAACTTGATGCTGAGACACAGTGAAGGTGTCTGCCACATTAGCATTTTTCAGCCTCTTGATAATCAACACTTTAGTCTCAGGGTGCATCTTAGGCATGTTTGCAGAGGTCTAGTTGCAGTTGATGTGCAGGTCTAGTTTACTGGGGTTCTTTTTATACACACCTGAGACCTAATTGATCCGTTATTAGTCCCAGGTGAAGCTCATATGACAAGGCGACAACACTTATGTCTTGGCAAAAATGGGCTTTACCAAGCCGTGAATATTTGAATACTTTTTGTCAAATTTGTTTTGCACTGAAACATTATTACAAAAGCTGTTGGGATTAAAAGGTCAATTTGTACACAAGCGACAAGACTTTTGACAGGGACTGTAGTAAAAGTACTTTTTTAATAATTTGTGGCCCTCACATGCAATCCAAAGCGGGGCAAGAGTTTGCATTTTTAAAAATGTTTGTTTTAGTTTTCAGATACAAAAAAAAAATAAGTATATCATTCAGTTTCAGGAATGAGTCATAGCCAAATGTCATAAAAAGGACATGCATGATTGGGAGATCTACAATCAATGGCTGACCAATGGCTGATGAGGAAATCTACCAAATGTAAATATGTACACTGTTATTAGCTATTGTTTTTCAATTGACATGTTTATCATGACATGCTTCAGTTGTACCAGTAGTTTTAAAAATCAAGCAACAGCAACTCACATTTATTGCAAAAAAAAACAAACAATGCAGGTTCTTTGTGTGTAGCAAGTTAAAAAATAATCTATTTTCTGGACATATATAGAGATAGTACAGATATATTGAAAACTAAACATTTAAACCATATTTTATGTGCAAGATGATAACTAATTAAATGTCCTCGGTATGTTTTCTGTTATTTGCTTTAAGTAGATTCTGTGCCTACACCGTTAGACTTACATTGCTATAAATATTAAAAGATGGCATAATTGATGTCTTCTTACATCCTGACAACACATTATAATTATCTTTGGATATACACAGGAAGGAGAACAGCATGTAACTCTTGAAGAAGGAATTTCACTTAGAGACTTGTGTAATGCTTATCACAAAGAATGTTTTTAATTCAACTCTGTATGCAAAATACGCATTAATGCATTTTTCTATGTTGTAGTGTCAAAAATGCACCTTCCTATTGCTTTTCAATGACTAAATAGCAAAGTAATGATAGTTTTATGATTAGGACACAAGTATGCTGTTGTTAGTTTATTAAACCAAATATTACCCTCTAACTAAAAAAACAAAAGATTCAATTGTTAAGGATAAGATAAGCTGGTTAAAGGGGTCAAAATGGTATTATAATAGAAAAAAAATTTCATGGATATACTTTACTAAGTAGACATATTGACACTCTTAATTATAGGTAAAGTTAAGGTAAATAGTTTTTTGCATGACTTAAGTTCAATGTCAAGTCCAAATTTCAACTGTGACATTGAACTTAATTTCTGCAAAAACTATATATATATGTTAAAAAAATGTCAAAGTGTTAAAACAACCCTTAACTTCTCCAGCAAAACTGGTGATTATACCATTTTCAAGGGCATTACTATCAACTTAGCTAGTCGAAAAAATGTGACATCTCTACCATTGATATAGTGCATTATTCCTACCAATATTACAATGTCCTCTGCACTTACTGCTTGGCAGATTATTCTGCCATTCTGCCTACCATTTCAAGGACCATTTCACACTAGCCTTGCTGGTATAGTACTGCAACACAGCATGTCTTTATGTCTTTATGCATATCTTGCATGTCATTAATGCAAAGTACACAAGTTTCCATAGTTGTACCTTTCCCACTGACCCTGTATTTGTGTTTACAGTAACTTTTACAGCGTTGCGCAGAGCATACTGCAAACACCCTGTACCTGCATTTTTGGGAATGCAGCACAAGTGTAGCTTGTCTGTTAGAAGATAAAACCCACACTGCAGCGCTGCTTATGTAAAATGGCTCTAACTACTCTTGCTCTTGTACCATTGTTTGTGCACCAGTCCTGGATTGTCTACATCTTCTGCTTTTGGTTTCAGCTACTAAGAGTGTTTAACTCCAATAATTAAAGTGGTTCTGTATTTAAAATAAAATTAATTACATTGACATAATATTCGCCTGTCAGCAGTTTACATCCGTGAAAATTGCAACACAATAAAAAAACATACTTATCTTACTCACTTCCTTCTTCCTGGTGCAAGCATGTTTAGTACTGGAGATGAGAAACTGGTTCCGCCCATTCTTCAGGAATACTTCATTTTAACATTGACGCTGTAATTTGAGAGAATGCCTACTAGATGGAGCAGCTTTCATTACATTACATCCGGCAGACATGAATTGCTGCCATCAAAATCCAATGGGACTGTGGTAAGTAATTATAAAACACCAGACTTTACAGATATTTTTTCCCCTCCCAATGTCAGAGCAGTGATTGCCCTAATTATCGGCAGTGCTGCTGTTCATATTATAAATTGCCCTGAACAGTGGTAGGTCTGCTTTAATGAGGGCACTGTTCATAGCAATCCATTTTATAATAGATTGATGCATGTCCGAAAAGTGCACATTATATCCGGATTGTTCAAATGCAAGAAAACACATGTCAGCACATGTAAAACAAATAGGGGTTATCAGGTTATTTTAGCTAATAATGGTTGAAAACTGTTTACTTTGCATCTACTCTAAAAATCATACTCAAAAGTGTAGTTGCATGTAAATATTTCATCCCGCCTCCTGTGGTCAACTTTTTCCAGAGTTTAGTAAGATGAGCTTGCACAGATCAAAAAGAAATGAACATTATTCTGAATTATTTTCTTAGAGGCAAATAGTTGCTCTGTTATTTATACATACTTATGGTTATTATGTAGCTTAGTCAGAATTCATGGTAACGTGCTCTAACTGTGCATTTTCCTGCAGGAGCCCACGCTAATGATCGGCAGGAACATTGACTGATAATGTATACCAATAAAGATGTAATAAAAAAAGCCACAGGCAGAGAGAATGTGTGAGAGTAAACTGCACATATGGTAACTCCCTCTCATATATTCCAGACTTATTTATTGTGTAATAAAAGATTGTTCAGAAATTCTGCATTGTTATTTATATCATCTTTACCATTATAGGAAATTCTTGCACTTATTAAGGAATCCGTCTGTATAATGTGTCTCCTCTTTGCCGTCCTTCTAAAGTCACTTGTTTTGCCCTGATTGAATTGCTTTAGTATAAAGCAAAGCCATTTATATAGAAAACAAATGCATTCTGCTCATGAACTGGAGATTGTTTCTTTAATTACCAGCTGCTGCCAATGATTTTCTTCTGATCATTTTGAATTTCATTATCCGCCAGCCCCCCAAACTGTGTGTATCTTATTGCCTTCTGTGTTCGAATAGCCCACCTGTTTCCAATTTATCAAACTACTGAATCCCACATTAGCCTCTTTACACTGCTTGTCACAGCTGCTGGACTGCTGTCTGTATACATCAGTAACCCGGTCATATACAATATTGCAAAGGTAACAGAGCTTATCCAACTACAACTGGTAAAACTATATTGACATCTCCAAACACCAGTACTGTTCATTTAGTACAGCCTGTAAAAAAAAAATTAAGAAAGTGTTGCTTAGTCTTAAAGGGAACCCATACTTGTGTTAACATCATATTGTAAAAAAAAATTATTCTATTGCCTATGTCAAACTCCAGTGATGGAGTCATTTACCATCTGCAATAATTAACATTACAATTCTTCTTGTACCACATGCTATGTATCATGTATGCTTTTTGATTCAATAAAAAACATTATCAGTTACCAACAGAATGCAGAGGGAAAATATTACAATCTGTACACTTGCTCCCCCTCCTATGAAAATAAATAAATGTTGTGACTTGTATTATAGTTTTAGTTTTTTAGTTTTAGATATGTAAGTAAATCATTGTAGATGTTTTTCAGATTGTGGGGAAGTGTATTCAAAGCAACCTGTCGCACACACAGTTGTATTAAATAAAGTGATGTTCATGCAAATTGGTTTAGGGGATACTTTTTACTAACAAGATTATTTACAGTTCAGATCACCATCACCTCTCAGGTCAGGGATGATGGGGTACAATGCGTATGGCCTATGTTATGAACAGTCTCTATACCAGTTGCTGAAAGGCTGATGCTCTATCCCACTGTTAAGCAGAGGTGCAGGAAGTTAGTTATATGATGGAGATAGTGTGGCTGGCAATGCTACAAGGGGAGTTCCTCCTTTTCAACCCCTAGCCCTTTCAGGGTAAACACTAACACCAGTTAAACAGGCCTGCTACCATGGGGGAAATTACTTATATAGGGGGCTGCCAATCCCCTACAGACCTTTTCAGACATTCCTAAAGTGAACACAGGACCCTTGGCCCCTCCTGTAAATCATATTCATACTGTCTGGCTTGTAGGCTGTCCTGACATGTTGCTGGGTAGAACACAAAGAATAAACAAGTCTACAGCCTTCCAGCACATTCTAGCAACTACAGAAAATATATATGAAAATATATACAAAGCCATATACATTGTATATATTTCATTACACAACACAATCAATTTATTGAATACAATAATATGATACATTTTTTGGCCATTAAGGTGTCCTATTTATATAATCAGCAAATGTCACTTCAAACTACAAATAATAAAGCAAATAAATCATGTCATGTGATGTTACCTTTCCCTACAACATATATCCTTAATAAAATGTAATGTATAACTGATGCTTACTCTAATTGGCAGTTCATTATATTAGAACCCACTGTATAGATCCAGGTAACACCATAAATCCCCAATCTCTAAATTGTGGAGAGAATAATTACTGAATATCCAGTGTGGAGGTTCAAGATACCCTCCCATTAACCGGGGTACAGTAGAGAGGAAAGTGGGGTTTTTTAGGCACTGAAGCGGAAATTTAAGAACATAATTTATTAAATATTTTTTAAAAAAGGTATCACAATATGTCCATACAGAGATGAGGTCAGAGCCACGCCATACATTGGGATGACCTCAATATTTGGTAATAAAACAATAGACTCGGTGAAAGTTCAATTCTTGGTAAATATAAAGATGCTACGAATGTGACCATATGCCTCCGACATGTTTTGCCCTAAAAACGGGGCTTCCTCAGGGAGGAGCCGGTCTGTGAATAAATACCAAGATACCATAATGAATGATATGATTAATAACTAATTGGTGGTCTCAAAATCAAAGAAAACGTGAGATGGCGTCAATCTGGTAAAACCAATCAACAGTAGCAGTAAACTTGTGATGGTAACAATCAATTTATGCAATACATAGCCAATTCAATAAATGCTTATATATCACAATTAGTGATGGCCGAACTGCCCGCAAGGCGGACAGTTCGGCCGCGAACAAGCATGTTCGCCCTCCTTCTCGCCGGCGGACAGTACGGGTGTTCGACCCGTCCTGTTCACCGGCAAGAAGGAGCCCTCTATTCTTCCTCCGGTGGGATCATTAGCAGCGAGATCCCGCCGCAGGAAGAATATTTCACTGAAGACCGGGTAGAGAACCCGGTCTTTCAGTGAAAAGCCGGCTTGTAAACATGGATGTGACGTCAGTGATGTCACATCCGGTTAGCACAACCAGGAACTATGCGTTCCAGGTGCCGGATGTGAAGTCACTGACGTCACATCCGGGGTTTCCAATTCAAATCCCCCTCCTAGAGGTGGGGAATTTGAATCTGTAGGCGAATGGGCGGACGGCGGACTTTTTTAAAAGTCTGCTCCGCTCGTTCGCGGACGGACACGCCCGAAGTTCGGCCATCACTAATCACAATATAAGAATGACTACCAGTGTTCGCAAAGGGGTACCCTGCGGTGCAAACGGTACAGACATCAACGATAGTGTCCTGTGCACCTGCATGGACATCTGCATCGTTAACCCTAGTGTAAAAATATATACACACACAAAACCTATCGACATTTCATAAACAAATCATATATCAAATATATTCTAGTTCAATATACACAGTACACAGCATAATTAAGGAGTAAATTTTATACAACTCACCAATATTTATTCTAGCCAAGTAAAGATTACCAAATTGTCCGATAGGAGGAGGACCAGATGGAGGACCACCGAGATATAAGGCGTCCAACCAAGACACGCCAAAGTGTGGGGGCAGCCCAAACGGGGGGAAACACCAGAAGGGTCCTCCCCTGGGACGTCTGGGATCCAACAGGACTCCCAGAAACACAGCTTAGGCAGCTACCTAGATGGAGGGGGTGAGGTATAGAGACATGACAGCCTAAAGATAGAGCGGAACGGCAGCACCTGTCTGAATAGGGATCAGAAGAGTGGGGATTACCTCTGTCGGATGAATCCCAAATTTGAAGAGCTGATGGCTCAAGATGCTGAATATACAGAGAAAACTGTATAGACCAGATAGTCCTAAAAAACACACATGGGAATAAGTGCCAGCCTAATATATGAGATAGGGTTTTGAGAAAGGATACTTACTGGTCCACGTGGACCATCAGACCTGTGCTGCCAAACCACACCATCACATGCTGCACATGCTCACCCCTTAAGTAGTTGCCTAATTGGGGCCATAATTGCCAATTGATAGGAGGAGGAGGAGATTAGGGGTGCGTCCTGTCATACCCCTGACATCCGCCTCGTAGATGGTCCGTATGGAGTCCCCCGCCGCCAGCTGATTGAGGGCTGACGGTGGATCGGCGGGCGTGACCGCCCGACTCCTGCGTGGTGATCAGCTGGAACCTGGCCTCCCACTGGGTGGGCACCTCGCTATGACAGATGGCCGGTGTCAGTTAAAAAAAGGATTTGCAGGTAAAAGCATAATATTTTGAGAGTTTAAACATGCAGCACAACAACTGTCATTTAAAATTTTTTAAAGAACTTGGTGTTATAAAAAATGGCGAAGCACTAAAAAAGAGGCGAAGCACTAATTGTAAACAATGAGCATTAACGCAAGGTACATAAGTTTTCATACGTGTACCTTTTACACTGGCCCCACATTTGCATTGTGCAAATGCTGCAAGTTACCATAAGCACCCTGCTGCATGCATTCTTGTGATACACTTGTATGGGAGACACAAGCTCAGCACGATTAAAAACACAGGGTTTTCATTGATAATGGACATGGTTTATAGAAATGGTAGCATTTGCAGTAGCGTGTCCATTACTGGCAAAAAAAGCACCATAGCCACAATGCATGTAGTGTCCTCAGATGTGCCAGATATGGACCTCTAAGCAACTGAAATAAAAATGTCTATTATGTCTATACCTATTAAGCATGGTAAACATGCGCAACTTTGTTATAGAAACCATATGGTCATAAGATGAATCTGGTTCATGGCCAATGAGCATCTTTTGATATAAACCATGTTTCACTGTGATGTCCCTACATTACTGGATAGTAATACTGACGTTTTTCTGAATACAATTATTAATTTACAAGGGGCCATGCCTTTCCCCATGCATTATTGTATTATTGTGTAATAGTGCATTACATCAATTATGTTTTATTGTCAACTTACCTAATTGCAGTTCTCTACTCCAAGTCCTATAAATAACACAAGCATTACAAAAGTCTACTCTCATTGGTCTATATTAATCTAGATTTGTCTCTCTTTGATTCAACAAACTATATTTGCAGTGTCTGACATAGATCTGTAAATATAAACAGGAGAATGCTGTTAAGTTATCTTTTAGGTAAAATGAAAGCAACAAAATCGAATTATTTCTCACAACATTTTTGTGTTTACGGATTATCTCCTAATATTTGACAAAGTATAGTATTTCAGGTTAATGGACAGATTATATTTCAATTGCAAATGAAAGACTACTTAAGAGAACTCAGAAACAGACTAACTTTAAAGAGCATTCTCCATTGCCTCTTGTGCATTTGATTATGATGTATTTGTACAGGCCTATGGTAGATGGCTTTATTTTGATTTGCTCTGTTGCAGTTGGCTTAACCACTTAGTTTCAGCTCATGGTTTTTTGGAAACCACTGAATGGAAATTTCTTGGATTAAATATTGTGCAAGGTTGAGCTTAACATATTTTTGGTAACTAAATAAACAAAGTGAGCCAAGACATGTGTGACCAATAACAACAAACTGTAAAAAAAAACTCCTATAATTGACAAAATCATTGGACAACAGATTTTTGTGTGTTCAATAACAGCTGTGAGTTTGATCCAGTAGAGATGATGCACAATAGAAATGTTATTGCCTACTTTCTGCAGATGGGAAGAGACTGGTAAACGCCATCCATCTGCCTGCTGAGGTCACTGCAGATATCACAAATGGACAGGGAGCAGCCAAACAGCTTGAACATTGATTTGTCTCCTAAAAATTATTTTACTATAAAATTTAAAAATACTCCTTTGACAGTATAGTGAATGCTATTGTTTTTATATGTATGCATTTATTTATGTATGATTTTTACATGGTTATTCATTGACGCATTGATTAATTCCAAATGAAGTGTAAACCTTAAGATTTACCATTAGGGGTGAGTAGGAATAATTAAGTAACCTCAGGTTATTTTATTTTCAAACCGTGGCATAAAAAACTACAGTTTGAAAAAACACATGGTTTCCTTTTTCTATTTGGTATTTATTCCCATCCTGGCTATTTTGCTTCCCTAGAAACGAGCAATGGATCCATGTAGACTGAAATTCCAATAACTAATTGAAGCCAGTTTAGTTGATGCCAGTTTGATTGGTCTTTTTTGGTTTAAAGAGACAAACCTCATCACTTCAAATCGTATGTTCACTAGCACTAGGGATTGTAGGAAAAGGGTTTCAAACAAAATGGTTCTGTTCATCTCTCTATATGCCTGGTGACCTTTGCTTTTCAATAAAACTAGTGCTCAACAGATGTTGTCATGTGGACTAGATGCAATCTAAAAAGGTATTGTACTCCAGCATTAACCATTTTAAAGGCAGCACTTCAGCAAACACCATATCGAAGTAACTCGAAGTGTAGAAATTGACTGCTTGCAGGAGCATCTTCAGGTGAAAAATATGATACCCTAAACCACAGCTAAGCCACAGCCCAATTTCTGCCTTTAAAAGAGTTTGGGTTTGCCTTGCTTACTTTATTAAATACTTTGGATCTATGTTTTACAGTTGTGTTGGTTTAGTACTTAAGCCCTGTAAAAGTCAGTTTATTCGTGTATTCACTTACTCATTACTATTATTACTTACCGTCTGTCTCAAATTATATACTCTGACCAAAATTTGACAAGTGGTACTTGCCAGGTTTTAAATAGCACAATGCAACTTCCACAATATTTAAGATTCGTTTTTTTTGCATTGGGCTGCAAAGCTACCTTATTGTGGTACTATGTGAGAATGTATGACCAAGCTATATGAAACCTAGACAGGACTTTCTTCCTGGAGTTTACCTGTATGTTATAGAATGAAGGTAAATGGTAAAGTTTAGTTCTCTAGCTGAAGTTTATCCTTACCCTTAATTAAAAAGAAAAACTATTCCAAACACTTCATACCCAACTTGCTAGGAATTCAAAGTATTTCAACCAATCCCTACAATCTAAAACCAAATACTCTCTGGGTTAAAATCTGAGCACTACAGTTGGCCACCAAATTTCAGATTTGTAGTTAGTTAAATAGACCCTAAACATGGCAATATCACCAAAAATTGGAACATAAAAAAAAAGTGCTGGAGCATTACTTTATTTTTTTTATGTTGCCACAACATGTTCCCTTCTCTACAACTACAGATGATACCATGTTTAGAGACTTTGCAATTTATTTACAAAGTCAGCTACTTGAAATTACACAAAAACATTTGACCACCTCTATTGAGCACCTATATTTAAAGAAACCAATACTTCAATGCTTATATAAAAAAAAAAGAATTGTACCTACCCTCTGCCACCTTCATGTTTTCATTTATGAAGAATCTTCGATTGGCAGGGGACCCTAAAATCTCCATGGAATCCTTCTTCTGTACACCATGGGTTAATGTCACTAGAGCAAGTGCATAAATGTATTTTAAATAGCAGAGATATGCTTTAGTTGTACTTATAGAAATGCTTCTGGCAGCATATCCCACACATATGCAGCAAAGAGATTTACCTTTATAAATAGACCCTACAAATAGATTTAATAAACAATAAGTAAAGACCAATGTTTCATAAAAATAACATTTTATTTGCTTCAGTTGGTAATGGGGTTAAGATGACAAACTACGCACATTTAAATGCCAGAATATAAAATATCAGATATGGAAAATGACAGAATTGCTTTCCAAATTTGAGATCAAAATTCACATTAACTCTCAATACATCCATCTGTGAAATTTTTTCATAGAATTTATTATGACCATAACTGCAATCGTTAGAATTGTATGCACATGGAAGAGAGACAAAACAATATTAACAGAATCTGCAATATGTACAGTAGCTAGCTGCCTTAGAAACAGATTCATGATTTGTAGATAAGCAATAGACAGCTGCTCTAATGATCAAAGATGAAATTTCTTGCTTGGTTAGTACCATAAAGTAAGTGTAATAAAGTTTAATAGCTGTTCACAATTAATGAAAAATGAGTACTGCTCTGGTAGCGAGCAGTAAAAGCGGTATTTCTGTTATCCTTTTTTGCATTTGGTAAAAAATTTGATTTGTTCGAAACAAAAATGGAAAAAAAGGAATGTAAAAAGATTTTAAAAGAAGATGAATGCTAAAATCATAAACACAGATTTATATTTTTGTCATTGAAATATTTTGTATGCTGATAAAACATAAGTAAAAATCAGATTGTGAGCATTAAAGCCCTCGTCACATAAGTCCACTCCAGTTAGTTGTGCTAATGTGCCTTATATTGAATATTAAACATAGATTACTACACCAGAATAGATCAAAAAGTACCAGCAGTTCATTCCAAATCAGCTCACAGCAATGATTTTCTTTTTTTTTTCTTTTTTCAAAATCTGCATTATTGAATAGGAAAGAAAATCGGAGAATACTCTCCTGTTTTACAAGCAATGTAAGGAATAGGCATAACATTAACAAGTTACAAATGAAAAAGCAGAAGCAATATTTGTAACATAAAAAGGTACTAAATAGTACATGTGTACACAGTACATTGAGAGCAGAAGAAGGCACTTAGGCAACAATAGTACACATTTAGAACAGAAAGAAAAGTAAAATTGTAAAACTAACATAACTTTATGTATATCAGCATTGGTTACAGAGTGCATGAATACATGTCACAGGGAATCCTCACTAACATAAGGGTCTAGGGATCTAGAAAGGGGAGTTCGAGTCAGAATCATTTAGCTAATGGTTGGAGCGGTGAAGGTTGCACTGGGACCAAGTCTGCACATATCTAGGGAGTGTATCGTGTGCCATATGGATTAGACATTCCATTTCTTCAATCTGATCAATGCGTTTAAACCATTCTTCAAGTGTCGGTGTTCTAGTTTCTCTCCACAAAGTGGGGATTATTAATTTGGCCACGTTAAGAATATGGAAAGGTAGGGAGCCTTTATATTGCTTAATATGGAGCGGTGAGTGATGTAGTAGGAAGCAGCCGGGGCGAAGTTCAGATCATGGCCAGTAACGTCTTTAATGGTACTATGGACCTGCTTCCAGAAGGTGCTGATAAGTGGGCATTCCCACCAGATGTGCAGAAAGGTTCCCTGATGTTTCGAGCATCGCCAACATCATCTGTGCCGGGAAATATTTTACTACGGGTATGGGGTACTCTGTACCAGCGAGACCTCAGTTTGAAGTTGTTTTCCTGCGTGTGCACGTTCAGGGAACCTTTTATAGTCAGCAGATTGATCTGTTCCCACTCAGAGTCCATGAAGGAGGTTGCCAGATCTGATTCCCAAGCCTCCCGATGAGCAGGAACTGCTGGTTCAATACCTTCCATTATGTGATTATAGAGTATTTAAATGGAATGTCTAATCGGCGAGTTAGAGGACCATAACCTTTCAAAAAACGATTGATCCCAACAGATATTGTGTTTGTTGCGTGGGTCGTTTAGATAGTGTCAGACCTGGAAGTACTCCCAGTGTTTGAGGTGTACACCTTCATCAGCCAATTGTGTTCTGTCCTTGAATAGCGAGTTTTGGAAGAAATCTGATGCATGCGGCGGTAGGTGTGGGTTCGAGCAACGTGTGAGCCGCATTTGGTCCCCGGGCGGAAAGTCCTTGTTGTGGGACAGTGGGGCCAAGGAATTGGGGTAAGAGGTCAGTTCACAATGTTTCAAAGTGTTGTGAAAAGTTTGTAGAGTTTATAACACCGTTGGGGGAAGACTATCTCTAACACACTTTGCAGGTGGAGGCGACCAGATGACATTATGCAGTGGGATGGGAGACAGGCTCTCCTCTATTGCCACCCAAGATTTGGATGAAGTGTGTAGTTGCCAATCGAGGATCCTTGCTAAATGACAAGCTTGGAAATATGCCTCTGGATTAGGCAGGCTAATGCCACCCTGCGATTTAGGCATCTGTAGCGTGCGGAGAGCAATTCTAGGCTTCTTATGGCCCCAGAGGAAATGGCGTAAGGCAGATCTGAGTTCTGTAAAGAAAACTTTGGGTAATGAGATGGGTACCATCTGGAATAGGTATAGGATGCGGGGCGTGATGTTCATTTTGATTATGGCAGCTCTACCAAACCATGAAAAGACGGGTTTGTGCCATTTGATCAGGTCCGCTTTAATTGAGTTAAGGAGTGGAGGGAAGTTCAGTTTATAGATGTCACCAAACTTGCAGGGAAGGTGAATACCTAGGTATTTTATAGAGCTGGACGCCCATTGAAACAGGTAATGTGTTTGGCACAATGTCAAGTTAGACTGGGATAGGGATATGTTAAGGGCAAAGGACTTGGAGTAATTAATCTTAAAATTTGAGATTTTTTGAAAATGGTGCAGTGCTTCAAGAATAGTGGGGAGCGATTGGTCCGGTTTAGTTAGGAAGAACAGGAGATCGTCTGCAAATGCAGCGACTTTATGTTCCTTCCTATTTATTGTGACCCCTTTAATTTCTGGGTTTGACCTGATCTGTCTTAGGAGAGGTTCCAAGGCTAAAAATTATTTTCTATCCATAGTGAAGAAGAAAAGTTTGACAGGTTGAACCTGTACCTTCTATTTAGGTAACCCATTCCTAGGATCAGAAAAAAAATTACACTTTTATAGGATTTGTTTCCTAGGCAAATTGCTCCTCTACTCTGTCCATAGACACCTCGCTATATACAGGACACCGTCTTCATTTTTTTAGGTAGGCTAACCTCCAGCATACTAAGTTTTCATTTTACCACTTTATTACTCTTATCCTCATTATGTTTTTGATCCTTTCTTTATAATCACCTTAGGCAATATTACTCCACTTTACCTCGATGTCACACTTCCCCTAAGGACCCTGTGAGGGCACTTGGGTCTGGGTGTTTTTGCTCAGTTTGAAGGTAAAAATGATAAAATTCCCTTGTCACCAATACAAGGATACACATGAATTGATATGTATATATACATATAGATTTTGTGCCCTCCTTTGTCCCCCCTACACATCTCCAGTGTCATTGTTGTCGCTGGGGATGTGCTGTAAGAAGTGACATTGTTAATGGTACTGTCCCCCCGCAAACCTGGAGGATACCATACACAGAACTGCTGCAGGCTTCCATTGGTCAGGTGATTATCTAAACAAAACACAGCAAAAGAATGGAGATTCCACTCCGGGACTTTTAAGGCACAATTTTACCCAGGTTGATATAAAAAGATTTTATTACAAACATGATTATACAATAATAAAGCATAATTATAAAATACATCTTTTTGTCAGTGAAGCATAAAATAGTATATACATGAATTTGATCGTCATAATGAAATTGCCAGATAATGTCTCGACGCGTTTTGCAAAAAATATGCTTCCTCAGGAGAATTCTATCCGGCACATATCATGTTGTCTAACAAAAAAATCAAAATATAAATTATGAAAGCTTTTCCACAAAACATCAATAACGTATCAACCCATACAATCAAGGGTTGGGGTAGAGACCATATACTCACAAGTTGCTAATTAGCAACGGCTCACTGACGTGGCCCGTGTCGCCGCTCCCCCACAGCGCGACAGGAGGCTGAATCCAGCTGGCGCACCCTCCACCCACACGCAAACCCCCCCAGCCCACCCAAGGCCGAGAGAGGTGTGAGGAATAACGGGGGACAGACCGGGCATGGGCAACCCACGTCCTTCCTCCAACAGTCAACATAATCAGTTTTACCTGAAAACCAAACGATGTCCTATTACCACCATGTAAGAATAACCATTAACCCCACATGTCCCCAACCTGACCAGTGTCTCCACCCTCCTCCCACCCCAGTGACCAGAGGCAAAAGAAAAGAAAACAACCAAAAAGAAAAACAAAAACAGAACAAACTGTGTGTGTGAGCAGTGTGGCATGATGGGGTGAAGCCTCATCATCTGGTGTGTGAGCGAGCCATGTCTCTGGGGAGAAGGTGTGGGTGCAGTGCTACTAATAGATGTGAAAACTATCAAAAAAGTGTCCCCCCTCCCCCCCCCCCAACCACCTATTCCCGATGTGCTGGATGCGTGATCTATACCTCTCCCCCCCTCCTATTCTTCTCCCTCCATGGCTCCTCCACTATACCTCCTGTGGGAATGGAAATAGAAAGACCCCTGCATGCGTGCTCCCTGTACCTGGCGTGCTCCACATGTGATCGTTTGGTGAGTCAGGCATCCCAGATATCCAGATGCTGAAATCTGGCCACGCGTGCCCGCCCTATATATCCCCCGCCGTCGCCATGGGAGCAGGTAACCCCGCCCCACAACAAAGTGGAGATGCGGTCCCCCGCCCCCATGGCGGCGCGCGGACACAGTGGGCACCCATCCTGAGCAGAGAAGGCTCAGCAGATGGAAGGCTAACCCTGGGCACAAGAGAGTCACCACCACCAATAGGGGGGGGCCACCCCTGAGCCCCGAGGGAACAGAACATGGGCGCTAAAGGTCATGGAGACCAACCACGCGTCCGCGAATTCACCACCGCCAATCCCGGCCCAGGAGGACAGAGGGGGGGGGGAGATGCGGGGGGGGGACACCGCACAGACACCTCCATCCACACGCTCCACGGGAGGCCACGGTCAGACCACCCCAGTGGTGAGTACCTATCAAACCCTAAATATATTGGCACCGGTAGTATAGCTCAACGGTGATGGTATAACAGCCTGTATAATTGGTAGTTGTCCTGAATGGTATATACAAAGTCGTCTCACCAATGATGATTGTATAAATATAAAATACGTTAATAGAAAATAGAATAACAATGGTTGTGTTTGTAATCTGTATCATGGAGTTAATTATCGATCAACTCATTAAGTCCTAAAGTCACCAATTTCTGAACAAGTCTCAACCTAGAGTATATTGGTCAGATTTCGAACACTAACGCTGATTGTATCAATAGTATTTTTAAAAAATATATATATGTCATTATTATAATCAATCTATTGTTTTAATCCTTGTCCAGGATATTTAATAGGGTTTAGACTAAATGTCATACATACTTGAAGATTTTTGGTGGTAATAGATATGTGGTGAAAGAGATTAGCGTGACACCCCACCATCATAGTCGGTCTACCCGGCCGATGGCTAGTGGTGTGACGCAAGATTTATGGTGGTAAAAGATATGTGGTAAAAGAGAGATTAGCGTGACACCCCACCATCATAGTCGGTCTGCCCGGCTGATGGCGAGTAGTGTGACGCAAATTCGTCTCTTTAAGTTCCGCGTACCTGTCGATCCCGACAAGCAAACAGGGTTATTGAACGTATTAGACTAGATGTCATACCTACTTGTTTATAGATATGTGGTAAAAGAGAGGTAAGCGTGACACCCCACCATCACAGTCGGTCTGCCCGGCTGATGGCGAGCAGTGTGACGCAAATTCGTCTCTTAAGTTTCGTGTACCTGTCGATTCCGACAGGAAAATAGGGTTTAACAAACGTATTTAGGGCTCATTCTCATTTGTTGTCATGAATCTATACTGCAGCAATTGTGGTGTCTTTTTGTCTGTCTATTTTTACGCGCATTATTCAAGCTTTTAATAGAGTTTTGACTAACATCCCAATTGTTCAAAAAATATTCTAGATGAATTACCTAATACATACATGGTCAGGTGATTATGCCCGATTTTAGCCTGGGTGAGTTCTATTAGTAAACAAACTCCCAGGAGGTTAAGGCTCTGAGAATGCATTGTTTTAATAATAATATATATATATTTATATATGTATATATATGTATATATATATACATATATATAGTGCCAGCATTTTGCACAGATGATGATGGGGGACAGATATAAGAAATTTTTGCTTCAGGTTAAGTTTAAGGAATTTATCAGCCATCCATGAAGAGATGGCCTATAGACATTTAGAGATATTGTCCAGGACAGAGGCAGTCAAGGATGGGGTGGATAGGTATATTTGGGTGTCCTCAGCCTATAAATGGTATTGCAGGTCAAAGGATGAAATTAGATAAAAAGGGGAAAAGAACTGGGCAAAGCACTGACTCTTGTGGGATTCCAACAGGGAGGGAGGAAAGAGGGGTCAGTCAAGTAGAAGGAGGTATGTAGAAGAAAAGGGTGATAAACAGTGTCAATGGCAATGGAAAAATCCACTGAAAGAAGCAGAAGAAAAGTTGCCACTTTGTTTGCCACACTGTCTACAGCTACAGACATTAGTAAGGGCTTGTGTTAACATTAACCCCCTGGGTGTTACGGGCTTTTAGCACCATTTTTTATGGCACGAAAAGCTGTTTCCCGGGCCACGATTGCCGGCTCTCCCCCCAGCCCTCTACACACCACCGGTGTCAATTACGCCGGCACGCCCCTCCATTAACCCCCCGTTCGGCATTACCGATGACGCTGAAAACATGGGGCCAGAAAGGCTCTGTGTGCCTGCAGCACTGTGGAAATGCTGCAGGCACACAGAGAGCCTGCCTTTGTGCCCAATTCACGCTCAAACTGTGTGCGTACTGGCTTTGGGCATAACACCAAGGAGGTTCATTCATTATCTGAGGACAACATATCTTACAGAATAGGATCTTACAAAAGAGCTGTGTTTGTAATTGTGGAAATTCTGCAATAAAAATAATACAAGTAATCATTAACTCCTTACATGGTAAAAGTCACTGTTATATGTAAAAATATTAACTGTCGCGAAGTGTAATATTTCTTTTAGTTCATCAAAAAATTAAGCATCACTTTTCCAGATACTTATATTTTATCTGTGAAACGCTAGGATAGACAGACAGTTACTTAGGCAGCTGGTAATCCCTAATGTAACATGTATCAGAGTATTTTGCATTTTTTGCTTATAATAAGATCATTCTCATGATGTTTATGGATGCAGTTCTTCCCCTCGAGCCACTGAAAAGCCTGCATTTATGTCATCTGTGCCAACTACACTATAGAAGAATGTGATATGAATCTAGACAATAAAATAACTCCTCGGGGAGTTTTTCCCCAGATAAAACATACAGGCTAGTTACCAGCAAGTACCAAATGCAATTTCATCATCCCAAGTTTTGCCTCTATGCATGAAATATTTTTTAAACTGTGCTTTGCCATTTATATACCTGCCTGGAGGTGAAAGCCACGCATACGTTCATGATACTACTGAGAGTGATAAATTGATTGCCAGCAACTTTGCACCTAGCACAGCTTTTTAATGGATATTAAGATAATAAAAAGCAAAACACATTTGTTATTGTTCTTCATTATCATGTGAAGTGCTAAATATGACTCCTTTAATGTTAATGTGTCTAGAACAAGTACAGTATTTTCATTGATCAGTTTGATTTAATTTATCGGTTTCAAAATCGATCACACTGTGTGTTTCAAACCAAGAAATGCAGATCCCTTGTTTAGCTGCAGTCCTGCTTGTAATTCTGCTTGTTCTTACCCATTCTTACTGTATATCTACAGTATTACAATTATATAAATATAAACTGCTTCCAGGAACCTTGTGCTGCTCAGTACTATATTAAAGATACCTGCTTTGGTTTGTATATTGTAACTTCGTGAACATCTATACATTAATGTTGGCAGGGTTTAAGAATAAAACACTTTATCTGCATTGTAAACCTGTCACCTTTAAGTGCATGAAGAGCTGTCACGATTAGGGCTATTAGGGCTCATGTTGATAGACCTTCTTTTCAAACACTGTAATTGCTATTCAGACAGAAATGTATGCATTGCAGAGTATGACAAGAAAAGGCTGCGAATGACTGGCTTCGTTTTCAAGGCCTTCATTGTGTAATACAGGTGGCAAATATGTTCTGCTGCATACAACTCAACAATACATTCAACCACAAAATAAAGGCATAAGTGATGATGCTACATAAAACTTATACTTAAGCATACATGTTATCCTATGCTATATTATTTGTCGGTTTACGTGTTATGTTATGCTGTGTTATGTAAATGTGTATTGTGTGTTGTATGTTAGGTTTAAATTTTTGTAATACAATATCTTGTAATGTTTTCTGTTATTTTATTTTAGGTTGGCTGTCTTGTCATGTTATCTTTTGTTGTGCTATGATGGGTTATGTTTTTAATGCTGTATTATTTTATATGTTATGTTTGTGTGCTGTGTTATATGTTTTGTTTGGTATGTTATGTGTTGTTTTATTGTGTACTAAGATAGATTATGTTTTGTTATGTTAGTTTTTGTTAGGCTGAGTGTACACTACAATGCCCCAGTGTACGCTGACATGCCCATAATGCCCCCACAGTTGCGTGCTGTTTAGGGCACGTTATTGCTGTGCTGGCATTACCGCATCCTATACACATCTATTAGCAAACCGCACCCATGGGGATTGCACGCGTCACACACCACGCCCTTTGGTAAACAGTGCAGCTGCGGGACGCCCCCGGATCCCCAATGCCCCAGCAGGCATTGTGAATCTGCTGCTGCGCAGCCCCCAATCGTAGGGCATGATGCACCAGTATAGACTGGCATGTCATTCCTCATAGGGGATTATAGGGGGCGGCTGCACTGCGCGGTTTTCCCCACGGTCTATGTTCGGTAATACTGTGCAGTTTTGCGTAGTGTAGACGCAGCCTTATGGTGTTTGTTTTGTTAGGTTAGGTTGAATCTCTTAAATCATGCACTCCCCAAGACTTCTAAACGTGGCCTTGTGTTGCACCATGATCCAGTTCTGATTCATTAAAGGCATCATGAGCTGTAGGCTGGGCTAAGAATGAACAATCCCATGCTTAAACTGCAATGCACTGCTTGGTTTTTCCTGTAATGGTACCACAGTAGCTCGCCTGTAAAATTAGACGGTTTTAGTGAATGTAGTAAATGAGATGTTGCAACCTGCAAGAATATAAATGCTCTTTTTTTATTTAGCTAGTTTGAATTTGTTAGTTAACTGCAAGCACCTGAGCATGGTATCATCACCAAACTTGCTGGAGATGTAGACAAGGGTCCAGGGTATAGTACAAAAAAGTAAGTATTGGACTCTAGCACAAACAGTTTTTGCATACATTTTGAATTTGAAATTAATTTATGCAAAAACTTCATATGCTGGAGCTTTGTGATGCTAGAGCCATGTTCAGGAGCATTGCATTCATCTCACAAAGTTAGCTAGTTGAAAAAACTTGACCATCTTTATTCAAGAATACAGGGAGTGCAGAATTATTAGGCAAATTAGTATTTTGACCACATCATCCTCATGTTTGTCTTACTCCAAGCTGTATATGCCTCGAAAAGCCTCTGCCAATTAAGCATATTATTGGTGATGTGCATCTCTGTAATGCAAGAAGGGTGTGGTCTAGATGACATTCAACACCCTATAATTATGTGTGTGCATAATTATTAGGCAACTTAACTCTTTTTCCTTTGCAAAATTGGTCAAAAGAAGACTTTTGACAGGCTTAGAAAAAGTCAAAAACAGTGAGATAATCTTGCAGAGGGATGCAGCACTCTTAAAATTGCAAAGCTTCTGAAGCGTTATCTCGAACAATCAAGCGTTTCATCAAAATAGTCAACAGGGATCGCAAGAAGGCGTTGTGGGGGGAACAACAAAGGCGCAAAAATAATGACCCATGAAATGAGAAAAGTTCAAGCGTTGCTAGCTGCGCAAGATGCCACTGCCACCAGTTTGGCATATTTCAGAGCGTTCAACATCATCGTTGAGTGCCCAAAAGCACAAGGTGTGGCAATACTCAGAGACAGGAAGAAAGGCTTGAAAAGACAAACACACTGAACAAGACAGCACAAAGCGTGAAAACGTCAAAGACTGGGCTCAAGAAATATCTAAAGACTGATTTTTCTAAGGTTTTATGGACTGATATGAATGAGGTAGTAGTGAGTCTTGATGGGGCCAGAGTGGATGGGCAACGTGGCTGGATTGGGTAAAGGGTCATGAGAGCTCCAGTCGACTAATACGCCAGCAAGGTGGAGGGTGGTAGTAGATGGTTTGGGGCTGGGGTATATCAAAAGATGAGCTTGTGGGGCCCTTTGGGTTGTAGGAGTGGAGTCAAAGCTTGCAACTCCCAGTCCTACTGTCCAGTTTTCTGGGTGAAGACAGCCTTCTTAAGGCAGTGGTACAGGAAGAAGAAAGAAGTGTGCATCCTTCAAGAAAAAACATGATGTTTCATTTATGCAGGGACAATGCTCCATCAACACGTGTTCCAAGTAATCCACAGGCGTTGGCTGGAAGAAAGGATATAGAAAGGATATAAAAGAAGAAAAACTAGATGACATGGCTTCTTGTTCACACTGATCTGAACCCATTGGGGAAGCCTGTGGTCCGATCAGTGCAAATGTTGGTTGATTTAACAAGAGGGAAAACAGTACACCTCTCTGAAACAGTTGTATGGGAGGCGTGTGGTTGTGCTGCTGACAGCAAATGTTGATGGTGAACAAATGCAAAACATGACAGAATTCATGGAGGTGCGATGCTTTTTGAGTGGTTCATTGCAAAAGAAAGAAAGGTGGTGATATATTGGTCACTGATTTGGTTTTTGTTTTTGGTTTTTTGAATGTCAGAAATGTAGTATTTGTGTGAATGTTGAGATGGTATATTATGGTTTCACATGGTAAAAATAAATAATTGAAATGGGTTATTTATAAATTTGGTTTTTGTTAAGTGGTCCTAAATAATTATGCACAGTAATAGTCACCTGCACACGACAGATTAGTCCCCTTAAAATAGCTAAAACTAAAAACAAATAAATAAAATACTTTCCAAAATCATTTATCAGCGTTGATTGATATTATGAGTTTTTTGGGATTCATTGAGAACATGGTGTTGTTCAATAATAAAATTATTCCTCAAAAATACCACTTGCCTAATAATTCTGCACTCCCTGTAGTTTGACTAACCAGGCCACATGGTTTCTGATGCTTAAGCAAAGCATCTAGGTTGTTTCAACTCAAAGTTTTGGGGATTTATTAACCCCCCTAGCGCTTCTGATGGCTCCATCTCGTCCAGCACTTTCTTGTCAGTATTGCAGTTGACGAGATGGAGTCATCCAGCTAAGCTTAGATCCCCGGCAGCACATACTCACTGTTCTGTGCTGTCCCAGTGGATCTGATGCTCTAAGCTGGCTTGCTTCAATGAAGCAAACCAGCCGATATCTCCCCTCCTCACCCCCCATCTGGAAAAACACCCCTAGTTTCATTTCAAGATGTGCTCTTTGAAGTTAACCCTTTCAGAGGGTGGCATTGTATTGTATTGTAATTGCCTTGCATTGTAAATGGCATTGTATTAGGTACAGTGATAACTGTATCCAATACAATTCAAAGTAAAACAAAAACAAAACACATTTCCAATTGTAATAAAAATTTTATTATAAACAAAACATAAATATGAATACACATTGTATTGAAATCTTTCATACCAAATAAGTAATTAAGAGATTTTATCATTCAGATAATATATTTGATAAATTTTGTACTTTTTTTTTAATTATGTACTTTTTTATAATAATTGTATATTTCAAACTTTATTCTATTCAGGATGTCTACTAGACCCTTGTACGGACATTAAGGGAGAAAACAGTGCACCTTTAACTAGAGCTTGATGCTTTGTAAGTGTTGTGTGAAAGAAAGTTTTTTTTTAAGATCCCAATCATTTTTTATGGTGGTCTGTTAACTCAATGCGCAGTTACATTTTATTTTTGTCAATGTTGCTGTTAGCTTTGATAGGTTCTTTATTGCAATTACGACTGTTCTTATTAAATTGTAAGCCCGATCGGTCAGGGTACTCAACTCCTCCTTTCCCATAACCTGTACCTGTGTGTTATCTTGGGTTGCCTCTTAGCTCAAAATGAATGTACAGTGCTGCGTAATATGTTGGCGCTATATAAATAAAAGACAATAATATAAATTTTCTTAGATGTTTTATTGGACATATAGAGGTGTGGAAAGCATTTGTGTCTGCAACAAGAATAATCTAGAAGGGATTCTTGAAGAAAAAAAATATACTCTGTAAGGAGCTAAGCTTCCTTCCGAGCAACTGATTTTTACAATGACTATTTAGATCTTTATCATTGATAGATATAATTATAAGGGCATGGTTAAAGTGAATGAGGATGCTGTTAGTTAACATATTAATTTCTATAAAAGTTATTGATGGGTCTGATGCAGTAATTCTGATGTAGTGTGTCAAGTTTATTGGTTAACAGATAAAGCTTTCACATCTATCTTTTATTTCCTGTGTAGTATCAGAGCAGACACAGAAAGGAAGCCATACAATTAATTTTAAGGATCCTTTGCAAGATGTGGCAATGAATTGAGACAGAATTTTGCTGCTGATTGCAGTAGGGGAAAGGAAAGGTAGTAAGAAAGAGGAATTCACAGGATAATTTTGTTATTATCAGGGTATAAGGATTTAAGTAGTAGAGACTAAAGGATATTACATTATTTTTTCCCTTGTTATGATTATAAATAGGATATTAAAAGGAGTATTTTTTCTTCTTTGTCTTTTGACACACTCCTGCAATATATATATAATATGCATACCGCATATTGTGTTTTGCAGTGACATTCATTCTAAATATCACCCAAAATTCTCCATTTCAGCACGAAGTAATACTTTTTATTATGGTGAACTGTGTTAGGTATCATATTCCAGTAGTGGATCTTGACATTGAGGGAATTTACGTTTTTAGCTTTTATTTCTGCACCCAACTTTGCAGTTGTGTTTAATCTGTCTGTTTCTCAGTGATACTTTTGTCATGTTACTCCTTGTATTGACCCAGGAGCAAACTTTTTAGAAAGGCTCAAGTCTCTAACCATTAGTTTTTGCCTCATCACAAGAACTTCGCTTCCGTAATATTAGGATATATTCCCTTCTACATCTGTGTCAACGCTTTACTTTAAAAAAATGTAGCAGGGTATTATGCATTAACGCACTGCAAGTGTGAATGGCAGAACAGGTTTCTTATGGTAACGCATGACCCATTGATAACTGAGACCCTTTCCCTTAATACATAAATCCCTTCTTAACCTAAAATAACGACAAAGTCGGTATTATCCTTGGAAAAATAACTTTATATAAGGAATTCGTGGAAAATACAAAGCTTGACCACAGCCAATGCAAATATTATTTAAATAATTTAACTTTTAACCAAAATATTATTAAATATTCTTAAATACTTGAAAACTGCGACAGTGCCACCCATTTGACCTTCTTCTTTCCAACTTTACCGGCCACCAACCCTTCCATACCGGCTTGATGGGTACATCCAACTTTCAACTACAGAGAGTAACATAAATGGAGCATAAGCCCCGCCCAACTTTAAACCATATAAGTGGTTGCCCTCCAGTACCGACACACCACCAGGACTTCTCCAACTTTACTCCTGCGGCACTGCCAAGCTTCTGCCCTGCTGTGACAAAAGAAATAAAAAACACAGAAAAAACCCAAGCAAATATAACCAACAACAACAGGAAGGATGGGTGACTATCCCGGTCCAAAGAGGAAGTACTTCCTTTTTGGCCGGGTTAAATATACTACTGAAGCCCCTCCCCCTAACCCCAACCCCGCCTACTTACCTCATCCTGACGTCCCCCTGGGTCAAGCTGCCTTCCACCTAGCCTGCGACATGGCTCTAGGACTTTTAATTCAGTGTGAAATAGTCCTTATACAGCAGCACCTACTTCTGTTAACAAAACATTCAGAAATGTTCTTTCATTAATCTTCGCTGTTTTTTTTAATTCATTTTATCTGCAAGAGTTAGACAAGGGAAGCGAGTAGCCGAAGACCACCTTTGTCAGCTATGTTTACAGTCGTGAAGCAGTAAAGGTTGGTCTTGATAGAAGTCTGCTGCACTGGCAGTAGACATGGTTAAAAAAAAGCCCTCCGGTCACTTTAGACCTCTGTGACCACATTTCCGTGGCCACCATCCTTGCTGTTTTTGTAAATAGGCCTTTTTAAAAATAAATGCTTACATGCCAAAACATTCCCTTCAATTCAGGCGGAAATCAGATAGATGGTATAACCTGTAGACCACTCAATTGCTTTACACCTTTAAAAAAAATATGCTGGTGAAACTGCAGTTCATGACTAACAATGGTGAAATTCTAGTGTCCACCAGGGTCTTTGGCTAGTCAGTAGATATGATTATTTACCTCCTAATGTTAGCAGCTGAGAAACTTTTTACCCACAATGTACTGAGGATCCTGACAGTATGCAAACATAACCTTGTTTTTTTTTCTTTCAAATCTGGTGCAGCTAAAAGCATTTTAATATATCTTTTTAATCTATTCGGTTAGTGCAAACTATAATGATGTGAGAAATTCACATCTGTCCTTTCTCCTGTGTGTTTTCCAGTATTATCTTAAGATGATTAGACATCTTAGTTCTTTTCTTGGAATGCAATCAACTTACCATAAACTGGTGATAATAGAAATGTGGGATAATTTTGGTAGTTTAGTCATTTAACAATTGGCAAATAATTAGTTCTGATACCATTTCATCTACAAAAATGCTCTGTGTTGTTATCACAAAACAGGTCTAAAGGTGACCATACATGCACTGATGGGCACACAATCTATGACCCGTTTGAGCCACACCATGACGCTGTCTTCAAGCGGGATTAACCCAACTCAATGACAGGTCTGTCAAACAGGTAACAGACATATCCGTAATCCTGATCAAATGTCATTCCTTTGGATGGGGACCAGGGTAAAGTGGTGTTCCTTCATTTCCATCCAATCGTCGGGCTCTCAGCCGTAGAGTGGTGACATCATTGTGACGCCACTATGTGCGCCCATATGTATGTGTATGGGCACCTTTAGGAACAGAAAGCATTTTTGGCAGATCAGCACGTCATCATGTCTGTACTTGCTGGATCCTTTAAAAAAAATACTCTATTCCAGACATACGCTCCATATTTTCTCTTTATCCTCTTTTCCTAGAAGCAGTAATTTAAATAATTGCTGCAATTATATTTTAAAGTGTGTGGCTTCTACAAAGGTAACATTGGTAGTTAATTAACTGTCAATTAACCGTTATTATTATCATTAATATTACTTTTTCTCTACAAAGAAATAACATATTATACATGGTTTTATTATGAAAAGTAGGTGCAAAAAGGAAACTAGCATACATAACAAGTGCAAATTATAACACAGAATCAGAAGAGGACTTCTAATAAATCTTGGGGACATAGAGAGATTGGAGAACAAAGTATACAACAAGTTAGTGAAAGGATTTGTGGCTAATCAGTGATGTTTAAAAGATATGTAAGCAGCAATGGCTGCATTAACCACTGGAAGTTAAAGTCATATGTATTCTTCCATAAATCCTCTTCAAAACAACCATCATACACATTGTGCACTGGAACAAATGCCTTTGATGTTCCCATCTCTTACCTTTCCATTTACCTACCTAACAGTAATCATAAGTGTAGCTAGCTGTCAACTTTCCTAAGTTCCAAAAATGGTAGCCCTGAGCCACACTGGATGTTTTCTTCAGATCCACATGAGCAACCAGCTCCCTCCAGTGATGCCTTTTGGGCTACTGTGTCCCCTTGACACCGCCATCGGCATCAGTGTCCCATTGATGACACCAGGGACATGCAACAGTCCATGCTGGCATCTGTGCCACTAGAGATATTTATACATAATAGATTTCAATGGAGAAAGCAGAGGTTTGTATGGGAGCATGAAGATGTCACTGACTTGTCTTTTCCAAAGTCAAGCTGTCAAAATGCTTTGGCGCTTCTAAGCTGATGGGATAAACTACAAGGGAGATTGCCAGATTCACTCCTTACAGGTTTTAAATCTCTTTAAATTTTGCGGCAGATCGGCTGGTCATGCCATGAATTGCCAGCGCACCTTGTCCCTACTCAAAGTAAGCAGATCGATCTAAACATTGCGGACATGTCCATAATGTAGTAGATTGATTTGTGGGCCGATTTAGAAGGGGCGCTTTCGACTTGCTGATTTGTGGCAGATCAATCGCTGTGAAAATATGACGCAAATCGAAGCATGTATGGGGGGGTTAAGATTTTTTTTAAAGGGTATTCTGATGATGTGGTCTTTGAAGTACATGAGGTACAAACAATGTGTTAAGCTGCGCTTAAATTTTCATATGGTAGTAACCATAATGGTAAACACAATTTTCTGACTAGCTAGCTTATTGCAAAGCCTCTGAAAATGGTATCATTACCAAAATTGCTAGAGATGTAGAGGATGGTTGGGGGAACATTTGAAAAAAAAAGTTTTGCTCTAGCACATGTAGTTTTTGCATAAATTAACTTCAAAATCAAAGTGGAAATTCCGATTTTCAACATTTTTACTTGACTTTAAACTTAATTTGTGCAAAAACTAGAGCCATACTTTTTTTTGTAGAATAACCCCCCCCCCCCCCCCCCCAACCCTTTTTCTACATCTAAAGCAAGTTTGGTGTTGATACCATCTTCAGGGGCTTTGCAATTAACTCGAAATCGTGGAATTTTGGGAAAAAAAACATCTTTATTATTCATAGAACAATGAAAGCATAAACACATATGCTATATCAGAGGCATACTGTACAGCAGGGGATGGGCAAAGGAAAGTGTGTGTATTTAAATATCATCGATCACAGCTTCCTAATTGCAGACTATTTATATAGTGTAATTACCAGAGTTATGGGTTTTCTAATCAGTGATCATAAATAATTTATGATATATATTAAACTAAATTTTTCTTCATGTGGGGGTCTGTTTATTAATTTCAGATTTGTTTTCTTGCATATAAATTCTTTACACCTCATTTAGTCATTATAACTTCCTCTCTAGATTCAAATTGAGGTGCATATGTACCGTTTATACAGGGAGTGCATAATTATTAGGCAAGTGGTATTTTTGAGGAATAATTTTATTATT